>CM042187.1:13205107-13240047 GCA_023539305.1 Ilex asprella | reverse complement strand
GCAGAAGATGCGCAGCAGAATATATATATATATATATATATATGTTGGCATCTTCATATTACAATTAAGTTTGTATGAGTAATTACTTAGCCCCATAGGGAGGTAATTATTTTGTAATACATAGTTCGAATAAGATAGTGAATTGGGTACTGTGAGGATTGGATGCCCTATGCCTACAGGTATGAGTTCTTTTCTTTTTGGTATTCTAAAATTTGCTAGTCTTATTATAAAAGTAATAGCAAATTTAATGCATGTTATGACCTCTGCCCATAGGAAGGTTTAAAATTTGCTATTGAATTTGACATTGGTTGATTCAGATTATAGTTGATGTTTCGTAGCAATAATGTATGTGTTTTCTTGGTTATACAATTTTTTCTACTTACAATGATTTGTCTCGTATTCCTTTCCTGCCTGTTGATAATTTTTTCGACTAGAAAGACAAAGTCCTCTTAACGTTAGGGGTGCATGGACATTGACTTGGTGCAGTGCGTGGACGAACCAGCCGTCCCCACAGAATCAAGCACTCCAAATGAGAGAACTGTGTATGATCGATGGGAGCGATCAAATCGTCTGAGTTTAATGCTCATCAAGTCACACATCAGCATAAGCATTCAGGGGTCAATTCCTGAGTGTGATAAGGCAAAGGACTTCATAAGGCTATTGAGGAACAGTTTGCAAGTTCTGATAAAGCACTCGCCAGCACCCTAATGAAGAAACTTTCGGGTATGAAACACAACAACTCTAAAGGTGTGCGTGAACACATAATGGAGATGAGGGACATTGCTGCTCGACTTAAGTCATTGGAAATTGAGATTTCAGAGTTGTTCTTGGTTCATTTCATTCTCAATTCTCTTCCCACAGAGTATGGACCATTTAAAATATCTTATAACACACAAAAAGAGAAATGGTCTATGAATGAACTCTTGAGCATGTGTGTTTAAGAGGAAGAGAGATTGAAACATGAGAAATTGGGAAGTGCTCATCTAGGAACTCATGTTAAGGGAAATGTTAAGAAAGGTAAAAGTGCTCCTCAAATGAAGAAGGATGGAAAAGTGTCAATAAAGCAATATGACAATAAAGATGGATGCTTCTTCTACAAGAAAAGAGGACACATGAAAAAGGACTGCCCTAAATACAAGAAATGGCTTGAAAAGAAATGTACTCTTTTCTCTTTTGTGTGTTATGAATCTCATTTTGTTGATGCTCCTAATAATACATGGTGGATTGATTCTGGTACTATAATTCACATTGCCAATATCATATAGAGATTTCTCAGCCTAAGGAAACAGAAAG
The DNA here is from genome assembly GCA_023539305.1 of Ilex asprella. NCBI lineage: Eukaryota > Viridiplantae > Streptophyta > Magnoliopsida > Aquifoliales > Aquifoliaceae > Ilex > Ilex asprella. The sequence goes on along the minus strand of CM042187.1, from coordinate 13,238,754 downwards.
GAAGTGAACAAAGCATCTGTTCAGGAAATCGAATGCGTTCACAGATGGAAGCTGTGAGAACTTTTAAACTCATATTAAAATCCGATTTTCATTTAGATCTTGAAATATTTTTTACATTCCATCATTTTCTAGGAATTTGGTTTCCGTCTCAATTCTTAGGGTTGTCCATGGGCCGGGGCGGGCTTGGGCCACACATTTTTTTTTAGCCGGGCTTGAGTAGTGTAGGCCCAAGCCCGTACTCGGGCAAGTTGTCGGCCGGGTCGGGACGGTCTTCAGGTAGGAGTAGCTACCTGAAGCCCAGCCCGTCACCTATTGGGCGGGCTTGCGGGCGGACTTTGTGTGATATCCTGGTATCCCACATCGGTTAGGGAGAGGAAAGTTGCTGGGTTTATAAGTAAGCCTCTTACCTTACATAACATAAGACCTTTTCCCAGGGGTATTGGGAGAAACAAAACCGTGAGGGCCAATGGGCCCAAAGCGGACAATATTATGTCATGTGAAGGGTGGGGTGTTACAAAATGGTATCAGAGCCGACTCTCGCTTGAACCGAGTTTGAGGCCCTATTGAAAAAATATACAACTTCATTTAATTTTTTTGTAAATTATATTTTTGAATTAAAAGTATAGTCAAAATCAAAATAGACAAAAATTAAATAATGGCATTGATGAATTGAATGTTTGTTTGGTTTTAATTTGATAAATTAAATTTTAATTGAAAAAAATTACATGTTAATTTGGTGTTGATTTGATATATTACATGCTAATTTAGTGAATTAAATATTTATTAGAAAAAAATAAATGTTAATTAAATGAAATTAAGTGTTAATTTTGTGTTAATTTGATGAATTGAATATTTTTTGGTTTTAATTTGATAAATTAAATTTTAATTGAATGAAGTTACATGTTAATTTGGTGTTGATTTGATATATTACATGTTTATTTGATGAAACTGAATGTCAATTTCATAAATCTAAATGTTAATTTGATAATTTGAATGTTAATTTGATGAATTGAGTGTTAATTGAATGAAATTGAAAGTTTATTTGATTATTTTAATATTAACTAGTTGAATTTGAATGTTAATTTAGTGAATTAAATGTTTATTAGAAAATATTGAATGTTAACTAGATGAAATTGAGTTTTAATTTAATGACTTGAATGTTAATTTGATGAATTGTATGTTAATTTGATGTTAATTTAAAAAATTAAATTTTAATTGGGTGAAATTACATGTTAATTTGGTGTTGTTTTGATGAATGGAATGAATTGAATATTAATTGGATGAATTGAATGAAATTAACTATAGAAAAATTAAATAATGAATGTTGGGCGGGCTTAAATAATGGTGTTGTTTTTTGTAAATTATATTTTTGAATTAAAGGTATAGTCAAACTCAAAATGGACAAAAATTAAATAATGAATAATTTTATTTATGAATAGAAGAAAAATTGCATCACTATAGAATGAGTACATCCTAACTAGGTTGACACTTACCCACCTATTTATCATTTGCACAATTCTACCCATTAAAGATTTTTGTACATGAAAAGCCAGAATATTTAATGCATGAAAAAAAATACATCAATCTTAATAACTAAATTTCTAAAATTTCAAATTTGGCATTGGAGGATTTATTTCTATATTTTGATCTCTCACTCCAACAGCATACCAATCTTGAAGACACATAAGGACTTCCACTGTCTTTCCATCCAAATAACTCCTATGTTCATCAATGACACGTCCAGCTGTACTAAAAACAAATTTGGATGCTACAGTCGACATAAGAACTGTTAGTATATCACGAGTCATGGTGGAAAGAATTGGAAACGTACTTTCATATCCTTTCCACCATGCCAAAATATCAAAATCAGGATCTTCAACACTTACCATTGGAGCATTGTAATATTGCTGAAGTTCAGTTAACCCCCTAAATGTTGACATACCTCATATGTTCAAAATTGAAGCTAGCATAAATGTTTTACTTTTACCTTTTCATTTACTATTACCAACAATATCACTAGAAGTTGAAGGTGGGATTAAGTGTACCACTATTCTCAAATGTTACACTATATTCATTAAAAAAAATTCAAAATAAAATTTTATTTTATTCATGTGGTTCATGTGCTCATCATTTAAATTACCATATAAAGACATAAAAACACTTGTAAGACCAAATTCTTTAAATCGAGGGTCAATTAACATACCAAAACCAATAAGAATAGGAAGTGGTGAAAAATATTTATTAAATTTAGATTACATATTATGTAAAATAGTAAAAAAATCGGGTTCATTATTATATTGTTCAAAAAGATCACTGATACTAACTATATGAACACAGACAAGTGTAATAGTTAGATAATAATTACCAGATAAAGTCATGGTTGACTCATAAAAAACTTTCAAAAAAAAATTTATTTTACCAGTGGCATCTCATTCCTCTTCGGTAGGACGCGATAATGAACTGGTGGTATCTATGCTAACATAGTTAATTAAGACAGTTTTATATTTAACTGTCACATCTAGCATTTTATAGGTAGAGTTCTACCCATGTTGTACATCATATGGTATTTTTTTGCATTTTAAATTATTCTTTTTACACATAGTTCCAAATGTCCTAAGTCTATTTTCAGAATCTATTATATGATAAATAATATGTCTAATTTTATCAATTATATATTTAATATCATGGAGACCACTTTGTACTATGAGATTTATAATATGACACATACATTTCATATGAAAAAAATTATTTTCACATGATAAAGTTAAATAATATTTTAAATGACTTACTGCCCCACTATTATTTATTGCATTATCTAAAGTAATAGTAAAAATATTGTCTTGAATACGATAAATTTGTAACTGATTATAAATAACTTCAAAAATAACTTGTGCACTGTGATTATCTTCAATCCTTGTAAAAGTAATATTTCTTTTTTACATAACTCAATTATCATCAATAAAATGAACAGTTATACATAAATATTCTAATTGTTGGCAAGAAGTCCAAATATCAGAAGTCAAACAAATTTTACTTTTAAGATTATCAAAATAAGCAATTAAATTATTTTTTTCTTATGCATAATATTTAATAACATCTCTTTGACATGTTTGACGAAAACACTTTCGGAAGGAAGGATTAAAACACTTTGTAACATTCTTTTAAATTCAGCATCGTCTACAAGAACAAATGAAAGATTTCATATAATAATCTATCTAACAATTGCTTTTATAGCAGATTCAGGTTCATAACTAAAAGTGCTTAGTGTACCGGTGCTAGCAGATTGTGATAACATTGTTTGTCTAATATCAGTTTGACCTCTTAATAAGCATGTACTTAGGTGTCTAGTTAAGTGATTAGTTCCATTTTTAGAGCCTCCAACAAAATCTTTTTTACAATAATTACATATAGTCTTTTCTGATGTAATGACCCCATTAGAATTCTTAATTTGGATTTTCTCAAAGTGATTCTAGACCTTGGACTTTTTTTCTTTTATTAGATGGTACATTCTCAGTAGAATCCATCTCAAGAGTTGAAAATAGATCATCCCCTTCACCCTCATTGATGTTCTCATTATCATTATCGTTATAAAAAATATTTTGTGAATGAGATGAAGTCATTACATAAATTAAACTATAAAAATAAAATAGATACTTAAATTATGCAAAAAAAAATTCTCACCAAATGAAACCATTTGACAATTGTGACTTGTGAGTTGTGAGTAAATGAGAGTTTCGGTCTTGAGACTTCAGAGTTCAGAACACTTGATAATTCTGTGAGTTGAGAGCAAATTTGAATTTCAGCCGCTGAGTTGAGAGCAAATGAGAATTGTGAGTCTTGTGACTTGTGAAGTTGTGGGTTAAGACTTAAGAGCAAATGTATTTATAAATTATACATTAAAAAATGACCGTTTTTTTGTGACCGTTGATTATATCAGGAGTTATGAGTTATACTTATGACTGTCCCCGGCCTCACCCGTTGGCAGTCACAATGACAGACTTACACTTACAATTGGAAAAAATAATACACAATTGAGACAGTAGCCGTTTAAATTTATTTTATGTGGATGTGGTGCAGTGGTGCTCAGTAGTTCAAATTTGAAAACAAAATTTGTGGTCAGAACACAAAAAAATACACATACATTGAGTTGACACATCACCTAACTTTCAATGGCTCACCAAACTTTCAATGTCTATATTTATATTGACTCACCTAATTTTATATTTGATTCACCTATCAAATTAGGGGTGTCCATGGGCGGGTTATTGGGTTGGGTCGGGCTTCGGGCTTCAGGCTTCAGGCGAGCTTCGGGACAAGAATGTGGGCGGGTTATTGGGCCGAGCCTTGGTCTTCGGACTGGGCTTCAGGCGGGGTAATAGGTTTAGGGGTAAACTCAAGTCCTTTCTTAAAAGATATCGGACTCGGACTTGGGCGGGCCAATTATCGGGCCTATCGAGTATCGGGCTTATTTTTTTCGAGGCCGGGTAACAGGACCCGTGGTTACCCGACCCATGGACACCCCTATCAATGCTTTTGCCTTTGGGATTTAAATTTATTTTTGAAAACTCTCATATTAGTTTTGTCAATAATGGTACCTTTATTGGTACTGATAATTTAGTTGATGATTTATATCAATTTGATCTAGATTCCTCTTATGAGAGTAATTTATTAAATTTGCATGGTGATGATATTGGCATAAAGCGTGATATTATTAAGGAGAATTCCTTTAAGTTATGGCAGTGGAGATTGAGAGATATCTCCATTGAAAGAATTAAAAGGTTAGTGAATGAGGGAGTCTTGCAGACTCTTGATTTTACTGATTTTGTTACTTGTATAGACTGCATTAAGGGAAAGCAGACTAACAAGACCACTAAGAGTCCGTTTGGTTAGCAAGAAAAAGATGATAGAAAGTGAAAGAGATAGAAAGTTAAGTGAAAGAAAAGAAAGTGAAAGAAAATATATTTTCATGTATACATTTGGTTAGCATGAAAAACTTCTAAGAAAATTTTAAAACAATTTAATGGCGAATTTAGAAGCCGGTACAATTTTTTAGATTTATTTAGGTAAAAGTACAACTCAAAAACTTATTTGGGATAAACTGCATATTATTTAAAAATACCAATATTGTCATCGGTAAACAGTAAAAATATGAAAACCTATCGTCTTTCATCCATTTTTTTTTGGCTAAAATCAAGGGAGGTAAAATAGGGGGTTTAATTATCAAAATTCATCTTCTACGCTAGAGGGATTCTATGTCCATGGGAATGCTAGAAGTGTGACTGTTCATCGCCCAAAAAAAAAAAAGAATATGAATTACTGGTCATCGTAAAAAAATGAAGAGGAATACGAGTTTTCGTTCATCGTCGTCTACGGTCAAGTAATTGTGTATCGTCTTCGGCAACTTTTTCACTGAAAATTGTAAGTGACATTCATGTTTCCTTTTTTTGTCATTAATTAATTATTTAGTTTTTTTTATCTTTACAAAACTATGTAATTTGATTTTGAAAAATAAAATAAAATCATAAAACCCTATTTTCGTGAAATGATAATAAAAAATTATAGGTTTTTAATTAACAATTGAGTAACCTAATTGCAAAAGTTAAAGCATATGCAGATGAACAAACACTTTGGAACAAGAATTTTTTGATTAAAAATAGTTACGTAACTATTTTAAGTAACTATTTGTGACAAATTACAAACAGTTAATATTCAAAAATTTAATTGTTGAAATTGTATTGAGTAACTATTTTGTGATTTTAAATATTTCAATTTTATATATGTTATTGGTAACTATATTGAGTAGCTATATTGAGTATATATTACTAAATGGTTGTAACTGTGTTGAGTATCTGTTAAGTCGAATAGTATGTTACACATATATATTTATGGTATGAAATTTAGTTATAGCCTACAGTTTGTGTAATTTTTTTTGTGTAACTTTGTGATGTAACTGTTTTTGGTAATTGTTTACAAAATGGGTTAACTGAGATTTTCATGACAAGCTAAAGTGCAACGGGACATCACATCCGATGAAGACATCCCTCCATTCTTGATTAACTTTGTGAAGTACAACGAGACATCCCTCCATTCCTGATTAAGACATTAAAAAATTGAATGACTTTATATCAATTCAAAAAAAAAAAAAAGAAAAACAGTTACACAAAATATCATAAAAAAATATTAATACAAATAACTAATTAATTAATCACATACTGAGAGAAAAACATAAAACACAAAATAGTTGCAATATACCGATCTACCAAAATAGACATTGGCTGAAAACTTCCATAGAAAAACAGTTACACTAAAATATAATTCTGATTTTTTTCAACACAGTTACTGTTTATACGAAAAATAATTACACCCATTAAAAATCAAAGCAGTCTTTTTTTTCAACACAGTTACATAACAGTTACTGTCTATACGAAAAATAGTTACACCCATTAAAAAACAGTTACACTCATTAAAAAAAAAAAGCAGTCTGTTTTTTTTCAACACAGTTACATAACAGTTACTGTCTATACAAAAAATAGTTACACCCATTAAAAAAAAGTTACGCCCATTGAAAACCAAAGCAATTTTTTTTTCACTTCATCCCAACAACGAACATAAAAAAAAAATTCAAAATTACAATTTCCCAATAAAAATGACCGAATAAAAGAAGAAATATAATTATTAACAACTTATCTTCAAGTCGATGATTGTGATCGTAATTTTCAATTTCTGATTCCGAAGAAATCTTCAATTGATTAAGAAAAATAGACTTTGGAAGCAAGCAAAAATAAACTAATAATATACCTCAGCCGGAGAAGTAAATCGTCAAACTGTACGTTGAACGAAATCGCAATGAAACCGACCGTTGAAGAAGACTTTTACTGTAGAGATATATTGAAAAAAAATTCTCAGCCGTTGAACACACACTTTTACTATAGATATACCACAAAAAACTGCTCATTTAAAATTCAAAAATGAATGATAACAAATATGTTATTTTTACATATTTGTTTCTTCAAATAACTATCAATGATAACTACATAAATTAAGCAAACTGTGTTTTAGGTAAAAATGATTTTAATTCATTTGAATTTTGTTTTGTACCTAAATACAAAAAGTTTTATAAAAATTGTACTTAATGGAATAAACAACTTATCCATACACTTTTGCCTAAAATAAGTCTAAAAAATTGTACCTACACCTAAAAAACCCTATAATTCCGTTGTTTGAAAGAAATGAAAGTTAGAAGAAATTTTTTTCTAATTGTCTAAATTATCCTTAATTATTTTAACTTGTTCTAAAGAAGAAAAAAATATTTTTTATTATTCAATTTTTTTAAAAAATGGCTTCTAACCTAATTCGGGGAGAAGAGTCGACTTGAACCCTAATCTCTAAACCAAATTATATGGTTAGCCTAATTTGTACAAAGTTTTTTAGAATTAATGACTAATTGAATATTTTTAAAAAAAATAAGGGTAAAATGAGAAATTATGTTATCGAACACAACTTTCTTGTTTTTCTTGTGTTTTTTTTAAGAAAAAAAAGTTAGTTAGATGTGAGAAAATCTAAGTATGAAAGAATTTTTTTTTCTATTATTTTTTATTTCATGATGAACAAATACATGTAAAATTTTAAAATTTTATCTTTCTTGCATTTTCTAGCATTATATTGCTAAACAAACGGACCCTAAAGGTGCCAAAGGGAGTTCTGAAATTCTTGAGATTACACACACTGACATTTGTGGACCATTTCCTGCATCTTATCTGAATGGTTAAAGATTTTTTATCTCGTTTATTGATGACCATACTAAATACATGTATCTCTATCTTTTTTATGATAAGGCAGAGGCACTTGATGCCTTTAAGACCTATAAAGTAGAGGTAGAAAAACAAAAGGAAAGAGCAATAAAAAATGCAAGGTCAGATTAGGGTGGAGAATATTATGAGAGATACATAGAAAAATGATAAATGTAAGGATCATTAAGTTCCTCGCAAAAGAAGACATTATTGCACAATATACAATGACTGGCACACCTCAACAAAATGGTGTAGCCGAGAGGAGGAATTGTACACTTAAAGTTTGTAGACGTATAATACTTAGACTCCTTAAGTTTAAAATGTTATATTTAAACTAAAAAACTTCAATTAAAAATAGAATATCAAATATTTTAAATCTTAAAAAATTGTATCATTTATTGACATAATATCAAAAATAAAAAATTATTTTTTCATAAAAAATCATAATTAGTATACAATTATACTATCTATTGAAATTTTTTAGTTTTATTACAATTGATAATATAATTGTATACTAATTACGTTTTTTTTAAAAACTGACTTTTATTTTTGATTTTATTTCAATATATAATACAATAGAATATGATTTTTTTAAAAAAAAATTAAAATATTTGATATTTTATCTTTGATTGAAATATTTTTGGTCTAAGTATATTATTTTAAACTTGAGAAGTTTAAGTCTTATACGTTTACAAATTTTAGGGGTCTATATATAATTTATTGATGGATAGAATATTGATGACAGGATCTAAGTGTTACACGCATATAAATTTTAAGAGATTTGTATATAATATTTCAAATGTTAGGTAGTTTGAGCGATTAAGTAATAATATTTGAATGTAATTCTAATAGTAATACTAGAGGTAACAATCTTAATCCATTACCCATTAACCTGTCCCACCCGTCCATAAATAAATGGGTTGAGTACCTATATTAATTAATATGAGTTTTAAATGAGTTAGATAATATGATTCATTTTAATTAAGTGGGTTAATATGAATTATAAATGAGTACCAATTGGGTTGAGTATTTATCATTTTATTAAATAACACAAATAATAAAATTAAATAAATATATTAAAACACCAAAAAATACACACACTATTACACCAAAACCTACATACATATACACTAATGCACCAAAATATACACACACTGGTACACTAAAAACACACACTAATACACCACAATGACCCACGGGTCGACCCATGGCTCAAGGGATGACACATAACCCACTGCCCACGGGTTGACCCATAAACCCAATCCACAATCCATAATCTATGGGTCACCCCATGACCCATGGTTTGCCCCATAACCCATGGGTCAACCCACGGACTACCCGTTATGTGCGTATTTATTTTATTAAATGTGTTTTAGTTTTTATGCTAGTATATGTGTGTATATTTTTAGTGTATTAGTGTGTATTTTAGTGTATTAGTGTGTATATTTATAATGTATTAATTTGTGTGTTTTGATATATTAGTGTGTGTATATTTATATTTTAGAGTACTACTAATGTGTGTATTTTGATGTACTAATGTGTCTATTAAAAATTTTAATTACTTTATGAGTTAATTGGTTTAATCCAACCCGTTATAAACTCAATCAATTATATCTCATTTACTAGGTTTACTAGGTGACTGAAAAATAAATTGAATTTATTTTAGCCCAATCTAATTTAACCCGACGAATAACCTAACTCCACCCACCGATTTACCTACCTAAGTAATACAAACGACCGTGTAAGAGCATCTCCAAGGGGCTGGTTAAACCAGCCCCTTTAGCTATTTTAGATAACTTCACCGAAAAATAATGCTCCAACGGGCTAGCTACTTGGCTATCTAAACTACATAACCCATTTTTCAATCGCTACATCAAGCTAGCAAAAATCCTCGCCACTCTCTGCCTCCCGCCTCTCTTCGTCTCTCTGCCTCCCTCGCCTAAAAATCCCAAAATCCAGACTGAGGCACCGACTGTTGAGGCTCCACCCACCGACTGAGGCACCAACTGTTGAGGCTCCACCCACCGACTGAGGCACCGACTGTTGAAGGCTCCACCCACCGACTGAGGCACCGACCGTTGAAGGTTCCACCGTCCACTGTCCAAAGAATTTTCGGTATGGGTTTTTGAGGCATTTGGGTTTCTGATGTATTTTTAAAGTTGAGGCATTTGAGATTTTTGGTATGGGTTAATGTTGAGGCATTTGGTTTTGTACATAGGCATTTGATTTATGATTGTTTGGGAATTTTTGTATGATAAATTATTTGAGAATTGTTTGTATGAGAAATTATTTGGGAATTATTTGTATGAGAAATAATACAAATGCCTTAACATTTGGGAATTATTTGAGAATTGTTTGTATGAGGAATTATTTGTATGGGAATTATTTGGGAATTGTTTTGTACATAGGCATTTAATTTTTGTTATATGAATCAATCTATGAACTTGAGATTTTCGGTATGGGTTAATGTTGAGGCATTTGGTTTATGATTGTTTGGAAATTTTTGTATGAGAAATTATTTGGGAATTGTTTGTATGAAAAATTGTTTGGGAATTATTTGTATGAGAAATAATACAAATGCCTCAAAATTTTGAATTATGTGACTATTATTAATATGATTGTTATTAAAAAAATTTAAATTTTAAAATTTTGATGACGTGGCATACCACGTCAGCACGTGATGTCATCAATATGGTGATGACATAGTATACTATATAGTATTTTAGATTTTAATAATTATAGTTAGTTAAAGTTATTTGAAGTTGTTAACTAAAATAGATAGCGTAGTTGGAATGAATTTGAAAAAATAATTAATTAAAGTAGATAATATAATAAAAAAATATTTTTTTGCCAGTTTACACAGCCTTGGAGATGCTCTAATAAGTCTTCCTCTTTCCAAGGGCAAGGAGATGAAGACCAAACCCTTGGACGACGCCCGATACTCTCTTCGCTTAAAAGAAGTCGGTGGTACCAGAAGTTATGGCGACGGGATCGGAAATTAAGGAATATGTCGACGAAATTTGGTACAAATTTGACCACATTCTGAAACGGTGTCAACAGAATTCGCAAGTGCTAGTGTCTCATGGTGTCAAAGAGACATGTGAAAGAAGCTTGAGAAGATTGGGTCAGCTACTCGCTTTTTTGGGGGGAGCAGGCGAATTGGCCGATGATGCAGAGGAGCTTATACAGAATGCGCGTGGCCTGTTCGATCGTCTGTCTGACCCATGGAATCAAGCGTTTCAATTTGATGATTTCACCGAGGGTTTCAATTTCATTGAGAATCAGGCCGAAGAACTCATGACTGAGGGACACCGAGTGGGAGTTGATGGACCGCTTGTTGGCTTAGAGGAAGATGTGCAGCTTGTTACTTCACAGTTGCTCCAAAACGAGGTGGATCGTGGACTGGTATCGATCGTTGGAGCTAAAGGCGTTGGGAAGACAGTTCTTGCTAGGGAAGTTTATAATAATTCGGATATTGTCGGCCAATTTCAGATGCGTGCCTGGGTGAGAGTACCCAGGAAATTTGAATCCAACTCAGTTCAGCTAGACATAGCGATGCAAGTTTTGCCGTTTGAAGAACTGAAAACCGTATACTCCCCGACGACGATGATTAGTTGTCTCCATGATTTTTTGAGGAGAAGAAGATATCTCATTGTTTTAGACGACATTGAGACACTTGTAGCCTGGAAAAGCGTCGAAAAATCACTACCATACACATTAAATTGTAGTAGAATCTTGATCACTACCCGCAACAGGGACCTCATTGATCATGGACCAATTCGTCCAGTTTTTGAAAAGTGGCAATTAAGCGAGGAATACAGCTGGAAGTTATTCAAGGTCAGGGTTGGTTCTAGAGTCTCTACGGAGCAGCAAGAATTTTGGAGAGGAGCTGTGAGTAAGTGTATGGGTTTGCCTTCTGCCATTTATGCAGTGGCAGATGAAGCAGTCCGGTCAGCACATGACCAGTCCGGGGTGCACATTGCTGATGCATATCCTCCAGATGAAGCAGTCCAGTCAGCGGTACCACAACAAATCCAACCTGACCAGTCCGCGGTGCAACAACAGGAGCCGATAAACATTGCTGATGCATATCCTCCAGATGAACCTGACCAGTCCGCGGTGCAACAGCAGGAGCCGATAAACATTGCTGATGCATATCCTCCAGGTTTGCAGCAATGGCTTGTCTATTTGGGATTTTTTCCCGAAAATTATCCGGTGCCAGCAAGAAGACTGATTGCATATTGGGTGTCCGAAGGACAGATGCCGCAAAATGCAGACATAACCGAATGGCCTGAATCCAAAGAACTTTTTGCTGAAGAGCAACTAAGGGATTTTGGACGAACAAATATTATCCAAGTTGTAAAACGGAGGACCAATGGGAATGTGAAGAGATGTCGCATAAGTCCTATCTTGAGGCATAATTGGTTGTCAAAAGCCAAGAATGCTAGTTCTCGTACTCTCAATAGCAATGCAGCTATCTCTACGTCGTCCTCCCCTGGTATGATGCTCCAACTTATTGATCGTTGGTTGTCAAAAGCCAAGAATGCTATTTGTTGTACTCTCAATAGCAATGCAGCTATCTCTATGTCGTCCTCCCCTGGTATGATGCTCCAACTTATTGATCGTCAAAACGAGGAGGATGATTTTTTCTCACACATTCATGGCAACAGAATTATAAGTAAGTCTTCTTTAAAAAAAAATTATCAAAACCTCTCTTGCTTTATATCTTTAGATTATCGGGGAGGGTCTTCACCAGGATACGAGGTGGGAAACTTTTTTAGGGAATGTATTGCTGCTGGGTGCTTCAAGGTGTTGCAATTTGTAGATCTCGAAGGTGTATTTCAGCCTAATTTACCCAACTCGATAGGGACACTGGCTCAGCTGAGATATCTGAGTTTGAGGTGGACTTTTTTGGAGACACTTCCTTCATCAATAGGCAAATTGCTGAAACTTCAAACGTTGGATTTAAAGTACACCTACATCAGCTGCCTTCCCAGTTTCTTATGGAAGATGAAGCAACTACGGCGCCTATACTTGAACGGAAATTTTCGTAGCACACTTGAGTCTCCACCAAGCACCAGCATAGTAACTAAGATCCAAACGTTATGGGGAGCATATTTAAATGAGGAGACCTTGATCAAAAATGCCTTGGATAAGTTGGTCAATATTAGAAAGCTAGGGCTGAAATGTAGTTTAGGTCCTTCAAAGCTAAAAGAGTTGGCTGAGGGGATTACTAAACTAACTGACCTTGAATTTTTGAGGTTGGAATTGATTGATCATGAAGCGGTTCAAGCTTTAGACATAGACTTGAACTCCTTGTCAGGCCTCAGGAAACTTTCAATCATATATTTGTATGGAAGGTTAGGAAATCAAGTTGCCGTGAAAGACTTTCCTGAAAGTCTCACTGAGATTACCTTGTCACTCTCGGAACTAAGCGAAGATCCCATGCCTAATTTGGAGAAGCTTCCAAATTTAAGGACCCTTAAGTTACTTGCAGGATCATATAGCGGCCGATCCATGCATTGCTCCTTGCGAGGCTTTCCTCTGCTTCAAGTCTTAAAACTTTGGTGTCTACAATCCCTAGAGGAGTGGATAGTGGAGATAGGGGCTATGAACATACTTAGAGAATTAGAGATCAGATCCTGTAATGAGTTGAGAATGATTCCAGATGGATTTGAATACCTGCTTAACTGTCATGAATTGAAGATAACAAATATGCCTGATACATTCAAAGCAAGGATTATTGAAAACACGGGAGAAGATTGGTATAAGATACAGCACATGTCTGTCATCCAATGAGATATTGCAGATAGTGTTACTGGTGCAAATTAAGTGAGGCAGGTATTTATATTCCTTCCCTTTTGCTTACAAATTGTTGTTTTTGCTTACGAATCGTTGTTTTCTTTGTTTAGCTGACTGTATGTATAAGCTAGATTAGTATTGCCAATGCTGCTCATTTTTTTCTCATATGATTAATAGCTGATCAATTCTTTACTTTTGTTTTGGTTCGGCAAAATTTGTGGGAACAAAAGATCTAATGCAATGATATATGATGCTTCATCACTCTATTTCCAAGTCCAGTTGGGTACTCAATCTGACTCTGGTTGAGAATCTGAATTATAAAATTGTGTTATCTTGTGTATTTTTTTTTCCGAAGAAGAGTTACCTTTTTCTTAAAAACATGGAGATATTAACTATAAAACCTAATGTGTATAGGCGGAGATTTTTCTTTAACATTAGATACTACAAGATTGTTTATTTTTTTATTTGAAGATGACCACTCTAGTGTAGATATTAGAAAAAAATCATATCAAATCTCAATCTGTTCTGATTTCTGTACTACTAGTATTACCCAGATCATCTGGCATTTCAAAGCATTTCACTGGATTCTTGAAGTGCCTCTCTTTGGTCTCCCACGATGTACATGGTGAAGCAAATGCATTATTGACCCAAAAAAAAGGGCTTACTAGTCATATGCACGACCAAGCAAATTAGCTATTGCAGTTTTCAGCTCACTAGTCTCATATCAATAACCTAGCCAAGGATTTCAACACTAACTGCAGCAAACTAGTGTTTTCTTCAGAAACTAATTGCACACTAATTATTTTGGCCCTTTGAGCTTATTGTTGTGCAATACTAACTAAATTTGCTTAAATCAAAACCATGCTTGTGATTATGTCCAGTGATCTTAATTTTCTTTACATTTTTGCAGAGTTTGGTCCCATGTTGTCCTGCTGAAACATGTGACCTTTTTTCTAAAAATTTATGGTTTAGGGCAAGCTTTGTTAGAAATCTTTGTGTTTCTATAGTATTTTGAGTATCCAATTTTCATTGCTGAAATTCAACTTCTTGGTGTGCTGATGCAGTGTATGCAATACCTTGGTGTGGATCAAAACATGTGTCTTGCCACAAATCAGGTACCAGTATGGATATGTAGCAGGACCATCACTGCATTTGATTAGCAGGGTCAGTTTGTGGCTCTTTGTAATACACCGATAAATACATAAATAATATTTATTACAACGTACTCATATAATGTAATTCAAAAGGGAAGTTAGTATATGGGAGGCTTTGATTTTGGCTACTTTTATGTTTCAGTAAACTTAGGGATAGAGGGGATCTTAAAGAGAGAGATCGAGGAAACACAGAGCATGGGTTTTCAGTAGGAAAATAAGAAAATGAAAAAAGAGAGGAAGAAAAAGACAAAAATCAGGTTTGAGGTAATTCTTTATTACTATTTGGTTTAGTTAAACAAAGGTTAGTATACGTATGCGGGCATGTATACATGTCTGTGTGTGTGCACGGTTGTGATGTATTGAGCGAACCATATATTTCTGGGGGCATGATGCTGAAACAAACAATTGAGTTAGCCATATATAGCATACATTAGAAGCTGTGGGCTTCTCTAGATAGGAAAAGAGGGAGAAAGAGCGAAGAGAAAGAGAAAAGGAAGAAAGAAACAAATGTCTACGATGACGGTTATTTTTGAAACTCACAGCAACAGATTGTTCAGAGGCATATTTTAACATTGTTATTATATGGGATGGGCTTTGACCACTTAAACAAATGGAATCCAAAATACTTACGATTAATTTAATGGAGAGATTTGTGATATGAACTATTGTTGCAATGTGAAATTCTTGGGTTTTGGTATGTGCCTTGTCCAACAAATTAACGTAGATTGGTGGTACTTGTGTGTTGTTGAGCTCACCCAATCTTGACATTTTTCTCTTTTTTTTTTTTCAGATCGTGAGGTGTAGAAGTTGATGGGCATCTGGGAAAGCTCGTGAGCGGAGTTGGGAGGCTTATTTTGTATAATTTAGCATTGTCTTGATTGACTATGTAAGACTCCAATTTAGCTTTGTGTTGATTGACTACATAATTTAGCATTGTCTTGTTGAAATTTCTTGGAGATTTGGTATGTAATTCCTATGGACGTTTGTATTTGGGGATTTAGTTTTGCTCCGTGTTTACCATCACCTGATAACTATTGGATAGTTTCGGGAATATTTGTTGAGAAACGTGTGCAGGTTGAAGCTTTGCACGCCTGTAGAGCGGGCATAGTCTCCTTTATATGCAGCGATTGTCTGGCTTTTGGGCCTGCACAGTTATGCTTGGGGCATGACGGTCTTCTTTGTTCATACCTCAGTATGTTTCTCTTTGTAGTTTCAAGGGAAGCTTTACATCGTTTGTTGTTAGATTATCAAATGTTGTTCTTTTTGGATATCATGATAATTGTTGTTTCTTTTTGGATATCATGATAATTGTTGTTTCTTTTTTTTCTTTCCCAGAACGTATTTTTGTTTCTGTTTTAATTCATCTTGAGAAGCATGTTTAGACTGAAGGATAGCTTTTTTGTATACTTGTTAGTCTAGTGGTTGTGAACTTGGAGTTTCCCTATTTATTTATTCGGAGAATTGTTAAGGAGTACATCAAATAATACTTATTGGTCTTAAAGTACCTAACTCATATTGTTAAGTAATTTAATCATCATCTTGCTAACTTTATTGCGTCTAGACACGTTTTGAGTTTTTCTTTTTCTTTGAGGTATTTGCTCTTTCATTAAATCATGCATTTTAGATATGGTAGTATTTTGTGTTCTGAATTTGTTATATTATATTAAATATTTCTTAAATATATGGATGAAATATATTGTTAAGATTTTTTGTCAAAATAACGTTTATTATTTCTAACATCATCCATTTTGAATTTTAAATTATATTTTCAGTATCTTTGACATCATCTTCAACCATCAATCATTATCAGTTTTCTTTTTCTCCAACTAGTTTTTTTTTCATCCAATTCGCCATTGATTTGATTATATATCAGGTTTGAAATTATATATCTGGTTCAAACTAAAAATCAAATATCAGGTTTGAAATTATGCTCTCATTTTTTGTTTACATAATATTCATACTGGTCAATTACTCTTTTTTTTCATAATATCGTTATGACATGATATAATTTTCACAATAAATTTTTAGAGCAAAATAAACAACAAAATGCCCTAGAAAGTGTAGCAATAAAGGGCAACTCAAGTAACACAATACTCTATGAAAACAACATAGAATTAATATTAACTAAAAAATATAGGATGTGTTTCAAAATGTCTCAACTAAGTATTCATTGAAAATAAGACTACATTAAGTGACTTTATGTAGAGTGGAAAGACGATGTGGAGCCACAATGTTATTGAGCTAACAGATGAATATTTGTTATTTTAGAATCATAATTTCAAATACAAATGATTTATCATAAAAAAAATACTTCCATAATCTCCAATATAGACCATATTATTACCATAATATATGGGTCATATTACTAAACGTATGTGAGCATCTAAAAATATTTATCAAAATATCTTGTCATACTATAAATTCATATACCAAAATATACAAAAATTGTGACAACAAATAGTTACTCGAGCAAAACAACACTCCATGACAACAACATAAAATGATATTTGATAATACCTGAAAAGAATTCTAAGTATGAGCTCGGGAAGTGGGGTCAGAAAAGGAGGTCAATCGAAAGGCCTAGACCTTGATCCCAAGGAGAGGCAGAAAAGGAAATGAGAAGGGAACAACTGGCTAACAGAAGCAACCTCAGAACAATAGGAAGCTAAAATTAAAGCACAAAACTCTCAACTAACCGTGATCCTCTCCCTATAATCAAGGGAGATCCTGCAGATGTAAAGCGAAGATCTCGCTGTAGATCTCATAAAGCTAGAAATTAGACTATAAATGTTGTACAGAGCCTCTAATGCGAGGCAAGAAACCCAAATTGTATGAAAAGAAGTCTGTAAAATCTTTCGCTTAAGGAATATAGGCCTAAGGAGCAAGAGACTCCGTTGAAGAGTGGATTAACCGAGCTCCCGAGCTGGTGAACCACTATACTTTCGTCGTGCAAATCACCCCCATACCCTCAAGAATATCTATCCTGTTACTCACGAGCCAAATAGCTCAAACCCAAGTTCATTCAAATATTCACACATACTACTCACCCACGATTAAATCCACCATCAGTTTGGCACCGTCTGTGGGAATGATTGTTCCTGCTACAAAAACACTGATCTCTCAGTAACTGATGATCTCAACATGCAATATGAGCAGAAGTCAGATGAATCCCCCACGGATGCAGAACCAACAAGAGGCTAGTAGCGGCAGACAACCAGAAAATCTTCAAGAATCCTTCCCCGCTGCCGAAGCCAATCCTCCTGTGGCGAATCCCTCTACAAATAATGAATTGAAGGCTCTTTGCCTAGTCAACCAGCGTCTACTACAGTAGAACGAAGAGCTCTTAAAGCTCTTGCAAGATCCTCAGCAGACATGAGCAATCCAAGGAGGTCCCCAACACCTTGACCCTTTCAGGGAAGATCACGAAAGGGGTGAAAATAGCCAAGCAATGGGACAGACTCCCCATTTACCTCCTAGGAATGGTGACAACGAAGAGGTACAGAGTCAAAATGATGGGATCGAGAAGAACGATTTTTTCCCACAGGAAAGGAGAGAACAATGGGAGCAGCGTTTTAGGGACATCTAGTAAGAGCTCAGCCACATGAAGGAAGCCGTGAGAGGTAAGACCCCCGTGGCGATGGACGCCTTGGTGCAACAAACAGAATCCCCATTTACTGCTGGGGTGCTGCATTTTTCCCTCCCTCCAAAGTTCAGAATGCTCCAAATGGAGGCTTTCGATGGAACCAATGATCCCATGGATTACCTCAATACCTATAAGAACTAGATAGAGCTGCATGAATATTAGGACCATGTGTGTTGCCGAGCTTTCGCCATAACGTTAAAGGGCTCAGCCTTGGCATGGTTCAACAGGTTAGCCCCGACGTCAATTTCCTCCTTTAAGGAGCTCTCAATATCATTTGTGTCCCATTTCATAGGAGTTCGGACCTACCGAAAGCCGAGCTACCACTTGGTGAATGTGAAACAGGGACCCAACGAGAACCTTCGATCCTTGAAGGTAGACGTTCCAGATGAGAAATTCGCAATCATTGCTTTCATTGTTGGTTTAAGAGTGCAGTCGAAGGACTTGATTTTCTCTATATCAAAGGACCCGCAAGCAGGCATGACAGCGTTGCTAGCTAAGACAGAAAAATACATTAATGGTGAGGAAGCCTTCCTTTCTAAGGTAGGGAGCTCATCCTCGCAGAAGGAAAAAGGAAGGGAAGAAAAGAAGAGGGATTGAAGTCCCAAGAAAGAGAGAGAACGAGACAGGTTTCCAAGAAGGGACATGGATTGTTCCCCCAAAAGAAGGGGGAATGTTAAAGATCGCTTAGGTCCCCCACAACCAGAATTGCAACCAAGATATGCGCTTCGGCAGTTCACTCCGCTTATGGCTACAGTGTCCCAAGTTCTATATGAAGTTCAAAATGATAAGTTTCTCAAGTGGCCACCTGGGATAAAAGCAGACCTTACAAAAAGAGATGCAATGAAGTACTGTGAATATCATAGGGACCACGACCATCTTACAGACGATTGCATCCAGTTGAAAAGGAAATCGAGTTTTTGATTTAGTGAGGACAACTATATCGCTTTGTGGCCCGTGAAAATTAGAACCAAGCTCCACCACCCCCAGCACCTCAGTAGCAAGCTCGCACACAACATCAACAACCTCTGGGGGAGATTAGAGTAATATTTGGAGGGTTGCAGAAGGTGGGGAGTCCAGCTCAGCTAAAAAGGCTCACCTGCGTAGAATCAGAACTGATGAAGCACTGGACGTGCATACTGTGTCCAAGTTACCACGACTGAACACAACTATCACTTTCTTAGACTTGGACTTGGAGGGCTGCCAGTATCCCTATGATGACCCTCTGGTAGTGAGAGTCATCCTTGCCAACAGAACTGTCCATCGAGTCCTAATTGACAACGGAAGCTCTACAAACATCATTTTGGCACTCGTGTTTGACAAAATCGATATATGTAGAGAAAAATTGAGCCAGTAAGTGCTCATTTATTAGGATTCTCAGGGGAGAGAGTCCTACCCCTAGGATCAATCCAACTCATGCTCACCCTAGGAGACCTTCCCTGCCAGGCTACAACTACTATGAGATTCCTAGTGGTAGATGCACCTTATGCATACAACATCCTACTTGGAAGACCTTCCCTCAATGCCATGAAGGCCATTCCTTTTGCCTACCACCTCGTTGTGAAATTTCCTACAAAAAACAAAATCAGAGTGGTCCGAGAAGACTAGCGTGTAGCACAAGAGTCTACATGGCATCTGTGAAAAAGAAAGAAGTTGAAATATCCAGTTAGATGAGCTCGACATGAGAGACGAGCTGGACACTAGACCAATGCCATCGGAGGAGCGGAAACTTGTTCAGCTTGACAAAGAGCCAGAATACCTTGTTTACGTGGGGTCTAAGCTGATAAGAGAAATCAAAGACCTCATCATCCAGTTCCTGAGAGAAAATTTGGAGGTATTTGTTTGGAAGCAAGAAGACATGAAGGTATTGACCCATCAGTCATCACACACAAGTTTAGTGTGAATCCTTCTTGTAAACTTGTTAAGTAGAAGCGAAGGAATTTTGCTCCAGAACACCAGAAGGCAATTAATGAGGAGGTCAGCAAACTTCTTTATGCCAAAGCCATCAGGGAGATAGATTACCCCACATGGCTAGCAAATGTGGTTCTTGTTAAGAAGACCAATGGCAAATGGCGTCTCTCCATTGACTTCACTGATCTCAACCGGGCCTGCCCTAAAGACAGTTTGCCCTTACCTCGTATCGATCTGATTGTGGATGCTATCGCTGGACATGAGCTCCTCAGCTTCATGGACCCCTTCTCCGAATACAATCAGATCAGGATGGATCCCAATGACCGATAGAAGACCTCATTTGTGAGTGAGAAGGGGACATACTGCTATCAAGTCATGCCTTTTAAACTAAAGAATGCTGGAGCCACCTACCAGCGATTGGTAAACCGAATATTCCAAAAACAATTTGGAACATCTATGGAGGTTTATTTCAACAATATGCTAGTGAAATCACTAAAGGCAGGGCTCCATATCAAACATCTAGAAGAATTGTTTTAGGTCCTTAAAGAATACAAGATGAAGCTCAACCCCGCTAAATGTGCCTTCGGAGTATCTGCGAAAAATTTTTTGGGCTTCATAGTCAACAATAGAGGAATTTAAGTTAATCCAGAAAAAGTTAAGGCAGTGATGGACATGCAGCCACCTTCCAATACAAGGGAGGTCCAGCGTTTGATGGGAAGAATAGCTGCTTTGAGTTGTTTCATGTCCTGGTCAATTAATAAATGTCAGCCCTTCTTTCAAGTCTTAAAGAAGGCCTTCCAATAGGATACCTATTGTGAAGAGGCATTCAAAGTTTTGAAGGATTACTTGAGCTCACCACCTGTTTTGGTGAGTCCTTTAAAAGGAGAAGTACTAACTCTCTACCTTGTTGTATCAAACATCTTGACTAACGCAACACTGGTAAGGGAATGAGATAGAGCTCAGTAACTAGTCTATTACTGTAGCAGAGCTCTGAAGGGGGCAGAAGAAAGATATCCAAAAATAGAGAAGCTTGTCTTAGCTTTAGTTACAGAAGCTAGAAGACCCAGGTTATATTTTCAGGCCCATACTATTGAGGTCCTTACAAATCAACCAATGAAGCAAGTATTACACAAGCCAGAGTCTTCAGGGAGGTTGGTCAAGTGGGCCATAGAGCTCAGCGAATTCGATATCAGATACAAGACAAGAGTGGCAATCAAAGGGTAGATTATGACATATTTTATCACAGAGTTCACATTAGAAGTGCCTAAGGAGGACACACAGCTGGTAATCGACCTCCCTACGTGGAAGCTTTCAGTAGATGGGGCCGTCAATGCTCAAGAAAGTGGTGCTGACTTAATTCTGACTTCCCCAGATGAAATAGACGTCGAGTACGACCTTAGATTTGGGTTTAAAACTTTGAACAATGAGGTAGAGTATGAAGTAGTGATCGTCAGGCTCAACCTTGCTTACTCGATAGAGGTGAAACAACTCGAGATTTGTAGTGATTCTCAGCTCGTGGTGAAATAAATAGAAGAGTCTA
This sequence comes from Ilex asprella, assembly GCA_023539305.1. Taxonomy (NCBI): domain Eukaryota; kingdom Viridiplantae; phylum Streptophyta; class Magnoliopsida; order Aquifoliales; family Aquifoliaceae; genus Ilex; species Ilex asprella. The sequence goes on along the minus strand of CM042187.1, from coordinate 13,216,917 downwards.
ACGAGGCCAAAGGCGAAAAAATGACCCTTTATTTTAGAAAGGTCAAGGAGTTGATCAATAAGTTTGTACAAGTTAAAATCAGACACGTCCTTAGAATCGAGAATTCACGAGCAGATGTTTTAGCAAATCTGGCGACAGCCTCGCAGGAAAACCTGGATAGGCTAATACTAGTAGAGCATCTTGCAGAACCATCTGTGGGAGTTGGAGATGAAGAAATACTCCCTGTATTGGCCCCGCAGAGCTGGATGGACCCAATTAGAGAATATCTTCAAAATAGAACTTTGCCAGAAGACCCCAAGGAGGCTGCCAAGCTAAGAACCAGGTCAGCTAGATTCTCCATCTTACAAGGGAACTTGTATAAACAAGGTTTTTTAACACCTCTCCTTAAGTGCGTGGGAGATGAGGACGTTGATTACATACTCTACGGCAACCATATAGGACCTCAGGCTCTGGCGGGGAAAATATTGAGGCAGTGGTATTACTAGCCCACCATGCTAAAAGATGCTACTGACTTGGTCAAAAAATGTAAGGTCTGCCAAAGTCACGCCAACATCCCTCACTATTCGCCTGAGCTCTTAACCTCAGCGGTGAGTCTATGGCCCTTCCAGCAATGGGGTTTGGACATACTCGAACCCCTACCCATTGGCGTTGAAAAATGCAAGTTCGCGCCATCTCTGGAGTGGATTACTTCACCAAATGGGAAAAAATGGAACCTTTGGCAATAATCACAAAACAGAAAGTTTAGAACTTCACATGGTAGTCAATACTCTGCAGATTTGGAATCCCTAGAGCAATCATCTCTGACAATGGAAAACAGTTTGACAATCCTAAGTTTAGAAAGTTTTGTGCTGAGCTGGGGGATAAAGAATTACTTTTCAGCTCCTGCCCATCCTCAATCATATGGACAAGTAGAGGTTACTATCCGAACTATAAAAGCAGCCTTGAAAACCAAGCTGGAAGCTCTGAAAGGAAAATGGGTAGAACACGTCCCAGAAGTACTATGGCATACAAGATGACTGTCAGATCTGCAACTCAAGAAACACCATTTGCTTTGGCTTTTGGAACAGAAGCAGTGGCGTCTGCAGACACTGGGATCCCATCTCCAAGGAATGAATTTCTCGGAGTCCGAGCACAATGATGAATCACTTCTGTTGAATCTTGATCTCTTGGATGAAAAGAGGGACAGAGCTCTGTAGCGAATCAAGGAGTTTCAAGGTCGGAGATCTAGTACTTAGAAAACTTTTGTTGACAAGGAAGGACCCCTCTCATGGAAAGTTGGGTCCTAATTGGGAAGACCCTTACATCATCTCAAGGGTGATCATACCTAGGAACTATGAGTTGCAAACAGAAGAAGGAAAAACCTTACCTCACACTTGGAACGCAGAGCATCTCAAAATATTTTTTCAATAACCCTCTTTTGTAAGAAAACTATTTGTCAATAAAACAAGAAGTTTTAGGCTCACCCCAGTGTAGTTCTGTGAAGAAGCTAAAAAGCTAACGATGAGCTCCTCAGCTCATAAAAATTAAAATGAGCTCTTCAGTTCATAAGATTAAGATAAACTCTTTAGCTTATAAAATAAAGATGAGCTCATCAGCTCATAAAATAAAGATGAGCTCCTCAACAACTCATAAAAATCAAAATGAGCTCTTCAGCTCATAGAATCAAGATGAGCTCTTCAGCTCATAAGTGACGATGAGCTCCTCAGCTCATAAAATTAAGATGGCCTCCTCAACTTATAAAATTAAGACGAGCTCTCCAGCCTATAAAATAGAGATGACCTCTTCAGCTCATGAGATTGAAATGAGCTCTCCAAGTCATAAGTACATGGCGAAGCAAAATGATGAGCCTGTCAAATTTATGGATCATAAACATACACGAAGAACAAGCATCCAGTAGAGGGAAAAGTGCAAAAATAACATAAGAGTTCCTCCATCAAAATAAACTAAGTATAGAAAAAAAGGAATAAGCTCCTAAATTTTCCCAAGTTGTTTCTTCAGCTCAGCAACCACTTCCTTCAAGCGAGCATTCTCCTCCTTCAACTCATCTATTTCATTCTCCACCTCTAAGAGCATATTAAGAAGATTCTTCCTAACAGAGGATAACAAAACCACGCCAAAGGAGAAACCAGACGATGGAGAAGAGGAGTCACTAGACCCACTCCTCTTGCGCTTCCGTGAAGACGTACCAACGTTCTTGTCTTCATCTATCTTCGGAGGGGAGAAGTCAGGAGAGTCTGGTAAGGAAACAAACTTTAGAGCAACTGCTACAACGCTAAACAAGAAGAGGTTCTCGGGTGTCACCAGCTCGAAAAAACTCATAGACTTGGCTTAGATCACTTGCTTGATCTTCAACACCTCCACCAGGTCCGGATCAGGCACACCTGCAAAACAAAAGTGAAATAAGAATGAATCACTAGGGAATTAAGCCAAGAAAATTATTTATACACCCATCTGTGTAAAAGAAGCTCTTCTAGGAGTGAGGGACCCTAGTCTTTGAACATCACTACTTGGTGGACCTCTAGGAATCTTCGGAGGCGAAAAAAAAATGTTGGGTCCACCGCGCAGGAGGGGAGGGAAGATCAGCAACTAGAGGACGCATACGAAAGTGCCTCCACCAGAAGCAGTTAAAGCAGGGGACCTTGTCTTCTTCGAGCTCATGAAAATAAAGAAACTCCGCAACAATGGGAAACTTATTACTTTGCAGGCGCCAAAAGAGAAGAAAGCTAATCATAACAGCCCATCCTCTAGGAGAGAGACGAGAAGGGTACAAACCATAATGAGCTAGGATCCATCTAATAGAAGGATGGATGGGGAGACAAATGCCCATCTCCAGGGTGCTTTCAAAGAAGCAAACATCCCCTTGTGGAAGGAAATTGCAAGGTTCATCAGAGGTTGGGACTCGTAAAGATAAGTCCGTCGGAAGACGAAATTGCCTTCTGATATCTTCCAACCCCAAAGGAGTAATCACAGAAGGAGCTAAGTAACAAGATTTCCATCTAAAGTCAATTCCAGTGGAAGCACACTGCTGGAACAGAGAAGAAAGTGGGGCAGCCATTAGCGACTTAGAGGAAAGGAGTGCAAAGAAAGAGAAGTCCAGGAAAAGCAAAAAATGTGAAGTCCCCAAGATTCAAGAAGAGACTCCAAGATTTGTAGGTAATGAAGAAAGTCCAAGGAATAAGCTTCAAAGAAATCCCAAGTTTTAAGGAACCAAGAAACGTATGAAAAGCAAAGTCGGCGGTCCCTTGAGTTTCCAAAATTATGGTGGTAGCTACAGTTTTAGAAAGTAGGTGGGCAAGTGCAACAAAGAGCAAATCGGTGTCCGAACATATCGCAAGCATAAGCTTAAGCTAGAAGATCTTTAGCCCAACTTAGACATGCAGCTTTCCCTGGCTCACAAGTAAGCCTTTTTAAGTTTTACCTCTTGTGCTCCTTTGGAGGTTTCTCAGATTTCTTTGGGTTGGGGTTAGCCTATGTAGCTACATGGACCTTTTGGTACATCTCCTCAAGACGATATGCCCTAAGACCCTTCTTAACAAACTGGCTAATATAGGACTGGTGTTACTCAGGCTTGTCTTCCATCACAGTTCTCAATGGACAAGTCTATTTCAAGAAGAACCAAATCCTCCTTGCGTGAGGCCTCAACTTAATTCATCATTGGCTTTCCAGCTACTCCAGACTCAACAATTTTGCTTTAAGAATTGAAGTACTCCTCAAAGCAAGGGGGCAAGGAGAGTAAAAGCACAGTAAAAAACACTGCAGACCAGGAGTAAATCAAAAAGAGAAATATATTCCCATTCTACAAAATACAAAAATTTAGAGCAATTTTGCTTACATTCTTAAAAAAAAAAGGGAGAAATTCCTAAGTTTCTGTATCAGGAGGAAGAGGAGAGGAACTTGGCAGCTCGGTAGTTGAAGTTTCTAGAGGAGAGAAGATTGGCAGCTCAGCAGTTGAAGTTTCTAAAGGAAAGGAACATGGTAGATCAGTAGTTGAAGTTTCTGAGAGATCAAGAACAAACAAGGGAGTAGGGACTTCAAGTCCAGTTGTTGAAAAACTCAGTTCTAAAGCTCTAGTCACAAGGCCAGTGGAGAGAGTGGTAATAGCAGAAGCAACAGAAGGAGCGACAGGGAGCTCGATAGTGGCAAAAACAGGAACAGTTTTAGAAGTGAGGGTTGTAAAAGCATCTGAAGAAAGAAGAACATTTTGAGCCAAGACCTCGGCAGGCAAGATACACACCTTAGCACCACTAGGAGCCAGCTCAGGAGTAGAAACGACCAAGATGTCCCCCTCACCCTCAGCATTGGTTGCCTCCCCTTCCTTCTCGACTGGGATGTCAAAATCAAAATCTAGGTCGGGGTATGTTTCTTTAGCTCGGTCCTAGAAAGCAAGCCATCCTGTGGCCCACTTGGTAGTAACATTGTCCCTTAGCCTGTTGATTAGGGCATCTTTCTACTTGACAATAGTTCTCTGCCCCTTAAGCTCATTTCGGAGAATGTCACTAGCCTCGACCAAGAATCATACTCCCTTTTCATGCCCTTATAAGAGCCCAGAGCTTCAAAGGTCTTATGGCTGGCCTTGACGCATTCATCAGTCTTCAGCAAAAGGTCCTCCCTGGTCTTCCTGAGATCCTATCTGTCTCTCTTACCTTCACCCTCGATCTTATCCTTTTCGGCCTCTAGGACCTTGATAAGTGAAGTTTATCTCTCTACCTACGCCTGCAAGTCTTGGACCTGGGCCTTAAGGTCGTCGTTAGCAAATGTCAACTCAGCAACTTTGAGCTCAAATGCCTTAGAAGCATTTGTAGAGCTCTCCAAAGCTTGGATCCACTTGAGTAAAACACTCACATGCATGGCCATCTAGGAGTAAGAACAACCCAAAAGCCGAAGTCAACGCGAGAGAATAACATGAGATAGAGAAAAGATTTTTGAGAACAAAGAAGTTTACCGAGTGGCACCAAATAGGGTTGTGGAAATAGAAGACCCAAGGGGCATAGTTGCAGTCCTCTGGATATCAGATTCTGGGATGATGGAGGCAATAGCCTCTGCAGCATGCTTCACATTGTTCATAAGGGACACTTCCCCCTCGACTTTGGGATGTTTCCCTTTCTCAGCTTTGGAATCCTTAGGGAATAACTGGGTAGATCCTTCTACCAAACTAGGGGGAATGGGCTTGGGTAAAATATAGGTGATCATCTGAAGAGCTCTCTCAACTTCTAAGGAAGAAGGAGAAGATGAGATAGCGCCTTGCCTAGAAGTTCCCTTAATCAAAGTAGGCACATTCCCACCAAGTAGTGAGGTCTGCACTGCCGTTGCGGAGCCTATCGAGGGGGCAATGGCTAATTGGCATGAAATTGGAGAGACAGGGGGCACATCCAGCTTTGGCGCTTTGACCGCAGGAGAAGCCCCATTGCCTGAGTCGACCTCAGCCTTATGCTTGACGCCACTCCTGGTTTTCTTCATCTAATGGACCTTCGCCCTAAGTTCCTTGGTAGTAGGTTCCATCGAAACAGGAACTGAAAGATCCAAAATAAATAGGTTAAAAGGAAGGTAGAAATGAACTGAAAGCTAAAAGTGAAGGAAGAGATGTTACCAGTCCCTTCTTCAGCCCCAGCCATAGAAATAGGAATAGGAGCCTCAATCCTCACCTCAAGAGGGCTAAAGCCGAGCGTTGTAAGAACCTGAGGCCTAATAAGCTCAGAGTATCTCTTAGAATCACGACCCTCTAAGCTCAGCAAAACCCACTTATCTGCAGCGCTGAGTTCAGGACGAATACCTAAAGAACAAAACAAAACAAGTGAAGCAAGGTCAGCAAGGTAAGCCGCCAGAACTGATCTTAACTTGCTCAAATGAGGACTTACCCAAGTTGTCAGGGGTAGACTAGACCCGAGGAATTGGAAGAGTATCTGTCGCATTTGCAGGATTGAATTCCCATTGTCTGCCCCACACAAAGAAGAAATTTTTTTTCCAACCCTTGTGAGAGTTGGGGAGATCGGAGATGATTGATTAGTCTTTAAAATTAGCATATTATTATGCCCTTTTAATACTAATTATACTTTGATGGAGCTTAAATGATGACATGTTAGGGCATAAATTGTACAAGGGACCAAAAGCGATGAACATCAAACTTTCATACAACAACAACATATTTTGAAGCAAAATTGGAAAAACTTTGGACCAAGTCAAGAATGTTCGAACGCCAACTCACGTTCGAAAGTTCCCCTGAAACATGTAAAGACTAGACTGCTGAGACATGGCATGTTGCAGCCAAGAAGGAAGACCCTGAGATACTTAAGTACCACGTTCGAACGCCAATCAACGTTCGAACGTCCCCTGGAATCATTTGAAGACCAGACTACTGCTTGGAGTAGTCAAATGAACTTCACAGAAGACCACATACCACTGGAGTGGGAAGGTCAGACCCTATTTGGCATTCAAACGACCATCAAGCAAAGACAGACTTAACGTTTGATTGATTGATTGCGGTTGTTGTTCCTAACCTCTCAACACCACCCTCAAATGTGTGTATGGCTTATAGGACTAAGGGAGTGTCACTCTCCCTAGGGTTGATGCAAGAGATTAGGCAACAACGGAATGTGAATGGTGGGAAATGGATGAACAAAATATGTGTGAAATGAAATGTGAAATGTGCACAAAAGTGCTCCCCAATCGCAAGGAGTCATTCGTGGTCGGTGTTTTACTTGGAAGAGTATTCCAAGGTCGTCTCCTCGGGGAAGGAAAGGGAGTTTTGTGAAAGTGATTTTACAAAAGTGAAAAGAAAGTGTAAAATCTTGTATTTAAGTTTTGTGTTTGGTTTATAAATGAAAGTGCAAGAAAAAGAGTGTTGGCTAATCCAAAGGATTCATTCCAATGGGAATACCAAATCAACTCAAAGCCTTCCTCCGATTGAGCATGAATGAACGATTGATTCGGGGGAAGTTAGGGACGAGATTGGTGAGTATCTAAGCATAACCCGTGACTAGGCCTACGGGATATCAAAGGCTCACCAACTCATCCACTCTCAACCCCGTCAAACCGAACTATTTGACTCAAAAGGGAGGAATGAAGAAGAGTTGAAATGGAGTCCCCAAGAGGAGGTCTTCCCTTGGATTAACCAACTTAAATCCTAACTACTCATATTAAAAGCAAGACATTCATAATGTAAAGAGACAAGGATGAAATGGAGATTAAAACTTAACTAAATGCAAGAAATCTTAAACTAAGAAGAGAAATCAACAATACCCATTTTAAACTAAGAAATGAAGAACTTGAAAGCATAAATGGTGAAATCTAAGTTACACAACTAAACTTGAAATAGACTTGAAGTAAATGACATTAAGGTAATAAAATGAAGATTATAAGAGTATGAAGGCTTACTACAACAATAGCAAGTGAAACGGGAGAAGAAAATGCAAAAAACGAAATTTGCTATTCATCATCTTCAACCTTGGAACTCTCTCTCTCTATATCTACTCCTAAGCTTAGGTAGCCATTCTCTCCTCTCAATGCTGAATAATGTTGAGATATATGGAGTGTGTGTCTTCAAATTTCGTGCATGGTGGTCCCCTAGCTGTGAGAGCAGACCTCCCCTCAATGGCAGGTGATTTTGATGGGTCACACAGGCTAGAAGGAGCTTAGCCTGCAACCCACATGTCAGCCCTCTTCTTTCCCATCCTCCATAAATGTCAAGCCTCAAAAGTCTTCCCAATGTGTAAGGGATGCCTGCTCTTGGGTAAGGAAATGTGGGAGGGTAAGTGGGGGAAGTGTAGGTGGGACCCCCAGGCCTCAAAGTTGAGTTACAGGCTGTTTTTCGGCCAGAAGGTTTGTGATACCGGTACTATTTTTCTGCACTTGACCACCTTCGGTAGAAATGGAATAACTCTTGATATAACCGTTGGATTCAGCTGAAATTTGGACACGATACAGAAGACATCCAGATCTACAACTTTCATGTTTTGAATTTTTCCAGATTTTGAGTAGATCATGGTCAAAATGGAGGACAACCGAGGAAGTGCTTCCCAGTGATGTGGCAGCTGGTGCCTTTGTTCCAAAACACCAATACTTCCTTGATTTCTTCACACCTAAGCCTCCAATTCTTCATGTATTGTGTCCATGCCATTACCACACATCCAACATAGTTGCAAGGTCCTAAAATCCAACATTTAAGCTATCAAAACATGCAACATCGATAATTCAACATTATTTATAAAATAGGTTAACACTAAGTAATTAAATACAAAAGTTAAGTTATAATGAATGCAGTGAGGCCATGAAATGTGCAATATTATGTGCTTATCACACCCCCCAACTTAAGCTTTGCTTGTCCCTAGCAAAAAAAATGTAAAACCAAGAAGACAAAAATAAACCTATACTAATTCCGATATTGCATTTAGCACATGCAACAAGCCTTTAAACCCTAGGTGATCCCTAGTGGACGAGTTTTATCTCGTGAAGGTTTCCATTGAAGACACCTACAAACTTCTTTTCCTAGTATCTAATATTTAAAATATATTCCCTTATCCTTACCAGCAATGGGATTTCAAAAATAACTTGATCCGAACACCCAAACAAATCACACATGAGACATATCATAGCCGTAAATGCTATTCTAGAGTATCCACGTACACATTCATTTTCAAACTCGTGTGTGTGTGTGAAATAAACAAGTAATTTAAGCATTTACACAACGAAATTCACATTCACTTTGGCTATCCAAATTAAGTTTTGATGCAAAACTCACCAAAGGTGTCTCTCACAATGGAATCACTCAATGATTATCATGGCATGCACTCCATGTGTATATGTGAGATGGAATCTTGTGCATAAAACAAAGTAAGCTCACATATAATCCAAAAATGAAGTATGCATAGAAATGAAACAACCTTGGCATAATCTCATGAAAGGAATGCTAGGGCATTAGATAGCAAAATCAACTCCTCTTTTTCTTTAAAAGTATGCATCCCCCATGCTTCTCTAGATCATTTAGGACTTTCAAGGGTTATGATGGGGCCTTAGGGTGATATCTAGGCAAAAGAAATGAAGGATATAGGGTAACAAAGAGAGTTGTTCCGAGTGAGAGACTTTTAATTATGGACAAACACTTCCCTTTTAATGGGATTTTGATTTTCACACCATCACAACACCCTTTATTTCTTTTCTTTCTTTTCCTCCTTTTTTTTCTTTTTCTTTTGATCACTCTTTCATTCATTCACCCCTTTTTCTCTTTTACTTGGATTTTCATTCTCTTCGTTTGAACTTTTTTTTTTTTGAGTTTTAACATCATTCATCCCTTTTGTTTGAATTTCCACACCATACTTAGCACTAGGAACAACCAAGGTAAGGTAGATATTTGTCATTTTCATTGGCTTGGTTAAATGTATGGCATAGAGACGAATTCAAATAAGGCACAATCATGGCATTAGGGATAAATTTTTCCAAGAAAAAGGCAAAGGCTCAAAGCATTCAAAGATGGCCTAAGATCATTTCTAAATAAGCATGGGAGAACATTGTATATATCAAGATAAAGTCAATTAACTGCCCAAATGCACCTAACCAAAGTAAACATAATGAGATTATTGAACAAATTTGAAAATTAAAAAATTGTTCCTTGAGTAAATGCGAGTTCCCTCCAAATAAGAATTGGCATTAAAGCTCACAAGGGTTTTTACTCATCTCCACTATTCATGTCAAGCGCTCAAATGTGAACTCAATCCGTAAATTGTCCAAATTACACATTCAAGGTGCACAATGGTTGAGTTTGAAAGAAAACACATATGTGATACTCTTGGCAATAGGATAAACTTCTATAATATGCTCATGTATTCAAAGTTCAAAACGAAGATTAAGTAATCACAAATCCCATAACCATTAGGATAGGGGAATATAGTTCAACATTGGAACCAAAATTTTCAAAATTTTCATATTTTCCATTATTTTATACAAAAAGTGGTGGAACATGTGAATGGTGCACCTCACCCCTCAACTTAAACCATGCATTGTCCTCAATGCACAAAGAGTCATGTAATGAAAACAATGAAGGTAAAATGAGAAATGAGATACCCTTTTTTTTTTCTTTTTTTTTTGAGAATTTAGGCATGTCAGGAAAACAGTACCGGTAACGAGTACCGGTACCTCGTTTCCAGCAGGTTTTGTGTACCGGTACCGAGTACCGGTACTGTTTCTACTTTTTTTTTTATAAACATAAAAGAGAAAATGAAACACACAAAACGTATTTACACCCCCCAACTTAGACTAGAATATGATACCCAATGAGATTTTCTACAATGATGCTCAAGTGAAATGAGTCCAAATTAGAGAGAAGTAAACAAACTTCATGTTAAAATCTACACTATAAAGTTATGAAAATAAAAATATAACAATAAAAGAAATCTAACTACTATGTACATGGAAACAAAACAACAAGGGCTCATGTCAACCCGGCTTCAATTCGGATATGAGCTTGCGCCCATGGATTTTTTTGATTTTAAATTTTTTTTGTTGCATCAATGCCCTTTCTAGACCATCTATCCAACAATACAAGGGATAAGAAGTCAAAAATCTCAACCAAAAAGACGTGTAGGCAAGTCTATGTAATACCAACAATGGAGTATATAATTCCTCTTTACAAGTTTCAACACTTGACTCCATTGCAATGCCCTTCCCAAGTTGAGAAATGTGAATCTCAACACCACTCTTAGATGAAAAAATAACCTTGGGCTCATTAGCCTCATGTGAGATAATATCTTCATTAAAATTTTCACAATCAAGAGTGGTGGGAGATTCAACATCAATATGCAATCCATTGGGAGGATCACACTCAATACATTGACTATGCTCAAAATGTTGTTCATCATGCATAATTATGGCATTGGTCAATGTATTAAGTTGATCTCCAATTTCAGAAATTTGTTGGGCTACTTAGGCATTGAATTCCATTTGGTATTGCATAAACTCATAAAAAGTATTTTCCAATGCTTGTTCGGTTGAGTCCTCATATGTTGGATAGTGGGAGAATTCATTTGGTGGTGTGAGATTGGATGGAAAATTATACGGTTCATTCTCCCAACCATGACTCGGATGACTCGGTGTAACATAATGGTTGGGGTAAAAATTTTCGGAGGCCAAATTTGAATTTGAACCTTCGCATTCAAAGGGTTGAACCAAATAATTTAATAGACATTCACTAATGAGGTGTCCATTCTCACCACAAATTTCGCAAACGTTTCCAAAATAAGAGGCATTTATAGGGCGTTCACTAGTGATGTGTCCATATTTACCACAAATCTTGCAAACGTTTTTAAAATAGGAGGCCATTCTTGGGCACTCACTAGTAACATGCCCATACTCATTGCAAATCTCACACACATTTTCATAATAAGAGGCATTTGATACATTTTCATAAAAATTATAAGACATAAAAAAAAAAAAAACTAAAACAAAGTATTTATAAATGAAATGACATACCTTGGCCCATGATAAAAATCACGAGACTTACCATGCCGTCCAAAATCACCCTCGACTCGACGCTTAACCTTCCCCGAAAACGGCGCCAAAATGATTGATTGATAATACGGTTGTTGTTCCTAACCTCTCAACACCACCCTCAAATGTGTGTATGGCTTATAGGACTAAGGGAGTGTCACTCTCCCTAGGGTTGATGCAAGAGATTAGGCAACAACGGAATGTGAATGGTGGGAAATGGATGAACAAAATATGTGTGAAATGAAATGTGGAATGTGCACAAAAGTGCTCCCCAATCGCAAGGAGTCTTTCGTGGTCGGTGTTTTACTTGGAAGAGTATTCCAAGGTCGTCTCCT
>CM042187.1:13154324-13195107 GCA_023539305.1 Ilex asprella | reverse complement strand
ATAATGAAGAAAGGAAGCATGAAACTTAACTTATAGCAAGAAATCATAAACTATGAAGAAAAATATTCTATACCCATTTTAAACTTGAAATGAAGAAAAACTTAATACAACAATGGTAGATTCAAGAACATGTAACTAAACTTGCAATAAACTTGAAAGGAATGAGATTAAAGTGCAAGAAATATAAATTACAAGAAGATTAAAGCTTACATGGATGAAAATGGTGAAGAAATTGCAAAAACATAACTACTATTCATCATCTTCTACATTCAACTAAAACTAAGCTTAGGTAGCCACCCCTTCTTTTGTGTAAAAATGCTGAATATATTGGAGTGTGTGTGATTCATTTTCGTGCATGATGGTCCCCAAGGTGTAAGAGCAGGCCTTCACATCCATAGGGGCTGAGTGATGGCTCTTGACAAGCTAGCCTGCAACCCCATGTGCAGCCCACTTCACTCCCATCATCCATTAATGCATGGCCTTTAAAGTCTTCCACTAGAGTGTAGGTGGCATGTAGATGTGTAAGGAAAAGTTGGGGAGCAAGTGGGAGAAGTGTAGGTGGGACCCCCAAGCCTCAAAGTTGAGTTACAGACTGTTTTTTTCGGTCAGAAGGTTCGTGGTACCAATACAGTGCTCCGTAGCTATTTCTGCATTGGACCACCTTCGGTATAAATGGCATAACTCTTGATCTAACCGTTGGATTGAGCTGAAATTTTGACATAATACAGAAGACATCCAGATCTACAACTTTTATGTTTGGAACTTTTCAAGATTCTGAGTAAATCATGGTCAAAATGGAGAACAACCGAGGTAGTGCTTCTCATTGATGTGGCAGCTGGTGCCTTTGTTCCAAAACACCAATACCTCCTTGATTTCTTCACTTTTAAGCCTCCAATTCTTCATGTATTGTGTCCATGCCATTACCACACATCCAACATAGTTGCAAGGTCCTAAAATCCAACATTTAAGCTATCAAAACATGCAACATCGAGAATTCAACATTATTCATAAAATAGGCTAACACTAAGTAATTAAATGCAAAAGTTGAGTTATAATGAATGTAATGAGGCCATGAAATGTGCAATATTATGTGCTCATCACCCCCAAGCATGTGGAGGATGAAAAATAGTCATTTTGGGCACTTCTGGGGAGCATACCGGTACTATAAGCCTTTTGGAGTTCAGGGTACCAGTATATAGTACCGATACTCTTCAGTACCAGTATTGCATACTGGTATTGTTTTTTGCTTTGGACTAGTCTTCATAGAATCTTCATAACTTTTGATCCAATTGTCAGATTGAGCTGAAATTTTGACACAATACAAAAGATATCCAGATTACAACTTTCATGTTTTGCACTTTTTCAGATTCAAAGTGGATCATGGTCAAAAATGGGAAAAACAGAAGTGTTGTGTCAAACTTATGGAAACCAGTGGGCTAAACTTCCAAATTGCATTTTTCTTGGTTTTTTCACCTTCCAAGCCTCCCAATCCTAATTGAATGTGTCTATATCTTCACCACTTATTCATACTCTGTTTTAAGGTTATAAAATCTATCATTTACACTATAATTACCTGTAACATCGAAATTTCAACATTATTCATAATTTTGGCTAACTCTAAGTACTTAAATGCAAAAGTTGAGTTAAAATGCATGTAATGAGGCCATGAAATTTGTAATATTTTGTGCTCATCAGCGACATACACTATTCCTTCACCCTTATTGTCTCGTATTCCTTGCCTTTAAATACTCCTATTTGGGGAGAGTAAAAGGACTGGTAGAGAGCTTGGTGGAGGCTTAGACTCCCACTCATGTAGCTAGTTTTAGAATTATATTTTCTTGTATCAAGGGAGATAGTTCATCTTTTGGTTAAGGAAACAAACCTCCATCTCTTGGTTGAGGAAGCAACCCTCCAAATGTGACTAGCTTTATTGTTCATGCCTTTCACTTCCATTGCTTGAGCTTCCTTCTTTCTTAGAGAAGTGAAACTCTTCCACTTTTCTAGAGCTTTACCAAAACCATGAAGGGTGGAATGTGATTCACTCATTCTTCGTTGAAGATAAGCTCCTTGTTTATTGTGCTTTCACTTTGTAACTCCTCTGCTATGAGAAATGAGCATCACTCACTTTTCTAGCTTTACCAAAGCCATGAAGAGTGAGTAGTATCTCATTCACTCTTTAGTAAGGGGTGAATGACATGTATAAATTATCCAAAAGTTATACTTGTGCATTTTTCTTATGCTTAATGTTTTATATTCCCATTGCTTATTGAATGATTGATTGCATCTAGCACAACTAAGGTACTTTGTATAACCATGAGTTCTTTTTATGATACAGATGAATCTTGCATAGAAAGACTTGTTGGTTCAAGGCAAGTACCTCGGCTAGATCTTCACGACTACCCTTCAATCTTCACCTTTATTGTACTTCATTTAAAGAACGGAATATTAATGTCATGGTTGGATGTCTTGTAGAAACACTTGTTTGTTTTTAGACGGGTAGAGTCTCGGCACAGACAATTCTTGTTGACTTCTAGAAAGACATTGGAACTATGTTCTTAATTCTCACAATTCATCTTTATCTTCCTATTAACTTGCTGTTGACATGGGAGTTAATTGAGTTATTAAGCATAAATATAATAAAACAGATGATTAACTACATGTCCAGATCCTCGAACTAAAGAGTGACATTTTTACATTTGAGCTTATCTTATATTTTGTCTAGAAAACTTCCTTGGAAAATTTTTTATATTCTGTTCAACAAAAACCCCTAAAACTCATAACTTTAAATCTCAAAGGTTACGGTCTCTACTACTGCTTATTTTGAAACACCAACAAATAGTTCCCTATGGATTCGACTCCGAACTTAAACTGGATTATTCCTACAGCTTGACCGTCTGCACTTGGGTGTACACATTTCAGATCAAGTCAAGTTTTTAGCGCCATTGCTAGGGAACCATAAAAGGTGTTCTATGGTAAAAGGTAAAAATACCTTCCTTTTTGTATATATTCTTTGGTTTACTGTGAATAATTTTGTTTTATTTATTTTTCTTTGTTTTTATGTTTAAGGGTATTCCTCACTATCAAAATTTATCGGCAGAATCTTTTGAGTTTGTGAATCAGCCTGAACCAAATTCACCTACATCAGTAGCAGACTCTTGTGAAAATAATATGGCAAATAATGACAAACAAGGAGAAGTTCCTGTGACAGAGGGGGAAGTGCCTAACATTCAAACATTGCAGGATTACTTACATCCCACAAGAAATAGTGTTCCCTCTTGTCTTGTTTTTCCTGCAAATGTGCCCCTCTTTAATATAAAGGCGAGGACAGTGCAGTTGCTTCCTTAATTTCATGAACTTGAATTTGAAAATCCATATCTGCACATAAAAGATTTTGAGGAAGTATGTGGAATATTTCAAGACAACACTGAGCTGGCCAAGTTGAAATTTTTTCCTTTCTCTTTAAAGGACAAAACTAAACAATGACTAAATTCTTTAAAAACACATTCAATACTTGACTGACAGGCACTACAAAATGAATTTTTCAGAAAGTTTTTTCCCTTACACCTTACCAATGCACTAAAAAAGCAAATCATGAATTTTTTGACCAAAGAAGGGGAAACATTTTACCAATGTTGGGAGAGATTCAAAGATCTTCTCCAAGCCTGTCCACACCATGCTTTTTGAGAATTGGACTTTGGTAGGATTTTTTTATGACTCCTTGTCCACTAAACTACATTAGTTTGTCAAAATGATGGCTCAATGAGAGTTTATAGGTAAAAATCCAAAGGAGGCATTCAATTTTTTTGATACCATATCTGATAGTTCTCAGATGTGGATCTTAGCCTCATCTACCACTGTTGAAGCCAAATCATTTACTTCCCAAGGGGGTAAGTTTGTCTTGAAAGAAGATGATGATCTAATAGCAAAAATGTCCACCTTCAATCTTGGAAACCCCTCAAGACCAAGCCCAAGTTGTCACTACACTGAGAAGTGATAAGGTAATTGACAAGACCATTAGAGACATGCTAATTCCAAAGCTAAAACCTGAGAAAATCCCAGTCAACTCATCATCTGAGCCTAAACCAATTGAGTCTGAACTTGTAATTGAAGAAGAACCTGAGCCTATGATTGGACAAGAGTCGAAACCTTCTGAGGAAAGAGAACTTTCGTGTTCCATTCCTGCTCATTTCCTCATAGACTCAAAACCACACAAAAGTTGAATAATTAGACTGAGATTTAAGAGCTTTTTAAACAAGTAAAAATCAACATCCCACTTCTGGATGCAATTCAACAAGTTCCGTTTTATGCCAAGTTTCTAAAAGACTTGTGCACAGTCAAGAGAAGCCACAATATCCAAAAAGAGCCTTTTTGAGAGAACAAGCAAGTGCCCTACTTCAACACAAAACCCCTCCAAAATTCAAGGATTCGGGGTGTCCAATGGTGTCCTGTGTCATTGGAAACTTCAAAATAGAACAACACTATTAAACCTTGGAGCTGGTGTCAATTTGCTCCCGTTTTTAGTCTACCAGTAGTTGGGTCTGGGTGAACTCAAACCCACTTGTGTTACACTCCAATTGGCCGACAGATCTGTCAAAATTCCTAGGGGCATTGTTGAATATGTACTCGTCCAAGTGGACAACTTTGTCTTTTCTGTTGACTTTATTGTTCTAGATACTCAACTAGCAATACCTTCTGAGAACCAAATTCCCATCATTATTGGTCGACCATTCCTAGCAACTTCCAATGCACTAATCAATTGCAGGAATGGAGTCATGAAATTAAATTTTGGGAATATGACTCTTGAGCTGAATATTTTCAATATTACCAAACACCCAGGAGAGAACAAGGAAGAAAGGGAAATAAACTCCATTGAGTCTTTGATACATGAACATCTGAATGACACATTCTGTGAGAACCCTACCGAATCGTCTCTGTTAGAGTCTATCTCATCTAAGACAATAGATGATGTCCCAAAATCAAAGACGTACCCCACTCATACTATTGGAACATGGACCCCCAAATTCAAAGAGATTTCAAAGTGGCACAAAGCCACTCTCATCAAGTATTAAGCCACCAAAGCCTAAATTAAAACCTCTCCCATCTGACCTCAAATATGCATTTTTAGGAGAGGACGAGTCATACCCAGTGGTAATTTCATCTAAGCTCACAGACTTGCAAGAGTCTAAACTGATTGAAGTTCTTAAAAGCCATAAAAACACCATTGGATGGACCATCACTGACTTAAAAGGTATAAGCCCGTTAATCTGCAATCATGTTATATATCTTGAAGAGGATTCAAAACCTTCTCGTAAAATGTAGCAAAGACTAAACCCTCACATAAAGGAAGTAGTGAGAACTGAGGTGCTTAAGCTGTTAGATGTAAGGATAATCTTCCTAATCACGGATAGCAAATGGGTTAGTCTAAACCAAGTTGTGCCAAAAAATTCTAGGGTCACAGTGATAAAAATGATGCAAATGAACTAGTACCAACTCGAGTCGTCACAGGATGGCGGATGTGTATCGACTACCAAAAACTCAATTTGGTGACTAAAAAAGACCATTCTCTCTTCCCTTTCTTTATCAGGTTCTAGAGAGAATTGTAGGCCATGAATTTTACTGTTTCCTGGATGAATATTTCAGGTACAATCAAATTGAGATAGCATTAAATGACTAGGAGAAAATCACATTCACATGCTCCTTTGGTACCTTTGCATTTAAAAGGACGCCATTTGGACTTTGTAACGCTCCTGCAACATTCCGAAGATGCATGTTAAGTTTGTTTAGTGACATACTTGAGAAATTTTTGGAAGTGTTCATGGATGACTTCTCTGTCTATGGTGACTCATTTGATTTGTGTCTAACCAACCTAGAAAAGGTGTTGATAAGAAGTAAAGAGGAAAATTTAGTGCTCAATTGGCAAAAAATGTCATTTCATGGTAACACAAGGCATTGTTTTAGGTCACATTGTGTCGTTTGAGTGCATGAAAGTTGACAAGGCAAAAATAGATCTGATTGAAAATTTGCCTACCCCAAGACTATAAAGGATGTCCGATCATTCCTAGGATATGCAGGTTTTTACAGGATATTCATAAAAGATTTCAGTACCATAGCCAAAGTCATGTGTCATTTCCTGAGTCAGGACGTAATCTTTGCATGGAATGAAACATGCCAAAAATCTTTTGATAAGCTTAAAGGTATGTTAATTTCTGGCCCAATAATGCAACCCCCTGACTGGACTCTACCCTTTGAACTAATGTGTGATGCAAGTGATTATGTTGTAGGTGTTATGTTGGGACAAAGAAAGGATAAGAAATCACATGTGATTTACTATGCAAGCAAAACTTTGAATGATGCTCAAATGAATTATTTAACAATTGAAAAATAATTGCTTGCTGTAGTTTTTGCTTTGAAAAAATTTCGTTCCTATCTTGTTGGTTCTTCTGTTACGGTATTCACTGACCATGCAACCCTAAAATTCTAGCTCACAAAGAAGGATGCCAAGCCAAGGCTTTTAAGATGGATACTCTTGCTTCAAGAGTTTGATTTGGTCATTAAAGACAAAAAGGGTGTTGAGAATGTGGCGGCAGATCATCTATCTAGATTAACGTATGAATTTCATGAGGATGTACTTCCAATCAATTTTCCAATGAACAACTGTTCATAATTAATGAGACCCCATGGTACGCTGATATTGCTAATTTCCTAGCTCCTGGTACGTTCCCTCCGTCCTTTGCCATGATGAACAAAAAGAAATTTTTAAGGGAGGTTCGTAATTTCTTTTGGGAGGATCCCTACGTATTTAAGTACTGTAAGGATCAAATTATGAGACGTTGCGTCCCCGCTCAGGTTAGCAGAAATATAATAACATTTTGTCATTCTAAAGCATGTGGTGATCATTTTTCATCAAGGAAAACAACTGTAAAAATCTTGAAGTGTGGATTTTACTGGCCCACACTTTTCAAAGTTGTACATGCCTTTTGTTTAACTTGCGATAGATGCCAAAGGTTAGAGAGTATTTCAAAAAGAAACATGATGCTCTTAAACCTCATTCCGGTGATTGAAATTTTTGACTATTGGGGCATTAATTTTATGAGACCATTTCTCCCTTCTTTTGGCTATCTATACATTTTAGTGGCCACAGACTATGTGTCAAAATGGGTTAAAGCAATTCCATGCTGAAATAATGATCACCAAAAAGTGATCAAAATTTTAAAAGAAAATATTTTGTCCCGGTTTGGAATTCCGAAATTAATCATAAGTGATAGGGGTGCTCATTTTTTTCAATCGACCCTTCTGGAATTTGATGAAAAAAATACTTATTTTTTCACAAAATTGCAACCCCTTATCACCGACAGACTAGTGGGCAGGTTGAATTAGCTAATTAGGAGATCAAATTAATTTTAGAAAAAAATGATAAATTCAAATTGCAAAGATTGGTCGTCAAGACTAACTGATGCACTCTGGGCATATCGCACTGCTTTTAAAATAATTTTGGGCATGTCTCCTTATCGATTAGTCTATGAAAAGCCGTGTCACCTACTTGTGGAATTGGAACATAGGCCATACTGGGCCATTAAAACAATGAACTTTGATCTGGACAAGGCCGAACTAGCAAGGAAACTTCAGATAAACGAGTTGGAGGAATTGAGAAATGAAGCATGTCACACCCCCGAATCGGCACGACATGTGACAGGTGTTACTTTAATCCATGAAACATTATAATACCGAGTCGTCAAGTAGCATAGCATAATAACCCACAATATACAAACCACAAATTATTGTATAAACATATGTAACACTTTTAACCTAACACATTTCGGACTATTACAAACTAGTATCCAATCAAGTATATGTTACACATTAGATTTTCATTTATTCTATCGTAAACTTTGAATAAATTTTCCTAAGATATACAAAAACCTTGGTAGGTTATTATGTACATATCTCCCGGCTTTCTCACATATGAAAAAGAGAAAATAATGTAGGGTGAGCATCAACATCTCAGTAGAGTAACTCAATTTCTAAACAAACGAGTTTGGAAATATTATAGTTTAGCATGATTGGGCAAGAATCCAAACGAGCATTTGATACATGTATATCAGCAAAAACGTCATTTCATGTGAAACTGTAAATAAAATTTCAGAAATCCGAGTATAGTGCTACACTGATGGGCAATTCATCCTAATAGACCACTCAGGGTCAATACGATCCGTACGATCCAATAATTTAGGGGACTTTCACCGATACACTCCCAAGTCAATACGATCCAATTCAGTACCCAAGTCCGAAGACCAACAGGGCCACCCAGGCATTTACAAACTCAATGAGTACTCTCTACGGCCTCAAACTAGAATGCAAACCCTTTTTTCACTCGACCTATGTGCACTTATATTTTCATTTAAAAGGATCTCGGAGTTTCAATCAATATGAACAATACGAGTAATATGATCATTTCGAAAATATTAATGCAAATCGCATTCAGAAACCCTGCATCCGGTCCGGATCCAAGCCAATATTCAAAACATCCAATCAAATATTTCAAAAAATGCTAAAGCATAAAAAATGACATAAGGAATAATTTAGAAACAAGTTTGGAAAGCATCGCCTGTTCCGAAATTGAGAAACCCTACCCGCTTGGTATTTTAATATGAAATAACCAAAAATTAAACAGTGTTATTTTTCGATGAAATTTAATACACATACTCAATTAACCTACATAAAAATGAATATAAAATTTATTTCATCAAAATCACTCAAAACGACGTCAAATTGACCCTGGAGGGAAAAAGTATCATTTTACTCCTCATTTTGATCCGGCCGTCAGATCAACTTGAAATTTTACCAGGACCTTCGCACGGATGTTACGGAACTTTTGGAATCAACCAGAGGTCAATCACGTCGGAGTGCACTGGTGTACCTCCTCCTCCTTCATCTTCTTCCTTGGTCACTTTGACCAAAACCCTAGGTTCCTCCCACCAGCCTTAACACTCTACTTCTCACCCTTATTTATCCCTACTCAGTACATTGTTTCACTTAATTTTTGAACCTAAAATACTCACCACACATCACTCTAACAAACCCCATAATTCTCAAGCTTCGAATTAAGCTTAAACCCATAAAATATAAAGGTTAAAGTTAACAAAAAATAAGGTTTTTTAGTTTATGGTCAGACCAGCAATTGCTTGTTTCACCCCCCAAACGACCTCAAAATTTAATTATGAGGCCATAAATGGATTCCTTGACCCCAAATTAGCTACACCTAAGCCCCCTTTCGAAGCCTAAATAAGTTTTTATCAAAATCATATTTTCACCTCCTCAAATCCTCACACCACCATTACACCACGGCAAACCACCAAACCACCACTAAAAAAACTCCTCAAGACTCCCCAAACTTAACCATATCAAACAATTAACCCAAAATGACCTCAAACTCAAAAACCATTTCGTAAACACTTAGAACCCGAAAATTTAAAACATGAATTCAAGCAATTTTAGTACATTATATGCAATTCTAATGATACCATGAGATTTCTAGCCCTCAAATTAGCCTAGTAGCATACCTCTAATCATTCAAAGTAGCTTCTTCCACAATCCAAAATTCCAAATTTTGATATTCTCTCTCTACCTTTTCTCTTCTCCCTCTTTCCTCTCTTGGCGATTCTACCTTATCCAAAGACTTGATGAAGTCTTAAACACATCTCCTCAATCACTCTGGAAGGTTGGAGAAGGCTGAGGAGAGTTCTTGTGCTGCTAGGCAGCAGCTTGGAAAGGAATGGCATGCAATGACATTTCCGTTAATAACTCAATTTTATTTTTTTTATAATAATTTTTTTTCTATATACATAATAAAAAATTCACTATATAAAAATATTTTTCTATATTTTTTCGTACACATGCATGCTCGGGTTTTACAAGCATATGAGAATGCTAAGATTGCTAAAACCAGGATGAAAAATTTTCATGACAAGAACATTGTGCGATTTTTTTTTGAATCTTCTCAAAAAGTCATGTTGTTTAATTCAAGACTCCGCCTCTTTCCTGGTAAGTTGAAATCAAGATGGAATGGACCTTACATTGTCAAAAAAGTGTTTGGACATAAAGCAGTAGAAGTGAAAAACCCATCAAATGGTAATATGTCAATGGTCAGCGGTTGCAACCATTTTTGGAGAATTTTATTAAAAATGTGAAAACCATTCTTTTAATGGATCTAGAATATTCCTTCGAGATTCGTGCCTGCCCACACTCAAACGGATTGGGTCAGCAAAAATTTGAGCCAACCCGATCCGAGAGGACGCCTTTATAAGACCCTTATTTTTTCTTTTTTTCTTTTCCATTCACCACTGTTGGCCCTCTTCTCATTTTATTTCCTTTTCTTCTTCTTCTTCCTTTTTGTTATTCTCTGTTTTCTATAAAAACGACCCAGCCCCAATAACCCCATGTCCATATACCCCGAAGACCTATTTGTACATGGGGGTTTTACTTTTGTTCTCACTCACATACAAGGGTTTTCATCCGAACGAACCCTAGATCTAGCAAAAAATGATTAAAATGTTGTGTTATGTTTGTAGGTTTCAAAAGATGAACAGATCTCTACCTTTCAACCTTATCTCCAAGATTCATACACTGGTAAATTCGAAACATTGGGGACAATGTTCAGTTTCGGTTGGGGGTGAAAACTATAGCTTATATTTTGTGCCTGTAAATTTTTTTTGTTTTTTTTTGTTGTTGTTGTTATTGTTTCTGATCATATTGTGTACCTTGCCTCCTATTCTGTATAAATTTATGATCATGTCTGTGAGTCAGTTTAAATTGTCTTTGTGACTGGCAGGAGTTAAAGAACCAGATAGTGAGTCTTAAAGCTTAGAAAACATGGATGTTAAACCTTTTTGGTTTAGTTTGGAAGTTCTACGCACTTTTCTATCTGATGTGCATATTGTGATCATGAGAAAAGCAAGATTGATAAGAAAGAATGAGATCTGAGAAGAACAAGCGAAATTCCTCTGTGACAGAAGCACTTTTGCTCAACGTCGTCGTGCCAAAAAACTTGGTGCCTGTAAATAGTGTGGCAGAGTCTTTCACGAGAAAAGTTATAACCTGAGTTCTGAACCAATTTTCAGTTGCGCACTCGATCGATTAGACTGTGGATAGTAAATGAGCTGAGTAAGGATTACCCTGAGACGCCATGCTATTCTAGTACTTTGCTTAACTGGTTTGTGAGAGAGGAAATTGGGAGAGTCACTGGTTGTTCGAACTATATAGATAAGGAGGGAAACTCGGATTAGATTATTCTCTGTAGGAAATTATACTTTTGTTAGGATGAAAGCCAAGGGTCCGATTTTTTTTGTAAAAAGTGTAAAAATCCTTTTTGTTTTGTACAAACTCTTTTGACTGAATGAAAATATGGGCCGAAACGTCCCAAAATACCAACCTAAAGCGTGGGTAGGGACTTATCTGGAGATGCCATAAGTTTTTGGTTTAAACTTGTGTGTTTAGCCTTCTTTGATTGTGTATAGTGTAGTGCAAAATTTTTTTTGATTTTTGATTCAACGTTCGAATGCCAAGTGACGTTCGAACGTCACCTGCTTGCAGTACTCAACCTCTGATGGAAATAAAAAAGTATTGGGAGCTCATAACGTTCGAACGCTAATAGACTGTTCCAACGAGAACTCAACGTTCGAATGCCAATAGATTGTTCGAACGAGAAGAGCTTACAGTACTTTGGTCTCTGACAGAACTCAAAAGTACTAGTAGCTCACCACGTTCAAACGACACTCATGTTGGAACGATCTTTTAAAAATCCTTCTACATATGTTCGAACATCATTGATGTTCAAACATCACTTCTCAGGCTATAAAAGCCTGTATCGTCTTCCTCATTCCAAAACCCCCCAAACCCTTCAAAACCTCCAAACCCTAGAGTACCTTTTCATTACCCAGATCTCAAAACACCCCTCATTCCCCTTTTTTACCTAAAATCTATCACCCCAAAGTCATTCCCATATCAAAATTCTCTTTTCACCAGGAAAATTGAAACTTTCAAAATCCTCACAACCTCAAAACCGAAACACCATGCCTCCAAGAGTCAAACTGCCTGCTAGGCGCAACCCAATAAACTAGGAGCCCAATATGGTGGAGAAAATCATCGAAGTGAGAGAAGGGAGGCCACTCATTACGCGAAGATATGACAAGACCCGATTCTCCATGGCTCTAAAAACTTAGGGTACGATAATTTCTACTAAAACCACGTTATTGTTTGTGAGCGAGACGTGGTATAGACTGATGTTGCTGAGTTGGGTATATTGGAGGATATGCAGAGGGGATGTTGGGTATTGTATTTGCGAAACGGCGGAGAGACCGTAATTGACTTGGTGCGGGAGTTTTACTCCAATGCCAAAATAGTCAATGGGGTGCTGAAAAGTTATGTAAGGAGAACTCATGTTGATGTTGATGAGAACTATATTCGAAAAATAAGACAAGAGGTACCTCGGGTACCCAAGCCTACCTACTCCATGAAGAAGAATGTGGCTATGAATGTGGTTGGAGTGGAGCTAACGGGAGTGCTTAACTTTCCTTGGGTAGGGAAGAGATTTTTTAGACAAGGGGAGCTCACTCTTAAATACAAAACGTTAAATTTGATTACACTGTCAAATTTTGCTCCGATAAGAAGAAAAAATGAAATCCTCCCCGGCATGGCCCGATTACTTTACGCACTTGGGAAGGGCCAAAGCATCGACCTTCCCTCCCTAATTTTGACAGAAATGAAGAAGGGCTACGATGTGAAGCGAAACTCACTCCTATTTGGCACCCTAGTCATGGTGATATGCAAAGACCATGGGATCAGGGTGAGGCCTGAGATGACAATCCAAAAGCCAATAGGGCCACTGAACAAGGCCTCATTTAGGAAGAGTCAAGGTCATAGTGGCGGCCCAGCGGCCAGACAGGAGATGCCCCTTACCCAAGGAGTGGACGAGGTTCAAAATGAGCTAGACAAGGAGGAGGAAAGAGAGTTGGATGCAGAGAGAGAGAACAACCCAGGAGGAGGCAGGCCCTAGTACCAGCAGCCGACGCTCTCTATAAGAGATCATGCTTAGCATTGAAGCAAAGCAAGATGAGATTCTTCGCCTTCTGAGGGGTGGACCTAGTAGAGATGGTGGATCCAGAGGAGAGTGAGAGGGAGATATTTCTGCGCTTGATTATGGTTTTGGGTGTTTGTTTCTTCTTTTTATGAGTTTCTTCTTTGGTAGTTGTTGTGGATATTTTAAGTTTTTGTGTGTTTGGTCACTTCTTTTGTGGATGAATTGAATCTTTGATGTTGATGTTAAACGATCATATTTTGTGAAATGAATGATTTAATTTATCACTCGTATCTGTTTAAATGCATGCGTAGAATTATGAGTATTGATGAGTGGGTTTTATACCAACGAATCGAGTATTTTTGGTTTGATGAAATTACAAGTTTTCGATTATTTTATGTTCCTTTTTATTTGTTTTGTATGTTTTGATGTTATTTTATAGGGATGATAGTATGGAAGGAATCATGATCATTTGGGAGGAAACAAGGTCAATTTGGAGCCTAAAGGTTTGATTTTTGGAAGAGGAAGCTAAAAGGCATTTTAGGCCTAAAAAGGGCTGCGCTCTGATTGGTTGAAAACGTTGTCGTTCCCTACCTCTCAACACCACCCTCAAATGTGTATGGCTTATGTGTGAATGGAGTGTCCCTCTCCCTCGGGATGATGCAAGAGATAGGAAACAACGGAATGTGAATGGTGGGAAATGGATGAACAAAATATGTGTGAGATGAAATGTGGAATGTGCACAAAAGTGCTCCCCAATCGCAAGGAGTCTTTTGTGGTCGGTGTTTTACTTGGAAGAGTATTCCAAGGTCGTCTCCTCAGGGAAGGAAAGAGAGTTTTGTGAAAGTGATTTTGCAAAAGTGAAAAGAAAGTATAAAATCTTGTATTTGAGTTTTGTGTTTGGTTTGTAAATTAAAATGCAAGAAAACAAGTGTTGGCTAATCCAAAGGATTCATTCCAATGGGAATACCAAATCAACTCAAAGCCTTCCTCCGATTGAGTATGAATGAACGATTGATTCGGGGGAAGCTAGGGACGAGATTGGTGAGTATCTAAGCATAAACCGTGACTAGGCCTACGGAATATCAAAGGCTCACCAACTCATCAACTCTCAACCCCGTCAAACCGAACCATTTGACCCTAAAGGGGGGAATGAAAAAGAGTTAAAATGAAATCCCCAAGAGAAATCTCCCTTGGAGTAACCAACTTAAAGCTAGCTATTCATATTAAAAGCATAGACAAGCATAAAGGAAATAGACATGGAAAGGAAATGGAGCATGAAACTTAAACTAATGTAAGAAACTTAAACTAAGAAGAGAAATCAACAATACCCATTTTAAACTAAGAAATGAAGAACTTGAAAGCATAAATGGTGAAATCTAAGTTACACAACTAAACT
The DNA here is from genome assembly GCA_023539305.1 of Ilex asprella. Classification (NCBI taxonomy): domain Eukaryota; kingdom Viridiplantae; phylum Streptophyta; class Magnoliopsida; order Aquifoliales; family Aquifoliaceae; genus Ilex; species Ilex asprella. Next base: position 13,180,636 of record CM042187.1, on the reverse strand, counting down.
TGAAATAGACTTGAAGTAAATGACATTAAGGTAATAAAATGAAGATTACAAGAGTATGAAAGCTTACTACAACAATAGCAAGTGAAATGGGAGAAGAAAATGCAAAACAAAATTTACTCTTCATCATCTTCAACCTTGGAACTCTCTCTTTCTATATCTACTCCTAAGCTTAGGTAGCCAACTCCTTCAAATGCTGAATATTGTTGTATATATGGAGTGTATGCCTTGCCAAAAACATCCATGAGGGTCCTCCCTAGCTGTCTGCTCCAGCTCCTATCAAGAGAGGGCTGAAATGATGCATTGCACAGGCTAGGACAAGCCTAGCCTGGAAGCCCACATGCCTGCCCATTCCTCTCCCATGCTTCATTAATGTCAAGCCTTCCAAGTCTTCCAAATGTGTAAGGGAGGCGTGCTCTTGTGTCAGGAAATGTTGGGGGGAAAGTGGGAGAAGTGTAGGTGGGACCCCTAAGCCTCAAAGTTGAGTTACAGACTGTTTTTCGGCCAGAATGTTCGTGGTAACGGTACTAGGTACCGGTACTGTTTTTTCTGCACTGGACCACCTTCGGTAAAAATGACATAACTCTTGATCTAACCGTTGGATTGAGCTGAAATTTTGACATGATACAGAAGACATATGGATCTACAACTTTCATGTTTTGAACTTTTCCAGATTCTGAGTAGATCATGGTCAAAATGGAGGACAACCGAGGCAGTGCTTCCCAGTGATGTGGCAGCTGGTGCCTTTGTTCCAAAACACCAATACCTCCTTGATTTCTTCAAATTTAAGCCTCCAATTCTTCATGTATTGTGTCCATGCCATTACCACACATCCAACATAGTTGCAAGGTCCTAAAATCTAACATTTAAGCTATCAAAAAATGCAACATCGAGAATTCAACATTATTCATAAAATAGTCTAACACTAAGTAATTAAATGCAAAAGTTGAGTTATAATGAATGTAATGAGGCCTTGAAATGTGCAATATTATGTGCTCATCACGCCCCTACGCCAAAACTGGGACCCCCTACGCCAACCTACTGTCCATGTAGCACCACTGTAGTGATTTCTGGCGCCCCCGCACTTGTGTTGGTTCATGAGACGAATTTTGACTTGTTTTTGACCCGAAATTGGACTCTAAAGATGTATATATGCTAGGGTTTGTGTGGGAAAATATATTCTGACTTTTGGGGGCTGAAAACATCAAGAAAATAACAAGGATTAATAGAAAATTGAAGACAAAGATCGAAGGAATCAACACAAAGAAAATCGGGATTGAAGGCTAGAGAGAGATTGAAGATTGCAACTAAGTTTTCATTCTTTTTTTTTTGCTTTTACTTCTTGATTTTTTGAGATGTTGTTTAATTTTAGAATGATGTTTTTCAATTACATTATGAACTAAATTTTTATTAAGATTGTAACAGAACCTGATGTCTAGTTAAAGTGATCTACTCTTGATTCTAGTTCTATTAATCATACATGAGTTGTTTGTCATATTTTGTGCTTAATATAGAATTGTTTGACCATCAATTAGTTAGATAACCTAGATGAAATTGGGAGATAAATTCTAAATTTAGATCAGAATATAATGACATGCGTCTAGTTTATTCTTTTTAGGATTGAATAGCTGAGTTTGTGTACAGGATAAGAATATACTTATATGCCGTATGTAACTTTTATGAGAGTTTGAACTTAATGAGTCTATTCCAAATTATTTTACATAGGAATATAGTAATTTAATTGGGAGAGATATGCTTATCTAACTATTAGAAGATGTTTGATAAATAATTTTGAAGTCTCAATTAACCACTTATTTTGATCAATTTACTGGAAAGAGAGTGGTAGGATTTATACGAAGCATTAAGGGAAGTTGTAATATTAACTTCTTTTATCCGGTAAATTCAACCCTTGATTATTCAATTTAGTTTTAGTTTTTAGTTAGTGACTTTATAGTTCAATTGCAACTATTTAAATAAAATTGAATTGATATAAAGTTAGTACTTGGAATTTATTAGTAATAATTCTATGTGAGAACGATACTCTACTTATCACTTTATTACTTGTTGATCGTGCATACTTGCATGTAAATTGTTAATACCAAATTTGGACAACAAGATTTTGGCGCCGTTGCTGGGGAATTATTCTAGTAATTATTTCAATATTAATTTCAATCAATTTGATCTTAGTTTAAACTTATTTAATTTTATGTTTTAATTGTTTTAATTTCTGTTTTAATTGTTTTCACAAGCACTCTTGAATTTTGTATGCAAACAAAATCTACAGTTCAAGAGCTACTACCGTACGAAGACGAAATTGAAAGAAGACTTTGAAACTTGCTAAAATAGTATCAAGAAGTAAATAATCAAGAAACTATGGCTGAAAAAGAACATAAATCGTTAAGGGATTATGCTATGCCGCTTGTTACGGAAATACAATCGAGCATTCAAAGGCCTACAATTCAAGCAAACAATTTCGAGATCAAGCTGGGTACCATTTAAATGATTCAGAATTCAATGCAGTTTGGGGGTTTGCCTAACGATGACCCAAACGATCATTTGGTGAGTTTTCTGGAGATTTGTGACACATTCAGATACAATGGAGTTTTTGAAGATGCAATTAGACTCCGACTTTTCCCTTTCTCACTTTGTGATAAGGCAAAGAGTTGATTGCCTTCATTGCCGCCGGGTTCTATTACTACGTGGACGGATTTAACTCAAAAATTCTTAGCTAAATTCTTTCCACTAGCTAAAACTGCAAGGATGAGGAACAATATCACATCATTCGGATAACATGATTCTGAGACTCTATATGAAGCTTGGGAGCGATTCAAGGATTTACTCCGAAAATGTCTACACCATGGTATTCTTAAGAGGTTGCAAGTTCAGACGTTCTAAAATGAGTTGTTTAGTGCTACTTGGACTAGTATCGATGCAACTGCATGTGGAGCATTGATGGGAAAATTTTTTGATGAAGCCTACGAGTTATTAGAGGAGATGGCTGCTAATAATTATCAATGGCCCTCTACAAGGATCAATCAACCAAGGTAGCAGTGATTTATAAAGTTGATATGGTTACTGTATTGGCTACACAGGTTTCTACGTTGACAAAGAAGATTGATGCTCTAGGAGTGCAACCTATTCAAAGTGTGGCAGTTGTTTGTGAATTGTGTGCCGAGAACCATCCGAGCAATCAATGTGCAATTAGTTCAGAGTTGGTACAATACATTGGTAACCACTACAGACAACAATAAAGTAATAATTCCAGCAACTATAACCCTTGTTGGGGGACTCGTACAAATTTTTCTTGGAATAATAATCAAGCCCAACCTTATGCTCCAAAACAATCGTACACACCAGGCTTTTAGAATCAAGCTCCACTATAGTAGGAAAAGAAGTCCAATTTGGAGGAGTTACTTTCCAGGTACATATCACAGAATGAGACAAGGATGAATAGTATGGAAGTATCAATTCGAAACCTGAAAAATCAAATGGGTCAGCTTGCTCATGCCATTAACAATCGACCTCAAGACACTCGACATAGTGATACAGAGATCAATCTTAAGAGGAAAGGTAAGGAGCACTGCAATGCTATTACATTACAAAGCGGAAAAGAATTACATGAGGTTGTTGATGGAACTCCAAAACAATCACATGGAGATGATACTGAGGGTAAAAAAATAAAAGATAACAAGAATGTGGAACATGAGAAGAAGGAAAGTGATCCGGTTGTGATTTCTAGGGGAGAAAATCTGAGACCTATTGTGCCTCCCGTGCCATTTTCACAACGTTTGCAGAAACAGTAGTGGGATAAGGAGTTATCTAAATTCATGGGAGTGTTTAAGAAGCTCCAAATAAATATCCCTTTTGCAGAAGTAGTGGAGAATATGCCTAACTATGTGAAATTTTTGAAGGAAATTTTGTCAAAGAAAAAAAAACTAGGCGATTTTGAGACAGTGGCACTTACGGAGGAGTGTAGTGCTATTCTTCAAAAGAAACTACCACCAAAGCTCAAAGATCCGGGTAGCTTTACAATTTCATGCACAATAGGCAATAAGTTTTTCGAGAAAGCATTGTGTGATTTGGGAGCTAGTATCAACTTGGTGTCACTCTCAATTTATCAGCAATTGGGTTTTAAGGAAGCGATGACGACTAATGTTACATTGCAGCTTGTAGATAGATCACTCACTTATCCAAGGGACATAGTTGAGGACGTTCTAGTTAAAGTGGATAAGTTCGTTTTTTCAGCTGATTTCATAGTCTTAGATTGTGAGGAAGATAGAGAAATACCTATTATTCTTGGGCAACCATTCTTAGCAACAGGGAGAACACTTATCGATGTACAGAAATGTGAGCTAACAATGCGAGTTCAAGATCAAGAGGTCACATTCACTGTATATTCAGCTCAAAGCTTGTTTCTTCAGGGAGCGATAATTAGGATTAGGCAAGCCTTGTACCTTCTTTAGTTTGCTAAGAGCATCCTTCCATACATTAGACTTCTTACCACTCAAAGCTTTTGCAATAGAAATAATTGCAACTAGCAAGCCTACAAACTCTTTAACTACCTCTTGCGCAACTGGAAGCACACCTCGCAACTCCTTGATATTACCTACTATTTTCTTGAATAAAGTACATGCTTCTTTGTCAGATAAAACTTGAATGCAATTAGATGTCTCAACATTCATCTGATGGAAAACATCTAGTTCTCGGGATGTCAACACAATTTTCCACCCTTCATGAGCATCACTGTGAGGAATTCCTATAGCCTCCAAATCAAGTGTTGACCGCGAATCATTCAAAATTACATGTATTCTCTTCACGTTCTTTATTCTTTCATATAACCAACTTGCCCTGCCATAATCACTCTCTACATCAAATTGCAATCCCAATACATCAGCAATTTCACCTTGAATTTTTCTTATGTTTGGCGTTGGGGACACCACTGCCATCACTATCTCATCAAAGAGGTGGTTAAATTCAGCATACTTGGCAATTTCTCTGACTAGTGTGGTCTTTCCAACACCAGCCATCCCATACAATCCAATGATACTGATCTCATCACCTTGCAGTGCTTTAATGATCGCCTCATAAGTCGGTCTTCTAGACTCAAAAACTCCCAAGTTTCTCCTCAATGTGAAATCATATGTAGGTGTAGCCATTTGTAGATATTGTGATTCAGCCATTTTTTCTTTCATTTTTTTAAAATAAGACTCCATTGATTTTTTTGTTTTTTTTTGGTATTTTCTTGTTTTTTTTTCCCGTAAAAATAACGACACAAACAAACAGATATAGGAAACGAAAATACCTAATATCTGCAAATGGATCTGAAAACAAATAATTTCAATTAGCAAATCGCCACCAAGAATCAAAATCAGTGACAGAAAACTCCTTTTGAGACAAGCAGTTCACAAGCACAAGTGAATCAAGAAAGAAAATAAGAAGCAAAAGAAGAGGAAGAAGAAGAGCAGGATTACAGGGAAGATATAGGGGTGAGGTTATAACAAATTGTTTTAAGGTTACTACATTGAGAGGTATTGTTGTAATCTTTAAGGGTGAAGTTATAAAATTTTGATGGAAGGTTGCAACATGTTGATGTAAGGGTTCTACTTGTTCGATCGCACAACTTCTGAAATCGAACATATTTACAAATGTGATCTATCGTAATTATACCGATCGATCGTGGTTATACCTACTGTTACCCAGAAAGTCTCCCACCTTCATCCATCTTGTTGTAACTCATCTGAAAATATCGATTGATCATTTAATTATGATCGATTATAGTTGCAAGTAACCCTTTTTGTGAAGAAAGACAAATTTCAAATTCTGGAAATTGCTTTCTTATAATAGTGAAAATAAATTTTCACTAGCCCAAGACTTAACCAAAGTTGAAAAAGAATGAAGAAATTAGACTATAGCTTCAAAAATGAGGGAAGAACAAGGTCTTTATTATTATGGAGAAATCTAAGTTACAAGCTTAGAATCAAAAGCTTACAAGAGAGAAAATTTACAAGAGAAAGTAGGAATAAGTTTGTAATGGTAATTGTTGTTAGTGATTTTTGTTTTTGTTGACTTAGTGATTTGGGGTGGTGGGGGGTTTATTTATAGATGACTAGATAAGGGTCTAGAAGCTTAAGGTAGGTAGAGGTTTGGAAGGTTTAAGAATTCTAACTGGTGAGTATTGGTAGAAAAGTGAAGGTTCTAGATATCGGTAGAAGGGTTGAGAAGGATACCAAGTGCAAGCATGTACTACAAAGTTCTATATACATCAATCTTCACTACATCCCTAAAAAATAAATAATTACCAAAAATTTATTTTATATTTTTAACACTTTTAACTTGCAAGTAACCCTTTTAACCATTTCCTCATTTAATATTATGATCAATCATAGTTGCAAGTAACCCTTTTAACTTGCAAACAACCCTTTTGACCGGTTGTCCATTTAACATTATGATCGATCATAGTTGCAAGCAACTCTTTTAACTTGTAAGTAACCTTTTAACTGGTTGTCCCTTATGCTCTCCCCTTTTTCCATTGTCTTCTCTTCTGGCCCGCTCAGCTTATCGGTACGGTACCACCTCAGTACCATAGACTTCCCCATCTTAGTCTTTGTGGCGGTGTTTGGATCATCGTGATAGGATTGGATTTAAATCCAAACTCAATCTAATCCAATATAAAGTGGTTCGAATTGAAAGATTATAAAATTCAGATTCAAATTATATCTCATCTTTGGATAGGTTTTATTTGGTTTATGGGTCTCATTCATATATGAAGATAAAATATATTAAAATGATCATTACACCATTGTGTACAAAAATTTTATCAAATCCTATACCATTTTTGGAATGGAATGAAAAAAAAATCAATCCATTAGTATTGTTTTATTTAGGAAAAAAAATATGAATTAATAAATAACGTATTTTTACAAAATATTGCAATAAATATTTTGTTTATTTATTTAATTTAATTTAATTTGTACAATACACTTTTAATGAAAATAATCATATGCATCATGCAAAAAAAAAAAAAAAAATCAACAGAAAAACAATACACAAATCGATACAACTCATGCCTAAGTCATTATTTGTTGCTTTCTATAAAATCCGAAGTTGTGTTTAAAAATAAAAGTTAATTGTTTATTTTCAATAAATAGAAAAATTAATCCAAAACCATATTAATTTTTTTTAATGACCCAAATTCAATTTATTTTCTATGAATTTTAGGACATTTTAATATTATTGCTTGAATTAATAGCACAAATCAGGTCATTTTAAAATATACTTCTTTACTTAAAATGTTAATTTTTTTTTAGAGTTCACAAGTAAACAAATGAATGAGCATAAAATTTTTAAGATTTTAAAAATTTTAGATGTAATGAGACTTAACACCACAAAACAATTGTGATTTTTTAATGAGACTCAAACTCTTTCATTTAAAGTTGATTTAGACCGAATATTTTCACACACTTACTCTCTAATCATGTGCTTCCATGCTACATTTTTTTTTTTTTGATAAACCTCGACGATGCAAGGAAATTTTATTAATTAAGAAATAAAAATTACACCTAACTAGGGAGACGTATGTACCTTACCTCTCGATACAAGCTAAAATCACAAGTATTAAAATACAGAAAGAAAAGATGCATGCTTAGTAAAAAAATTAAAAATTAAAAATCCTAAGCACGTATCCTAATATTGTAAAATCCCAGCTAAGGCAGCTTGAATTAATGACTGAAGTAATTAAGATGAGCTGCAACTGGTGTAAATGAGCTGAGAGCATAGCTGAAAGACGAATGAGCCCTGGACAGAAGCAATAAATAAGCTGAGAACAGCGGCTGCCTTGCAAAACAGCGCCGGAAATGCTCCCAAGTGAGCTGTAAGAAGCCTCTTTCAGGAGCTGGTAGGCGAGCTGTTTGAGCTGAGAGAGTGGAGAGCCTTTGATATGGTAACCGAGGAGTATTTGATAAGAGACCTGGATGATAAGCCAGCCGCCCATAGGAATTTGGATGATAACCGAGGTGCCTTTGATCAGACTGTTGGGGGCACCTGTAATAAGCTCTCAAAGATGTTAAGGGGGCCGCCTTGGAAACTTGAAAGTCAGATGATAGCCTTCTGCAATTATTGAGAAGTACATTTGTCTGTCTGAGTAGTCAGAAAGACTAAGGTCTTTAGACTTCGGAGAAAATACCCATCGATGCCATGTACTGTAGAAAGCCCCTCTGAATCATGGAATGACCAGATCCCTTGTGAAAATGGTAGAAGATGAATATCCAGCGTTATAGGTGCCAACTAGTGCAAGAAGACCATAGAGATAAAAGAGAAGATGAATATCAGCTTTTGATATGTAGCACAACAATGAGAAATCCAAGAGATGAAGACCAAAACAGAAAACGTATAGAAGCAGAGAAGAAGCCCAACAACCGAATGCCCCATCTCCAATGTCTGCTCTCTGCCTTCAAGTAGTCAGGATCCAGAGTAAAAATCTCTGAACGACCATTAAGACCATAAGAGAAGACCCTAAGGAGGATCCTGGACCAGCAAATCTTCATTGTAGATCCAAAAGTGCAGAAGAGTCCCAATACCACAGAAAGACACTCCTTCTTCGAAAATCCCTCTCCAAAAAAGATAATAGAAAAAGATGGAAACCAAGCATAGATCTGAATAGCAAGACACCAACAGTCAAAAGCATCAGTAGTCTTCGGTTGCTTCAGAGTGTTAAGAGAGAAAGCCAAGAGACAAGATGAACAGTCAGATGGAGACAAAATCTCCATGAACAGAGAAAAGGGAACCTGTAAGAGACAATCGCCAATACAAAATGTCCAGCAAACACTCATTGAAAACCAGGTCCAAGGAGTTAGATGAGCAACCAGATGGGGACACCAGAGAAAATAAAGACCGCCTCATATAAAACCACCAGAATCCATTTGAGCCATAGAATACCAGAGACCTCTGCACCAAGAATACCTCAGCTTCTCTTGATTGGAATCAGACATATCCAGCCCATGCATACAAAAGAGAGGCTCCCATTGAGAGATTAAGGAGATCTGGAAAGGAATTTCAATCATCAAAAAGCCAGGCACCCCAGAGAACCAAGCCAGATCAGAGATTAAGGAAATTCTAGCAGCTTCAGCAGAGAAAACAGAGCCCATAAACCTTGTCAAGTTATTGCCCCAATAATACCAGAAGCCTAGAAGATCCTAAGGTAGAACAAACCAGGTGCCTACTATTTTCTTTACTTCTTGAGCGTCTTTACTTCTGCAGAGAATGGCATGTATAAGACTGGACTGTATAATGAAACTGTATTGCTTGTTTGAGATGTTGATGGATGGGCATGTACTTCTGAAACATGTTGAGATATAAATCTGAACTGCCTTAATGAACCTGATATGCATATCTGTATGTTGCATCATAAAGCCTAAATAACTGATATAAAACAGGTAGTTTCAGTCTTAGGCTGTTATCTATGCTCGATTTTGTTGTTTTGGAATGTTGCCTTTCTATGTAGTATAAAAGCCACATAATCTGTATCTCATGTATATAGAATGCAACTTGGATTTGTGTTTCCTGTGTATAATTTCATGGCATTGAGAGCAATTACATTCTATCAACTACTGTATCATATTACAGTGGTTTTATTTTTCATTTCATATGCCTTGTTTAGCATGACTTTTTGAGATAATGGCTGTCGTGTAGGATTATTAAATGTTTTGATTAAAAAAAAAAACATTGATCAAAATGAACTCTAAGTGTACCAGATGACATGACTAGCTATGTCTGATCTTGGGTAACAGGTGACTGGACTAGCATTTACATAAAAAACGCATAATTGTAATCTGAATATTTGTAATTCTAATATTATGCATGTACATAAAAAACGGCAATGGTAGACAAAAGGTCTCTATTTTAAAGTCGTACATACACAATGTACAAATTGCCAATTGGAGACCCTCCACAACAAAATAAGGCATACACTTTGCCTTTTTGGACACCCTCCATCACAACAAATGGCCATTTGGTTAATGTCATCGAAATACATATTACATCCTTCACAACACGATCAAACAACTATAATCGTAAACACAAGTAAATTAAAACATGCAGTAGTTCCACAAGCTTTGTTACATAGATACCAAAATGACTTGTGGATTGTAATCGTAAGTTCTGTATCGTAGTAGGGGTTAATGGAAGAAGTCAATTGTCAATGATTATAACACCAACGGTTGGGGCGGAATTGACCGATGGAGAGGATCTTACACTATCAGAAGTTTGTCTGCCTGATGGTCCAACATCATTTTTGAAAATAACTTCAAAATATTGGTAGTTACGACATGGGTCTAGACAATACTCAACAGCAAATTGTACGTCCTGCATGATGTAAACAACAAATAGTTTAAAACTAAAAGGACAAAAAAAAAGGGAAGTACTTTTCATTGAAATTAATGATGCACACTTACTTCTAAATATTTATTCGAACCCTCCACTTCTCCTTTTATGATACATTTGTTGCGATTGTCCCAGGAAAATTTTTCAGTCTTCAACATATTTGAAATTGTGAAATACAGTCGTTCCCAAAAAAAGATCAAGTGTAAAACCTAGCTCAATGACATGCAAAACTGTAACACCCCGCATTTTCTTTTATAAATGTATATAGTTATAGGATGGATAATTATTGTGAAAATGAGGATATGTATAATGATGAAATAATGAATCACATAGGTTAAAATATTAGAAATGAATAATTGGGAGACCAATGGATTTGAGAAGTTTAAGTTTCCAAGACATTTGAAATTGGAATTGGTTATTAGATAAATTTCTAAATGTTTTTAGGTCAAGATAATGTTTCCATTGAATCCGGAAGGTCGAAAAACCTTGGGAAAGGTAATATGGAGTGCATTAGAAACTTGGAAGACGGAGGAAGAATCTGTCTGCTGAGTGGTACCGGTACCCCGATTCCAGAAGGTTTTTGGTACCGGTACTGGGTACCGGTACCCCGATTCCAGAAGGTTTTTGGTACCGGTACACCCGATAAAAATCTGAATGTTTTAAGTCGCGACCTTGGTCCAAATTTTAGCCTTATAAATACCCAAGGTCGTCCATTTTGGCCCTATTTCGGCCACTCCCACATTAGAAACCCTAAGAGAGAAAGAAAGGAAGAGAAAAGAGGAAGGAAGGAAGAGAAAAACAAGAGATTAAGGGCATATTCAAGAATCTAAACCCTAGTTCTTCAAGGTTTAAGGTAGGGGTTTTCTTCCATTTTCATCCAATGATGTTAGGGTGATTATATATGTACATTTTGACTCTAAGTAGTATGTATTTGCTATGGGTTCATTGTTTCTTAGTCTTTGTACAAACATGCACTTGATTTGAACAAAATAATGGTTTGAAATTCATCAAACCCTAGTTTTTGGGAAAAATATGGATTCTCTCTATATTTTCACTTCCTCTTGATTTCTAAAATGCTAGAGATTTGTGTTGGGTATTAAAATGGTAGTATGGATGATCTCATGCCTATTTACTTTAAACTTGTCCTTTGTAACATGAATTGTGAAATGAGTATGTTTTCTTCAATTGTTCTATTATGAATCTTGCTTGTGAAAATTGAGGAAAATTATGAAATTGACTTGTATATGAGGTCGAGTATATTGTTGGTATGTCACTCTTGTTTATGGTGTTGTGAGGGACTTGGATTACCTTCGAAAACTGCCGTAGAGCGTTAGAGGTTAGTCTATTCTAATGGGGGATGAGATGGTTGCCTAATGCTCGTAGTGGATCATTGTGGTGACAATGACCACTATTGTTCACGGATACCGGGGAAAAGGGTTAGTATACTAGACACCTTGGAAGGATTTCGTCAATGCCGTATGAGACGGTACACACCCTTCCTAAATTGGCCTGTGACTGTGATTATATATGGGTGAACGAGGTAGAATCGTTAGGTAGATTCATGAGAAGCGACAGCCTACTTGAGTGATACCAAATAGAAATTATTGTTCATTGTACGAAATATTATTTCCCCAAGAGTTTCGGGTAGTATGGGATGCCGCGATAACTTGTGGAAATGGTGTATGGTGGATTGGATTATGTTGAAAATTATTTGCCAATTAAAGTGGATTTTATTCTCTTTGCATTGCTTTACTATTGTTCAAACTTGAGATCTCTTTTAAAAATGTCCTTATATATTTCAAAACTCATTGATATGTATGTGCGAAATGAGACCTACCTGTTTTATCCGTTTTCAAAAACCTTGTTTGGATTTGGGAGAAATTTTCTACAGAGCTTCGTGCTCACCCCCTACTGCTAACCTTTTCAGATGATGTACTTGAGGAGGAGTTAGGAGCCGAGGAGGCCGTCCAGTGGAAGACTCCGATTGATGGGAGTATGGATCCCGAGGTGGACGCATAGAGCGACCCTCTTTTCTTTTGTACTAGACTAGGATGTTCTTTTGGAAATTGTGAAGTCTAGTTATTTTGTATTCCGCTGCAAGCCTACTTTAATATTCTTTTGGAGATGTAAATGCCATAGCTTGGCCTATTCTTTTGGGATAAAAATATAAATTTTGATGCATAGATTTTTATGGTAAGTAAAGCGACCCGGTGTGGTCATTATAGTAAAACTGCACAGGTTGAGTTTTGTGGTAGAGCTCCCCGTACAAGGGAGACTCGGCCCGAATTTTATTCCACTATAAATTGTTGATATACTGTTGATGGATTACTTAGTGCTCTCATGCTTAAATGGTTATTAGAATGTAATGCCGTCCAGGGTGTATTTTGGGGCGTTACAAAAACCTTGGGAGACGCCTTTGTAGGGCCTCTAACAATCAATCCAATATTTTCTTGTCAAGTCTACCGTAAGGAGGTAATAGGTTTCGATGTTTGTATTCAATTGACGTATCAATCATCACTTCAGTTTCATCTGCACTAATATTTGGAATATTCATCCCTACGTAACACAATTGCAAGTTTACATTAGATGCATCAATGTGAAACAAAAATATACAAGTACGTATTGCTCAATATGGTAAAATAAAACAAACAAGTCATTGGTTAATACATAGATGGATAATCAACAATTCCACATTACTCTTGCATTAACTAACAAACTTACCTTTTAATTTTTACAATTCCAAAAAGTTGCTATAAATGGAACAAGAACACATACATACAAAACAAGGACTTAAAAAAATCCACAAATCATCCAAATATACCCAACAAGAAGTACACAACATGGGTGATTATTACACCCAAAATGAACATCATGACAGATATCATGCACCACATAATATCTCGCTTATATCCACATCTTTGCACAAGGATAGGCAGTGACACTAAATCTTCCATTACAACTTATTCACCCATACATTCTAACAGTGCATTCTCCTCCCCTACAATATCATCACCATCTGCACCAACTGTTTTTGTGGAGATACTTCCAAGGTGATTTCATAAAGCAATCTCAGCCTCATTGTAGGAATCATAAGACTTGTACAGCGCACCAAGAAATCTATGCACTTGTACATGACACTCTGGCCATGAATGAAAAATTCCAACTTGTCGCCCTATAAATACGACATACCATCTTTCCTGTCTCTGCATTTCTATTGACACCATAATATTGTTTGTTAATAACCAAAACTTCAAAATAGGCTATATGCATGGTATCATACAAATGACCAATTACAACACCTAACCAAGCACAACTAATGGAGAATTTGCATACACATTAGCATAACCAAAAATACATGTCTATTACATATATGTGTCCATACTAACATAATATTACAATAAACAACAAGTTCAACAAAAAAGTTAACACATTGTCTTTAATGGTTCATCAAATGATACACAACCATCTCCATCAGGTACGAGGTGTGTTCCACAAAAGTCTCCCAACCCAAGTAAAACGTTCATACTCAGGCAAGTTAAAGAAGATATCAACATTTATAGGGTCTGAACAAATAATCTTAAGGTCATCATGTGGATCCACCATGGACAGACCATTTATCTTCTCAAGTTCGGCATTCACTTTCCTACGTGCATCAGCAATATCGTGATTATACTCAACACGATGTGTTATCATGTCTAGTTGATTTCGACAATCATGCACCAAACACTTTAGAGATGTCTGATAAAATCTTTGCTACTGACTCGGCCACATTACCAATCATCTTTGATTTTTCTTTTCTTACTTGTCGATGGAGTCCCAACACTAGGCTCAACACCAACATCTTGTCCAATTGGATTATTCGCGCTATGTGAGGTAGGGTCATCCTCACTGAAATCCACCGGTCCATTTGTAACACCCCGCATTTCTTTTTTATATGTATATAGATATATGGTAAATAATTGTTGTAAAAAAGTGGGTATGTGTAGTGATGTGTGTTTGAATTGGGTAGATTGAAAAAGTAGAGATTTAGAATGTTAGTGAAAGTAATAGTTGAAATTTAGTTTTAATAAGTGAAAATATGAAATTTTAGGTCCTAAAACTTGTATTAAATAGGTTTGCTGTAGAAATATGTGTTGGAGAGGTTTGGGATGGAATTGGTTGACTTAGGAATGGATTGTAAATGGAAAAATGGATGAAAGAGGCTATGAACAGTGCACTGGTTGCAACTTCAAGAGCGATTTAAACCTTGATGTAGTCAATATCTCTTAAAACTAAAAGCATTAAAGTTGTAGAGCTCTTTCTTAGAATTCCATAACATCTTGGATCATCTCAATCGGAGCTTGGATGAGAGAGTTATGCCCAGATAACGAAGCGATGTCAAAACATTCTCATTTAGCTTGAACAGTGCACGTGAACTGTGCACAGGCTGCAACTTCAAGCCAGATTTAGACATTGATTCAGTAAATATTTCTCAAAATTCAAAGCATGAAAGTTGTAGAGATCTTTCTTAGAATTTTATAGCATCTTGAATCATCTCAATCGGAGTTCGGATGAGAGAGTTATGCCCAGATAACGAAACGATGTCGAAATACTCCAATTAGCTTCGTTTTGCATTTAACGTCTTCATTTGCATCCTAAATCAAATATAAGAATAATGAGTACATTTAGGCTTCAAATAAGTATAAAAAGGCATTAAGAAGCACCATTGATCACCTTTTATTTACAAACATTGCAAAACTTCATTAATAACCGGTTCGGATGGGTAAAATAGAAACTTTAGTGTTTCAGGTGTACGTTAACTTTGGTTTTGAGATAAATCATAAAAATAAATATTTTTAGGTTAAAATAACATTAAAAATGAATCTAGAACTTCAAAAAATCTTAGGGTAGTCATATGGAACAAATTAGAGATTCCTAGTGGCAAAATCGTAATTTCGGAGAAGACCAAAACAGTCTATGAACAGTGAATTTCGGGGCTGAGGTGTTTTAAACTCATTATCATCCCATTTTACCTCATTTCTTCCACTCCCCTCACACCCCCACACCTCTTGGAACTCTAGAGAGCATTAGAGAGGAAAAAATGAAGGGAAAAACAAGAGATTCAAGTGCGATCCAAAATCAAATATTCTTGTTCTTCACACCAAAGTTAAGGATTCAAGGTAGGGATTTTCTCTCATTCACTTACATTGAGACTAGGACTATTTTATATTTATGTTTTTGACTCTTAATAGTATGTATTTGTTATGGGTTCTTGGTTTCTTGGTTCTCTTGCAATTATTAACATATTTTACACAAAGTAGGGTTGAATACCCATGAAATCCTTTCTCTTGCTTTAAAACCATAGTTTTTTTTGAGAGTGATGAATGTTCCTCTTAAATTCTTCCTTTACTAATGATTGAGAAACTATAGTACTTTGCGTTGAGTAATACAATTGTATTGTTGTGATCTCTTGCAATTTTCTTAGTTGGTTATTGAAAATGTCACATGCTTAAATTGAGGAGTTTTGGGATATGCTTATAAATGGAGGAAATGGATTTGGCATTGTATCTCTTATGATGTGGGATGACCATGGGTGGTCTTTGATTGGATATTGTAGGGTGAGTAGATGTTGTGCTTGCTCCATGTGGGTTGGCCTTTTTCCTACCACTCATAGTGGGGTTGGTACCTTGCGAAGACCAAACTACTATTCGCTCACAGGTGCCGTGTATGGGGATTAGTATACTATGCCTATGTTGGATTCGTTATTGTTGGTGCATTGGTATGTGATAATGTCGTCGGTAGACGCCCTTCCCGAAGTTTGATATCCTTGCGAGGATTTATGTGTGTGTGTGTGCCTAGATATTATTAATTGTGTATTGGTTCCATTTATTCCTTAAATTACCGTTGTTATCTAAACTTGAGATCTATTTGGAAATGTCCATGTTTTATTTAAAAAATTATATATTTTATTTGTGGAATGAGACCGACCCTTTTTATATGTTTTTCGAAACTTTGTTTGGGTTTGGAACGATTTTTCTATAGAGCTTCGTGCTCATCCCCTACAGTTAAATATTTTTTAGATCATGTGCCAGAGGAGGAGCTTGGTGTTCACGAGCCGGGCCATGGAGACTCTTCCTTAGAAGGATACTTGGATCTCGAGTGGAACATCTAGGGATGTAGTTTATTTTTGTGCTAAACTAGAGAATGTATTTACAACTATGTATAGTCTAGTATTTTGTTTATTCCGCTGCTAAGTTTATGTGTAATTCTTTTGGAATGTAAATGTCATGGTTTGGCCTATTCTTTTGGAATGATAGTGTAGATATGATATATGGTGAATGAAAGTTTATTTTATGATGGATAAATGGACTCGGTGTGATCAATAGCTATGCATATGTGGACCCTGTGAGGTCAACTATAGTATAATTGTACAGGTTGTGTTTTGGGTAGGGCTTCCCGTACAAAGGAGACTATGCCCCGAATTTTGTTAAAATATCAATGGTTGATGAATGAAACTTTCTTATTTATGGAGTTATTTAGTGCTCTCATGTAGCTAATGGTGTTTAGAATGTAATGTCGTCCAAGAGGATTTTTGGGGCGTTACACCATCCATGTTATCGATTTCATGCATAACAGCTTCCACCTCAGCATCACCCACCATATCTTCCAAATCCACCGCATATTCTCCAGTGGCACGGTGCTTACCAAATATCACTCCCCAATCGTTAAAGTAAGGCCATGACTTCTCACATATGCCCTTCGCGTTTCTATCCTTCTATACAAGTACACATGTGGGCAATAAATTCCAAGACAAATGTAATTTTGTTTCCAAATACAATAAATTAAATGTATTATTTCACCTTCAAATAGTCTTTCTAGATTTCATCACCATTAATTATAATCTTATTCTCGGTGGTATTAAAACCAAACCTGGAAGTGGCCATCATGGTGAACAACGAGTTATAATTTTTTTTCCAAATCTTCATCTTCGACTCAATGTGCGGGGAAGCCCGAAATTTACAATCGGCAATTGCAATTCGCAAACTCTGTTCCAATGCTTGCAGATACCCTGGTTTGAATGTGCCATTTTGGCACTTCCAACCATTAACACAAAGGTCCCTTATGGACGCGATGAGCTGAGTTTCTTTTGTGTGCATCCATGTCCTTCTTATACCCTTCTCTGTCTGGGTACTTCCACCTGGCTTAGACATACTACGACGCAGATAGGTTAATCGTAAGCACAAATATTTTAGAAATGTTGTATACTTATAAACAAACTACCACCATATAAACAATTAAGACATGGACAATAATCTAAGTTTAAATCAGGGGTAACTTGTCAAACTACAATAAAACCAATATCCCACAGTACATGTCGAATCACAAAAACATACACATTTAAATAGTAGGTTGTCCACGAGACATTCTCTACTCATTGTACATTTACAACGCTAACTGATTTTGAAATAATGACTATTCTTGTAACGCCCCAAATACCACCCTGGACGGCATTACATTCAATAACCCTTTACAATCATGAGAGCAACTACATAACTTCATATCCAAAAGAATTTAATTCACCATTCAAGCATATACAATAATATTCAAAAGAATATGCCCAACAATGGCATTTACATCTCCCAAAAGAATATCAAAGTCAGTCTTGCAGCGGAAATACAAACTAAACTAGGCTACAAAATTTCCAAAGAACATCCTAGTTTAGAACAAAAGAAAAGGGGTCGCTCTAAGCGTCCACCTCGGGATCCACACTCCCGTCGATCGGAGTCTCCCACTGGACGGCCTCCTCGGCTCCTAACTCCTCCTCGAGTACGTAGTCTGAAAAAGGTTAGCAGTAGGGGGTGAGCACGAAGCTCTGTAGAAAATTTCTCCCAAATTCAAACAAGGTTTTAAAAACATAGAGTACGGTCGGTCTCATTTCACAAGTAACATATATATAACATTTGAAATAAAACAAGGGCATTTTAAAAGAGATCTCAAGTTTGGACAATAATAAAGCAATGGAAAGGGAATAAAATCCACTTTAAACGGGCAAGCAATTTTCAACATAATCCAATCCACCATGCACCATTTCCACAAGTTATCGCGGTATCCCATACTACCCGAAACTCTTGGAGAAATAGTATTTGGTAAAATGAACAATAATTTCTATGTGGTATCACTCAAGTAAGGCTGTCGCTTCTCATGAATCTACCCAACGAATCTACCTCGTTCACCCATCCATAATCACAATCACAGGCCAATTTAGGAAGGGCGTGTACCGTCTCATACGGCATTGACGAAATCCTCCCAAGGTGTCTAGTATACTAACCCTTTTCCCCGGTATCCGTGAACAATAGTGTCATTGTCACCACAATGATCCACTACGAGCATTAGGCAACCATCTCATCCCCCTTTGGGATAGACTAACCTCTAACGCCCTACGGCAGTTTTCGAAGGTAATCCAAGTCCCTCACAACACCATACACAAGAGTGCCATACCAACAATATATTCAACACCTCATATATAATCAAATTCCATGATTTTCCCCAATTTTCACAAGCAAGATACATAATAGAACAATTTAAGAAAACATACTCATTTAGCAATTCATGTGACAAGAGATAAGTTTAAGGTAAATAAGCATGAGATCATCAATACTATCATTTTACTACCAAACACAAAGTTCTAGAGTTTTAGAAATCAAGAGAATGTAAAGATATAGAGAAAATCCATATTTCCCCCAAAAACTAGGGTTTGATGAATTTCAAACCATTATTTCGTTCAAATCATGTGTATGTTTGTAACAAGACTAAGAAACAATGAATACATAACAAATACATACTACTTAGAGTCAAAATGTACATATATAATAACCCTAACATCATTGGATGAAAATGGAAGAAAACCCCTACCTTGAGTCTTGAAGATCTAGGGTTTGGATTTTTGGATCTACCCTTAATCTCTTGTTTTTCCCTTCCTTCCTTCCTCTTTTCTCTTCCTTTCTTTCTCTCTTAGGGTTTCTAAGGTTGGAGTGGCTGAAATGAGGCCAAAATGGACGACCTTAGGTATTTATAAGGCTAGCCTTGGACCCCGGTCGCGACTTAAAACAGTCAGATTTTATCGGTGTACCGGTACCCGGTACCGGTACCATTTAGTACCGGTACCAAAGACCTTCTGGAATCGGGGTACCGGTACCCAGTACCGGTACCAACAACCTTCTGGAGTCGGGGTACCGGTACCCGGTACAGGTACTGTAATACCCCAATACAGGTATGTGTTTGGATTTTTCTTTTGTTATATAAAGGGATAGAAAGAGAGGAAGTTGTCTAAAATAAAATAGAATAAAATTAGTTGTACCCTAATAGGTTATGATTAAAATTATAATTATAAGAAATTAGAGGGGCTTAAGTGGCATTAAGCATAACTATTATGTCTATTAAATAAATGACATGCCCTAGGTTGCCTTAGATGTTAGGCTTGAAGAAAAAGGGTGGGTGGCGGCAGAAAGAGAGAAAGAGAGAGAGAGAAAGAGAGAGGGGGAAGGAAAAAGAAGAAACAAAACAAAAGAAGAAGGTGAAATCCATTAAAGGTATGAATTGATTATTTATCTTATGGGTTTTATATCTTCATTTACTTCAATGGTGTAGGGTTGATAATATTGGGATATATATATATATATATATAATGGTGAGGAATGTATAAATGAGTTTGATTTGAAGTTGTTAATTTAAGTATTTTGAGACCTAAGATAGTTTTGTTGTTTGAGGCCTTTAAGGAAGTTATTTAATGTCTTACAAAAAAAAAAAAAGGGAAAAGAGGGGCTGGTTCAGGGTTCTGCCGAATGTAGAAGAAGAGCAAAAACCAGAAATTATAGAAAGGTCCCCTTTAGTTTCAAGAGCTTTACTTTGACCCCTATATTCTTCTAAACTTAATTTTAACCATTTTTTTACTTGATAAGTTGGAAGAGCAGAATTTTGAAAAATTTATGGCAGCCCCGAAAACAGAAAATTCGTTTTTCAAAGAAATTACACTTTGACCCCAAAACTTTAGAAACTTTTTCTAAACAGTCTAGAATACTTTCATACACTATTACCTAATATTAGAAAGGGTATTTATATGTAAAAGATATATTAAGTATTTATCAATGAGTAGGAAGTATAAAAATTAAATATAGAATTACGAAACGTCGAAATTAGGAATAGAAATTGATTGTTATATGTTATTTTGGATTAGGTGGTGATCTCATTGAGGTTGAGAGAGAGTGCTTTGAGTTTGAGTTTGGAAATCAAGGTGAGTAGTTTACTACTTCTTTTGGGAGAATTTTCTATATTCAATGTGTGGGTGCGTGTGTGAATTTTTCATATATATGATATATGTTGATGTTTGGGGTTTGCAATTAAATGTTTTGAAATTGTGAACTGTTATGCATGTGAATGTTGGAAAATTTGTGGGATGAGTTATATCATTGCTTTGTTGATGAAAGGGAAATTTTGTGTGTGTTGGGACTAAAATGACAGTTTTGGTGTGTGTGTTGAAATCATGTTTATGAGATGGGGACTGGGTTACCAGGTCTAAATGGTAACGAGATTGTATACCGGCGTGGTCGGTATAGGGATGTGCACATAGGGGCCAGTCATCAGGCTAGTGATGACAAGAGAAGGGGCCAGTTACCAGGCTAGTGGTAACAAGAGATGGGGCCAGTTATCAGGCTAGTGGTAACAAACATGATTCGACAAATGTATTTGGAACTGAGTATGTGTGTAAGTCTTTTGGGATATAAATATTTTATTTTATTTATAAAGTTATTTGTGATCATGAAATTATTTGGTTTAAATGATTATGTGGGAGGAGTTGGGGTACAATTTGTTGTACTTCTATGTGTATTAAAGTTTATTTTCGTATATAAACTGTGGGATGTATTTTCAAACCTCATTAGAGGTGGTTGCTATTCACGGGCCTTTGTGCTCACCCAAACATTTAACATTTTTCAGGTAAGGATCAGGAGGAGGAGTAAGTCCTCTGATAGACAAGGGATTAGAAGGATTGAAGATTTATTCTATCGTAGGTCTTTAGAAATAAATGTCTTTTGTAGTTTTGAGACAAATATTCAATTGTTTTGTGAACAATGTTGCTTAGGCTTAGAGTAGTGAACCTTATGGTTAATTATTGTTTTACATGAGTTTAATAAGGATGTTAGTGATGTATAGTTTATTCCTCTGGTATTCATTAGATCGTTGGAATTGATCACTTTATTATTTGTCTTCCGCTGTATTTTGCATTTATTATGCATAGGGTTGTTGGTTAAGGCCTTGGTGGCCGGTCCGTCGCCCACCTTATGTGATCCGGGGTGGGGGTGTGACAAGAGTGGTATCAGAGCCCAGGTTTATGAATCACCAGAGGATTAGGCTGAGTCTTAAGAATTATTTATGGTTTAATTGATTTGGTTTGAGAGATGTGGAATAATGATACTAGTGCATAGTATTATTGCTTTGGTGACTTAGACAAGTTAGTTTATTTTGTATATTGTAGGAAGTATAGATGGCTGCGAGAAAGAAAAGTAAAGGTACTGCAAATGATAGGCCTGACACTAACGACGTCCTAGGGCTTGCAAATGATGAGCCACCTTTGAATGTCTATGGGGATATTGGGAAGGCCTTACAGGGAATCACAAAGATCCTTGAAGGTCCGAAGGGTCAGAAGGAACTCAGCATTGAGGAGTTTAGGAGGATGGCGCCTGCTTTCACAGGGACTACTACCTCTACGGATGCAGAAAGTTGGATCATGGAGATTGAGAAAATTTTGGAAGTCTCAAAGTGTGATGATGGTAAGAAAGTAGCTTATGCAACTTTTATGTTTAAAGAGGAAGCTGAACATTGGTGGAGGATGGAGAAGGAAGTGAAGAGATATCCGACTACTCCAATGACATGGGAGCAGTTCAAGACTGGATTCTTAGAGAGATATTTTCCACAAGTAGAGAAGGATCGTTTGGCACTAGAGTTCATGAATTTGACTCAAGGGGGCATGACAGTTGGTGAGTACGAGGAGAAATTCACAAAATTAGCAAGGCATGCCATGCACATGGTAGCAGATGAGAGACATAAAGCAAGAAAGTTTGAAAGAGGTCTGAAGTGGAGCATTAAGGAGAAACTGATTGCCTTGGAGCTACCAACATATCAAGAGGTTGTTCGCAAGGCTCGAGTTTTGGAGGGCAATGAAAAGGAAAGGGACAGGGAGAGGGAAGAAAAGAAGAGAACAGGCTCCGGAGGTGACTTTAGGGGTAGTTCCCACAACTTCAAGAAGAGTAGACAGAGTACTTCATCATCTGGGTCCTTTGCACCAAGATTTACAGGGCAACAGGGCACTGGACAGCTAGAAAAGTGTCAGAAGTGTGGGAGATTCCATGGGGACAAGCCGTGTTACGGGACCAATTGGGAACAAATTCTTTGCTTCCATTGTGGCAAGTCAGGACACTCAGCAAAGAATTGTTGGAGTACTCCAGGAAACAAACAAGCTAGTGAACAGACAGAAGTGACATGTTTCAAGTGCAACCAACGAGGACACATTGCAAAGTTTTGTCCCCAGCATATGCAAGGATCAGTAGGCAAGCCTTCAGCTAAGACAGATGGTGCATCAAAACAGGGTCAACAGAAGCAAGGGCAACAGAAGGAACAGAGGTTTGGGAGGGTCTATGCAATGACACCAAAGAGCCCACAATATTATAATTCTGTAGTCTCAGGTACTTTACTTATTTGTGAGCATGCATTTAAAGTACTTATTGATCCGGGGTCTACACATTCTTTTGTATCTCCTAGAGTAGCAATGAGATTAGGTGTTGAACCCAAAACACTTGAGTTTGATTTGATTGTGACTACTCCCACGGGTGGTTCTGAGTTAAGAGATATCGTGTACCCAGATTGTAGGGTCCACATTGGAGAGAATCAATTACTAGTTGATTTAATACTCTTAGACCTTAAGGGTTTTGATGTGATCTTGGGTATGGACTGGTTAGCTGCGCACCATGCGACAGTTGATTGTTTTGAAAAGAGGGTTGTGTTTCATCCTCCAAATCATACAAAATTTAGTTTTGAGGGGACAGGGATTATTTCTTTCCCCAGCCTTGTCTCTGCAGTACAAGCTCGAAGATTGTTGAGAAAAGGTGGTCAGGGATACATTGCTAACATTATAGATACGAGAAATGAGGGGTTGTCTCTTAAGGAGATACCAATAGTAAGAGAATTTCCAGAAGTATTCCTGGATGTCCTGCCTGGGTTGCCACCTGATAGAGAGATTGAGTTTGCTATTGACCTGGTAGCTGGTACCGGTCCTACCTCTAAGGCTCCTTATCGTATGGCACCAGTGGAACTTAGAGAACTGAAGGTGCAACTACAAGAGTTATTAGATTTGGGATTTATTCGGCCCAGTGTGTCACCATGGGGCGCACCGGTACTCTTTGTGAAAAAGAAAGATGGAAGTATGAGACTTTGCATTGACTATAGGGAGTTGAACAAAGTAACCATCAAGAATAAGTATCCTCTTCCCCGCATTGATGATTTGTTTGACCAACTACGAGGTACTAAAGTATTCTCGAAGATTGACCTTCGAACGGGTTACCATCAGTTGAAGATAAAGGTGGAGGATGTGCCTAAGACTGCTTTCCGTACTCGTTATGGACACTATGAATTTCTTGTGATGCCATTTGGGTTAACCAATGCACCGGCAGCCTTTATGGATCTCATGAATAGGGTGTTTAAGCAGTACTTAGATCAATTTGTGGTGGTATTTATTGATGATATTTTGGTGTACTCGAAGAGTCCTGAGGAACATGAGCAACATTTAAGAATCGTTCTGCAGACTCTTCAGGATCGAAAGCTTTATGCCAAGCTCAAGAAATGTGAGTTTTGGCTGAGTAGTGTATCATTTTTGGGACATGTGATTTCTGATAAAGGGGTGTCAGTGGATCCTCAGAAGGTGACAGCAGTTAAAGATTGGCCTCGACCGACCAATGCTACTGAGGTACGTAGTTTCTTGGGTTTAGCAGGGTATTACAGAAAATTTGTCGAGGGTTTCTCCAAAATTGCCATTCCATTGACCCGGTTGACCCAGAAGAAGGTAGTTTTTCAGTGGACTAATGAATGTGAAAACAGTTTCAATGACTTAAAGGAAAGGTTGGTGACTGCACCAGTTCTTTCCATACCCGCAGATAATGGTGGGTATGATATCTACTGTGATGCTTCGGGGAAAGGGTTGGGTTTTGTATTGATGCAACATGAGAAGGTTGTGGCTTATGCTTCTAGGCAGTTGAAACCCTATGAGCAGAATTACCTAACTCATGATTTAGAATTGGCAGCTGTTGTGTTTGCATTGAAGATATGGAGGCACTATTTGTATGGGGAGACATGTGAGATATATACAGATCATAAGAGTCTCAAGTACTTATTTACGCAGAAAGAGTTGAACATGAGACAGAGAAGATGGCTAGAGCTAATCAAAGACTATGATGTGAATTTGCACTATCATCCTGGGAAAGCAAATGTGGTGGCAGATGCATTAAGTAGAAAGTTTACAGGAAGCATGACCTCTTTGCTTACTCAGCAAAAATAACTTGTGAGGGATCTTGAAGAGGCAAAAGTTGAGGTAGGGATACCTGAGACTAATGCGTTTGTAGCGAGCTTGCAAGTTCGGCCTACCTTGTTAGATCGAATAAAGGAGGCACAATTGACTGACCCGAATTTGGTAAAGATTCTAGAGGAAACGGAGCAAGGAAAGAAGACTGACTTTCGTGTGACAGATGGGGTGTTGAGATTTGGAGATCGAGTATGTGTACCTAATGACCCAGAGATCAAGAAACAAGTGATGGAGGACGCCCATTACTCTCGTTTCACAATTCATCCGGGAAGTACAAAGATGTATCAGGACCTGAAAGGGATATTTTGGTGGAATAATATGAAGAGGGAAGTGGCTGACTATGTAACTAGGTGTTTGACATGTCAAAAAGTGAAAGCAGAACACCAAAGACCAGGAGGGTTGTTGCAACCACTTCCTATCCCTGAGTGGAAGTGGGAGCATATTACCATGGATTTCGTGAGTGGGTTACCCAAGACCCCAAGTGGACTTGATTCTATTTGGGTTGTGGTGGACAGATTGACAAAGTCCACACACTTCTTGCCTGTGAGGACTACTTATCCCTTGGAGAAATTTGCTAAGCTTTATGTAAAAGAGATTGTGAAATTACATGGAGCCCCAGTGTCGATCATTTCAGATAGAGATCCTCGATTTGTCTCAAGGTTTTGGGGTAGTTTACAAAAGGCAATGGGCACCGAGTTGAGATTTAGTACAGCTTACCACCCACAGACAGATGGACAGTCGGAGAGGGTTATTCAAATATTGGAAGACATGCTTCGTGCTTGTGTGCTTGACTTAAACGGTTCTTGGGAAGAACATTTACCACTAGTTGAGTTTGCTTATAATAATAGCTTTCAAGCTAGCATTGGCATGGCACCGTATGAGGCTTTATATGGGCGAAAATGTAGATCTCCAATTTGTTGGGTTGAAGTCGGAGAAAGAAAAATATATGGGCCGGAGATAGTACAAGAGACCACGGATAAAGTACAGTTGATTCAGGAAAGACTTCGAGTTGCTCAGAGTAGACAGAAAAGTTATGCGGACAATCGGAGGAGAGACTTAGAATTTCAGGAGGGCGATCATGTATTCCTAAAGGTGTCACCTTGGAAAAGGATTATGAGATTTGGTAAAAAGGGGAAGTTAAGTCCAAGGTATATTGGACCCTTCGAGATTCTAGGAAAAGTTGGTGCAGTAGCTTATAGGCTAGCCTTACCACCAGAGTTGGCAGGTATCCATAATGTGTTTCATGTATCAATGCTTAGGAAGTACATGTCAGTTCCATCACATATAATTGAGGTTGAGCCGTTACACGTGCGAATGGATTTGTCTTATGAGG
>CM042187.1:13126496-13145957 GCA_023539305.1 Ilex asprella | reverse complement strand
AAAAGAAAGTTCATCTCTCTTGGAAACTAGGGTTTGATGGTTGACCCACCACTTATATTGTTTAAAGCATGTTAATATTCATGAGAATCAAGAATCAATGATTTATAGCATACATATAAAATCTAGAGTGTAAAGAATACATATAAGTAAACCTAGCCTCAATGTAAGAGAAAGAGAAGAAATCACCTACCTTGTGTTCTTGGAAACTAGGTTTTTGATCTTGGATAACCCTTTTTGACTCTTGTTTTTCTCTTCCTTCCTTCCTCTTTTCTCTTCCTTTCTGTCTCTCTTAGGGTTTCTAATGTTGGAGTGGCCGAAATAGGGCCAAAATAGACGACATTGGGTATTTATAAGGCTAAAATTGGACCAAGGTCGCGACATTAAATGTCCAAATTTTTTATCGGGTGTACCGGTACCCGATACCGGTACCATTTGGTACCGGTACCAAAAATCTTCTGGAATCGGTGTACCGGTACCCAGTACCGGTACCAAAAACCTTCTGGAATCGGGGTACCGGTACTCGGTACCGGTACCACTCAGCAGACAGATTCTTCCTCCGTCTTCCAAGTTTCCAATGTACTTCATATTACCTTTCCCAAGGTTTTTCGACCTTCCGGATTCAATGGAAACATTTTCTTGACCTAGAAACATTTAGAAACTTATCTAATAACTAATTTCAAAATCTCAAATGTCTTTGAAACTTAAACTTCCCAAATGCATTTGTCTCCCAATTATTCATTTCTAATGTTCTAGCCTATGTGATTCATTCTTTCATCATCATTCATATCCTCATTTTCACAATAATTATCTATCCCATAACTATATACATTTATAAAAAAAAATACGGAGTGTTACAAATATATATGGTCATCCAAACACCACCATCGTCCTTCAACAGATCGAGCATTTCCATGGCCAGATCTGCTATTTCTATGGACAAATCTGGTCAACAGTGGCCAGATCTGAGCAGTGGAGCTTTACTCGATTTTTCACTTCCATGGAAGAATCAAAGCCAATGTGAAGTAGCAAGCTCGAGCAAATGAATAAAAGAAATAAAGAGAAAGAGAGATTGCGGAAAAACAACAAAAAGGGAGGCAAGTCAGTCGACTTTTTGGCCTATATCGAATCCTATGCAATGTTCAATATCGAATCCACACAACAGACACAAACAACATATTTTATTTTTGATGGGTAATGACTTCCACATTACAAATAGCCTGAACATCCAAAGAAAATGAGCTTATTTTATATAGACAGAGAGAGATATCTAATCAAGGAGATAGTGTACAGTGGTCCACACTCTGTGCAACCCAAACCAAGCTTATTATAAAATTCTACACACACTAATCACGGTCACCAACATATAGCATTCGCCAAGACAGAGAGAGAGAGAGAGAAACCTGGATGTTTGTTATGTCCTTCGGTATCGTTAATGGGGGACCAGTGGGGGATGCAGTGTGTTGGAAAGTGATGGAGCTAGATAGATAACCCTAGCAAAAAAGACTGTTTAAGGGTGTTTATGTAATTTTACCATTTATCCCCTTCACTAGATTTTGATCCCTCCTTTCACATGGCTTGAGATAATCCTGTCTGAGATGGATTATCTCTCACAGGAACACTATGCTAAGGAATTGAATCCCACCTTTAATCCCATTTCACTTTGTTCAACCAAACCAAGGATAAGTGGGTTTACTCACTATTTTAATCCAATCTCACCTATAATCACTCCAAATCCCTTGATCCAAACACTACCTAAAGGTTACATCTTTCCACTGACAAGACTCATACAACCTTTATGCATTATAAGTGTTCCTCTTTAATCGATAAACTTACCTTTCAATGGGTAACTTAACCACAAATTGGTGATAATCTTATTTTTAAAATTGTAATTCTACCTAAAAAAATTGTAACCTTACCCCTAAAGGTTACCTCTTATTTTTCTTCATTGTAACTTTCCCTCAATAGTCGATAAACTTACTAAAAATTAGGATAAATTATAGAGAACCTCCTTAAACTAAAAGTGAGTTGCAAATCACCTCCCTCAATTATTACGGGTTTCACTTAGTCCCCTCATACTAAAAAGGAAAGTGTAAATCTTAACAGAGATAACGGTTCTTGTAAAAGGTTTAAAATAAAAGTTAAATTCTTCATATTTGACTATAGGAAAGACAATGGAAAATCGTCATGATACTATAAGGCTTTGTTTTTCAAAATATCTAAGCAACTCACTCACCAGAAAAACCTAGCCACCATCCCTATCCTCCTACTGCCACAATCATACACTCTTCTCCAATCCAGCAATTTCAACCTTCACCTATTGGCAAAATCCAAAAAATACTACAAAAATCAAAGAAGACAATCAAACCCACACGCTTAGGTCAATTAGATAGAATCAGTTAGTTTTACACTTTCTTTTTAGTACAAGGGGACTCAAAAGATCCATTTAATAGTAGTGGATATAAAGTATAATAACATTAAATTTTACTTAGTCGACTCCACTTAGATGGAATTAAGATTTTATTGAGTTAAGTTCATAAGATAAATTAATTTTTAATTCTCCCATTGTTTAAAGTCAAGGACACCTTACATTTATATGGTTTGAAAAAACCAACTTTACGAGTGCCTATGTCATGCAAATGAAATGATGATGAAATGGTTGTTTTGCTTTGTTGCTAAGCTACAGGGACCTACCACCGAGTAGGGTGGTCCAGTGGGATACTGGTTGGACTTCTTGCCCCAAGGTTGAAGGTTCAAGTTTTAGAGTCTACATTGAGGCTCGATGGTTGACCGTTGGGCAAGCTAAGTTTGTTCTTAAGATGAGTAACGGACATGTTCATGGGCCTCAGGATCCCACTAACTGAGGACCTATTAGAGTGGTCTCTAAACACTCATCTTTGCTCCACTTTTTTTTACGAGCTATAAAAAACTACAGGGTCTGATTAACCATCAAAATTGGCATTTTATTATATTTAATGATTGGTTGATTGCATATTATTTGTGATTAAATGTGTTAAATTGCTTGATTTTCTAGCTTGATACTTTTTCTAGTTGTTTGGTTTATTTTGCAAGTAAATTGGTTGATTTAAAATAATAATGAATAATGCAAGTGAAACAATCACCAGAAGAAAAATTATAATCGATAAGGATTGAAGAGTCAAGATTGAGATAGGAAGACTTGAAAATAAATCAGCAATTCAATCCTTATAAAAATCCAAGTTTGAAGAAAACTCATTTAAATTTGGATTAGAAAAGTTCCATAGAAGATAAGGATTTGACACGTATTCATTATTTTGGTCATAACTTTTGACTCCGATATCCGATTGACCTGATTTTTACGGGGTTGAAAATAAGACTCCCAGAGCTACAAAAGTGTATTTCACAAAAATTTTGTGATACAGCCTCTAAATATACGAAATTCAAGTTCGAAATATGAACAAATTGTACATCCGCGAGGCCAAGATTTTATGCACGGGATTTAAACTTCTTTTTGGAAAGGAATTCTTTCCAAGTCAACCTTAGATCTCCTACCTATACCTAATATTTATATTACTATAAATAGAGGTTCTCATCTTAAAAGAGATTATTATTCTTTTTTCATCTTTTTATTTTGACTTTAGTTTATCATGTCTGGCTAAAAGGTTCAGCTAGGGCTAGGGAAACACCTCTGAATGAAGTACGGTACTGTTATTGACTCTGGGTTTAATGATTTATAATGTTCTGTTAATTTAACTTCTGATCTTTTAGCAAAGATTTTCCTCTATAAAAAAACTTGAGTTGTTGTGACATGTACATCGATTGCTTGAATTTCTCTGTGGGTAAATAACTGGTTATTCAATGCTTGAGGTAATTATCGTTATTTCGTAAAATAATATAATTGGTTGATTATTCAGGTTCCTGAATAATCTTTTGATTATAACTTTAGGTTTTTTTACTTGATTTGTTACTTGAATTAACTGACATCTAATTCTTATCTCAAGTTAAAATTTGAATCTTTAATCATTATTGTATGAAATTGAGAGGGGGTACCTGATGTACTAGTATATTTATTTTATTGTTTTAATTACTTAAATCATTATTCTCAACTCAAACAATCTTTTAAACAAATTGTCTTCACAAGTTTGTTTTAGTATTTATGTGATTGCTACTGTTTCACAATACCCTGTGGTTCAACCTCGGATTCCCGAGAAATTTATTACTTCGCATAACCTGCACTTGGGTGATCAATTTTAAAGTTGTAGCAAGCTTTTGGCACCGTTGTCAGGCACTTGTTTGAAGACAAGGAGCTGTCATCACATCTATTGAGGTTTGCTAGATTTGAGATTCGTCACAGATCCGATAATCTCGTCCCTTTTTTTATTATATATTATGCATTTGTTTTATTTTTTCTTAGGATTAGATATTTCAAATTTTTTATTTTTTTATTTTTAGATTTTTTTTAATGTGGTGTGAAATTTTTCCCCTATAAAGGAATGGTGTGTGATTTGTGATGTGTTTGGGCATCCCTCTGAGGTTTGCCCTTTAATTTCAACTGCTCGACAATTTTTGAGGAATGTGACAATTATATTACCTAATTCTTCTCAACATTACCTCGACTGTTGTTTTGAAACTTTTTATCCTAAGTTTGGTTGGGGGAATGAATACTATCACTTACCTATATATGATACATCCCCACAAGGTTCTCCCCAATATCCATCATATCATGACCCACAAGAAAATAATTTGAATTATATTCTTTGTGATTTATTCAAAGCCAACAAGCTTTCAATACTCAAATAAGCCAAGATATTGAAGAGATAAAAGACATGCTTAATACATTGACCCAAAAACAAGAGGTTAAGCATGGTCAATGTAATGAGAGTGATTCTTTTTCTAAACTATAAACTGAGGATGAATCCATTAATACTCTTGATAGTGAAAAATTAAGTGACATTATTATTCAACAAGAGGCTAATGAGCCCAAAGACCTTTCATTATCAACAAGTAGTAATGAGATTCACATATCTAATCTTAGTGAGGGTATGAAAGTTGAGTTGTGTTGTAATTGATAAAAATCCATTTTTTATCTCATTGTTAGATTTGCATAAAAATGAATACATCTCCCTTTTTCTTGCATGTTCAAAAGATATATAGGATATATGAGTGGATAATTCGATTAAAGGAGTTACTTCGACATCACATTTTTAAACCAGTAAAACTGAATGGGCGTATATTCAAATCTGACTTTATGCCGATGAGCTTTTATTTTTATTTGTACATAGTAGTTAGATTTTTATTTTTATTTTTTATTTTTGTTTAATTTCAGTTTCCTTTTTATTTGTTTCAATTTATAGTTTTTTTTGTTGAGTATTTTATTTTTAGGTTTTACAGTTGTTGCGGCACTAGGTATTCTTATCCCTTTGATCTTTATTCATTATTTTTTTTTATTGAGCATTATGGTACTTATTTTTACATTGAGGACAATGTTGGATTTTGGTTGAGGGGTATGGGTATGTTTTGTGTTGTGAAAACTCCTATTTTATGTTTTTTTTTTCTAGTTTATTTACTTTGCTAAAAAAATTAAAAAATATAATTTTTTTATTAAATATCTAAATAACATTTTTATGCATAATTTAATACCACAAAATAGATATAATTTGTGTAGCTTTAAATTTACAACTGTTTAAACATCACATAGAACTTTATTCTATATTTTTATATC
Organism: Ilex asprella; assembly: GCA_023539305.1. NCBI lineage: Eukaryota > Viridiplantae > Streptophyta > Magnoliopsida > Aquifoliales > Aquifoliaceae > Ilex > Ilex asprella. Next base: position 13,140,259 of record CM042187.1, on the reverse strand, counting down.
TCATATCATGTCCTTATAAAAATTCATAATTTGTGCACTTTAGACTTTACCAAGTTGACAATTTGTTAGGTATTTTACCTTGAAAAGTTGAAACATATAGTGGAGATGCATAAAAAACCTTGGTGAGTTTTGATCCAATCTTTCTTGGAGTGTTATTTACATTTACTCAATAAAGAATATTTTGATTCAACTGATCTCCTTCAATAGTCTCATTATTTTTGTTTTGGTCAATACCAATATTGTGAATGATTGCTTGACTTTGAATTATTTACATGAGAAGTGTGTTATCAAGAAATCTTGAGATATGATTTTAGGCCATCTTTGATTATTATTATCCCTAGAAGCCGTGATTGAACCTTTGAAGCAAAATTTTATTTCTTATACCAAACATATAATAACCAAGCCAATGAAAATAAATAATATCATTTACCCTTGGTTATCCCGAGATTGAACTTTTATTGTCTATGTAATTTGGAAGATGTTGGTTGAGAAAAGATGATAAAAAAAAAAGGTTTTGCATACTTGTGAATATCTGCATTAAATGTTTTGCTGGAAAAAAAAAAGTATATACATTCAGTTGTCTTGTTGAAAAAGAAAAAGAGAAAAATAGCAAACATGTGTTTGAAAAGGAAAAAATATGAGTAAGTGTTGTAAATTGTGCTTTTAAATGATGGAGAGTGAAAGGCTATGGAAAGAAGTTTGGTTGTCTAATGTACATGTTCTCTCAGGATAGTCTTTTGAATTCCTGAATATCCTTCATTTCAAAGTCCTAATCACAATGCCTCATTACAACCTTAAATAAAAACCTACCTGATCTCAAGAGTGTATTGGTGGATGCATAACTTATGTGAATAAGAAAAATAATAGTGATTATTTATTTATTGTGTGTTGATTTCCTTTCATGAGACTATATCAAATCCTTTTTCTTTCAAATGACAATTATTTTAATGGACATATGACCATTAGTTTGTTTCGACTTAAATATTTTCTTCTCACATGCGATATTTAAGGGAATAGTCATTATAATCTGAGAAAGTCTTTTATGAGTGAATTATCTAGTGAGATTTGACATTGAGACAAATAGTTGATGGTTGTAGAGGTGATTACTAGATAAATTATTAACTTAATACAGTTAATTCACACTACACACGAGTTTATATGAGAATATGATAAGTGCATACATTTATACAACGTAGAGTTTTATATTTTGCTTTGCATGTTCTTATTAAAAGGTTACAACTTAGAATTTTAATAGTGTGGTGGCAATTTGTGTTATAAAATTATTATTCAGACATTTGATCACAAGGTGAATGTTTGTGGGTATTATCGTGGGAAAACCTCACGAGACTATACTCGTCCACTAGGGAAAACCTAGGGGTTTAAAGGCTTGTTGCATATGCTAAATGCAATCGTGAGTCCTACGAAAGTAGATTTGTGTTTTATTTATTAGGTTATTTAGGCCCCGTTTGGTAATGTTTCTGGTTTTTATTTTTGAAAAACGAAAAACGAAAGCCAAAAATGATTTTTTTTTATTTTTGAAAATCGTCCCTCGTTTATCAAACAATGACAGAAACGAAAAACAAAAACGGTTACCAAATGAGTTTTTTTTCTTGTTTTCTCTAAATATCAATATAAAAACGAAAAATAAAAAATTTAAACGTTACCAAACGAAAATTTTTAGGTTTTAGATTTTAGATTTTGGGATTCATATATTACTAGGGACTAGTAATATTTAGGTTGGGGGTGTGATTAACCATCAAAATTGGCATTTTATTATATTTAATGATTGATTAATTGCATATTATTTGTGATTAAATGTGATAAATTCCTTGATTTTCTAGTTTGATACTTTTTCTAGTTGTTGGGTTTATTTTGCAGGTAAATTGGTTGATTTAAAATAATAATGAATAATGCAAGTGAAGCAATCACTAGAAGAAGAATCATAATCGATAAGGATTTAAGAGTCAAGATTAAGATAGGAAGACTTAAATATAAATCAGCAATTCAATCCTTATAAGAGTCCAAGTTTGAAAAAAACTCATTTAAAGTTGGATTGGAAAAGTTTCCTAGAAGATAAGGATTTGACACGTCTTTAGTATTTTAGTCATAATTTTTGACTCCAATATTCGATTGACCTGATTTTTGCGGGATTGGAAAAAAGACTCCAAGATCTACAAAAGTGTGTTTCACAAAAATTTGTGATTCAGCCTCTAAATATATTACATTCAAGTTCGAAATATGGACAGATTGTATACCCGCGAGGCCAAGATTTTATGCACGAGATTTAAACTTCTTTTTGGAAAGGAATTCTTTCCAAGCCAATCTTAGATCTCCTACCTATACCTAGGATTTGTTTTACTATAAATAGAGGTTCTCATCTTAGAAGAGATTATTATTCTTTTTCTATTTTTTTATTTTAATTTTAGTTTATCATGTCCGGTTAAAAGGTTCAGCTAGGGCTAGAGGTGAACCTCTCAATGAAGTACGGTACTTTTATTGACTCTGTGTTTAATGGTTTATGATGTTATGTTTATTTAACTTCTGATCTTTTAGCAAAATTTTTTCTCTGTAAAAATTCTTGAGTTGTTGTGTCATGTACATCGATTGCTTGAATTTTCTTGCAAGTAAATAACTGGTTATTCCATACTTGAGGTAATTATCATTATTTCGTAAAATAATATAATTGGTTGATTATTCAAGTTCTTGAATAATCTTTTGATTATAACTTTAGGTTTTTTACTTGATTTGTTACTTGAATTAACCGACATCTAAATTTTGTCTGAAGTTAAGATTTGAGTCTTTAATCATTATTGTATGGAATTGAGATGGAGTACCTAATGCCCTAGTATATTTATTTTACTGTTTTAATTACTTGAATCATTATTCTCAACTCAAACAATCTTTTAAACAAATTGTCTTCACAAGTTTGTTTTAGTATTTGTGTGATTGCTGCTGTTTCACAATTCCTTGCAGTTCGACCTCGGATTCCCGAAAAATTTATTACTTCGCACAACCTGCACTTGGGTGATCAATTCTAAAGTTGTAGCAAGGTCCATGTCTCTATCATGTATTATTTGTTCGTTCGAAAAGTATGGAAGATTTTTTTTTACCAAAACAAGCAAAGTAAATATTTCATTAAGTAAAAAAATTGAGGTTACAATCAGTCCAAGTTAGAGCCGTAAGCTCCAAGGGGGAGCCTAAACAATTCAAGGGGAGCGAATTGTTTAACATAGTAGCTGCCACCCATTGAGTAGCCTTGTTATAGGCTCTAGGCTTGTGTAGGAAGCTAAGGTTATATAACCTAGCATAATGTCTAATATCTTCAATGATAACACTAATTTTCCACGGGGAAATGTCTTTGTTGGAGCTAAGCTTGATAATATTAAGGCAGTCGTCCATGATAGTGACATTTCTGATCAGTTGGGCTTCAGCAAGGAGGTAGGCTTGTCTCACTACCTCAGCTTCAGAAAAAATGCTAGACACTATTGGGAAGAATTTTGCACTGCCATACTCAAGTTCTCCGCTTTCCTTGCAAACCACCACTCCACATGAGGCCTTGGCAGAAGCAGACTTAAAAGTTCCATCACAATAAATATGAAAATCAGTATCAACCGCTGGTGATCTCTAGTGCCTCGCCAATGGTGGATCCCTCTGTTCCCTTGATACTTCAAACTCACCAATTCTAAGCTGGTTTTTCAACATGGTTTGTGCACGAATGACAGTGGCATAGACATTAACTTCCTCCATATTAAAGTTGAAATGGTTCCTAGCCTTCCAGATTACCCATCCCATAGTAGCCATTTTCCCTAACAAATCAAGTTTGCCTTGAGTCTCCTTCACCAACTGTAAGAGCATAGACTACCTTTGGGCCACTGACATAAAGGATGAATCTTCCCACTGTATATTGAGGTCCATTCCAAACCAAACCCTGTTGGTCCATTCGCACTCAAACAGTATGTGCTCAGTGGACTCCGGAGCCATCAAACAAATCTGGCAAAGAGATGATGGGGCACTCCTCCTCTTAAACAAATTTTCCCTTGTGGCTAGAATGTTCAGACAGGCTTCCCACCAAAAGTGCCTGATTTTTTGTACCACCTTCATGCTCCAGATAGACTGCTACAACTTGGGGTGAGGGGAAAAGGAAGAGCTAACCTCCGACTGTCCCAAGATTGGCTTGCTTCCCAATCTGTATCCAGACCTGACAGTGTAGACTTCCTTGCTATTGGGCCACCAAATTCTTCTATCCCTTCCCCCTCTAACTGGCAATGGAATAGCTTGAATAGCATTCGCCTCTTCCCCTGAAATCATACCGCTCATAATATAGGTATTCCAACCTCTGGGGTTCACCATAATGATATCCTCAACCTTAAAAATAGAACAGACTTGGGGCTTAAGAGAATGGATTGCTAGGCTTGGAAGAAGTGGAATCCATTTATCCTCCCAGAAATTTACATCACTTCCATCTCCTATTTGCCACATGAGTCCTTTCTCTAGCAACTCTCTCCCATGGATCAGACTACTCCAGACCCATGATGGTCTAGTTCCATGCTTCGCCTTCATCAGGTCCTCATTAGGAAAGTAGATTGCCTTCATAAATTTAGCCCAGAAAGACTCAGGCTGGTGGATCCACCTCCAGCATTGTTTTGCCAAGAGGGCTTAATTTAGCATCTTGAAATCCTTGAAGCCCATCCCCCCAACAACCTTAGCCTGTATCATTTTATCCCATTTCCTCCAACAGATTTCCTTCTTGTCCTCACTCTTTTTCCACCAAAAGTTCCTAACATAGCAATTCAATTTATCACAAAAAAAATTTGGAAATTCCACCACTAACATGACATAGTTTGAGATAGCCTGAATTGCTACCTTAATCAACACTTCTTTACCTGCCTGTGAGAGACAACAACCTTTCCATCCCTCAAGTTTTTGTGCTATTCTTTCAAGTAAATAACCGAAGACCTCCTCCTTGGATCTTCCCCAAATAGTAGGAATTCCCAAATACTTCGCGCAGTAGGGGAGAGCCTGCATCCCCATAAGATGGAAATAAAAGCTCTTTTGTTCCTCAGTGGTGTTGCTAGAGAAGATAATCCTAGATTTCTAATAGTTTGCACACTGCCCAGACGCCTCACAATAACTTTGAAGATTCCTCAAGAGCTCCACAACTCCCTCCTCTTTTGCTTTGATAAAAAAAGAGTCATCAGCAAAAAATAAGTGTGAAATGGTAGGGCTTCTTCTCTTGATTTTAATACCCATCAGGTGCCTCCCTTCAACTCCTTTTTGAAGCATTGCCAAGAGAACAACTGTAATCAAAATGAACAGATAAGGAGAAAGTGGGTCTCCTTGCCTGATTCCCCTCTGTGACTTAACTTCCCCAATTCTCTCCCCATTCAAAACAAATTGAAAAGATACAATACTAACACACTGGATAATGAGATAAACCCAGCGACTATCAAATCCCAACTTGATCATTGTTGCTTCCAAAAAGTCCCACTCAACTCTATCATAGACCTTACTAATGTCCATTTTAATTATTATTTCTGGAATTCTGCCTCTCTTCTTTCCTTTAAGATGATGTAATACTTCATTTGCAATAACTATGCAATCCTGAATATGTCTATTAGGGACAAATGAAGCCTGATTTGGGGAAACTATAGAACCTATTATTCGTTTCATTCTGTTTACCATGACCTTTGATATCACCTTGTACAAAAAGTTACACAAAGCAATCGGCCTAAATTGTGTGATGAATTCAGGCGTAGCTTCTTTAGGGATGAGGACAACGTTAGTGTGATTCAGTTCCCTAATCATTTGTCCCTCTTCAAAGAAATTTTTACCAACTAAAAGAAGTCTTGACCCATAATGTGCTAGAATTTGTGAAAAAATATACATGGGAACCCATCAGGGCCAGGGGCTTTAAGAGCTCCCAAATCACGAAATGCATTTTGCACCTCTGTCTCAATAACCGCTCTCAATAAATCTTGGTTCATCACCGTAGAAACCTTGTTTTGTACCACACTCAATGCCTCGGACCAGTTTCTTTCCCCCATAGATTTAAATAGTTTCTAGAAGTAGTCTCTAATATGGGAATTGATCTCCTCCTCACCTTCAAGCCACTCAGCATCCTCCGATTTAACATTCAGAATCTAGTTTCGGTTCCGTCTCTAAATGGTAGTCAAATGAAAGAATCTTATGTTCTGGTCATCCACTTTCAACCAATTAATTCTAGAATGCGGCAACCAGTATTTTTCTTCTCTGCTTCTAAAGATATCAATTTGGGAACACAGCTCCGTTTCCCTAATCAGATTTTCCTCTGATGGTTCCTGCATTTGGACAGAGGTTAATTCCTTTCCCAACTCATGAATGATCTTTTCGTTGTTTCCAAACTTTGATTTGCTCCAAGCTAACAGACGGTCTTTGCACAAATTTAGATTGGAAACAACATTTTGGATAACATAATCTGGATGTCTCGTACACCAGTTGTTCTTGACCACCTCTTCGCACTCTGGATCTTCCAACCACATGCATTTGAACCTGAAGAAGTGAGGAGCGTTCTTTGTTTTCAGGCCCAAGTCAATCATAATTGGGCAGTGATTTGATCCCATCCTAGCTTCATGGGTCACCTGAGTAGAGGGGAAACACACTCTAGTCAGGATTAGCCAAAACCCTATCCAGTAGTTCCTACACGTTAGCTGAGCCTAGCCTATTATTTGACCAAGTGAACCTGGGTCCGCTAAAACCCAACTCCATCAGACAACAATCAGAAATAAACCGTTGCATTTCCTCGACTTTCCTTATATTGTTAACAAAACCGTCTTCTTTTTCGTCCAATGCTCCAATTATGTTAAAGTCCCCAGCAACCAGCCAAGGGATCTCAGTGGACATAGCCAGAATCTTCAAGCTTTCCCAGGTCTTCCTTCTCTTTTCAAATTTTGTGTCAACATAAACAAATGTACATTGCCACATCTCTGGAGGCTGTAGCAAACAACCTCTAAAATCAGATTCTTGTTCTTATCAACCACTTGCAGATTGATCCCTTCCCTCCACTATAGAGCCAATCCACCTGAAAGCTCCTCTGGTTCCACATACTCATACACAGAAAAGTTCGGTGATCTTCTCAACCGTTCCAACTTATAGGTCTTGTTTTTAGTCTCTCTAAGGAAAACGATTGAGGGACGATGGGTATCAATTAACCCTCGTAGATTGTGGACTGTCCAGGGTTGTCCCACTCCCTAACAGTTCCAAGTAAGAATTAACATGAGTCATGTGGCTTTCTAAGGTCAACCACCACCACCATATTAGATTGACTAGCTGCAGCTCCCTCATTTGGCACACTTTTTGTATGATTGAGAAAACCACTACGACAGACAACGGTTAAGATTATTCTCTCTTTTTCCTTCCCCAAACTCGTTATTCCCCTCCTCCTGGTCCTGATGTATCTGTTCCTCCGATTCCTCCATATATGCAAAATACAGTTCAAAATCGGTCTTTAAGTCAGACCCTCTTTTCTTCTTGAGTTTGCTTCTCCTAGATTGGTTTGTAGGAGCCTGCTTCCTCCCCAAATCTACAACGGACATATCAAATGCTAAAGTTTGTCCCAAATAAGGGAGAAATTGTGGAATATCCCTTGGTCCATTACTCAGAAATGGTTTGTTCCTTTTCTAAGGGGCTTCCAGATCAGCATAATCCAAATGAGCTTTTCTTTTGAGTGACATATTACGGAAGTGAGTCTCCATGTCTTCACCCCTCTTCTCACTACCACTATCAGAGATTAAATGAATCTCCCTTTCTTTTGGTTCTTGTGCTTCCATGCTATCAATAGGCTCAATAACGTAATAGGATCCTCTTTTAACTGCAACTAGTGTTTATGAATCCTCTCGAGATTCGAAAAGCGGCAGAGAAAGATTTTGGTCCCATTCTTGGTCCCTACTAGAAAAAGGCACCATTAAAAGGAGTGGGGTATGACACTGAGAACCACTAGTTTGTTCCTGCATGCTACGTACCACGTTTGTGCCTTTGGGCCTCGGCACGTCTCCTTTATGTTCATTGAGAATGTCAAGGATTTCTTCACCTGATTTCTTGCTACTTTCTGGTCCCCACACATCAACAGTTCATCATCTTCTCCGGCCGCCTGTACTTTTCCCTCGAGCTTATCCCTTCTTTCCAAATATCAGGTGCCTTCAAAGACCAAGTTTCCCTGAAGAAACTTGAAGATTGACTGCTCTGCGCTCGTAACTCAAGGCCATAATGACCATTAAGTCCCAGTAATCGCCTCTCCTTACATTGGCTCTGTGAATGGCCAATTCGATCACACTAGTAGCAAAAGTCAGAAAGTCTCTCACATTTCAATTTAATCCAGATGTCATCCTGGTTATCGCGAGTCAAGAAGAAACCCTTTTTTAGGGGTTCATTCAAATTGATCCTACATTTCACCCTAAAAAAGCTTCATTGGATTTGGACATCTCCATCGAACTCCTCCAATTGGGTTGGTTCACTGATTACCATCCCTATTCTCCAGGAGTTATTCTTGGTCATCATGTCCAAAGGTAACCCCCAGACTTGCACCCAAAATTCAACCAGCTGAAAATCGAAATCGCCTATGATGTTTTATGGTTGGTACATCTTTAACACCAGCAGCGCCCCTGAAATAGACCATGGGCCTTCATTCAAGATCTTGTTTCTATCTTTCTCCTCCTTGAACATGAACATATACGTATTTCTCTCCCAATAAGTGATTGAAAACCCTTTAGACGTCTTCCAAGAGCTCTGCAACACATTACACACTCCTTGTTTGTTTATGGTTGTCTCTTCAAAGAAACACCCCACAAGATAGAATTTATCAACATTCTTTGAAGTGGATGAGTATCTGTAGAGGGAGATTCGTGGGTGATGAATAGAGTGAGACTCAACTTATGTATCCTTATCCATAGGGGAAACCGTAAGTAGCAGTGAATTAGAAAAACAATAAGATGGATGATGGGGAAACAAACGAAAACCATAGAAGAATTGAGAAGGATGATGGATGATTAGAAAGGGTTTGTTTAGGCGATACTATCAGAATGAGAAGGATTGGTTTATAGGAGACGAATTTAAAACAGAGAGATTTGATTTATAATGGGCTAATCAAGGTGTAAAGGGTAAAAGAAGACATAAAGGTCAGCATAGCTTAAAACGGGAACTCAAAACTGATTAGGACAACAGAGAATAGGGTATGAACACTCAGTAGGAAGAAAATCCAAAAAATTTGAAGAGGGATGACATAAACATCGAAATGCGTAGAAATGGGGTAAGGATGGGAGTGGAATGTAGATAGAAAGCGGGAAATGGGAGGGTTGTGAACGGTAAACGAAGCGTTTGTTCTTCAGGGTCTCTCCGTTGACACTCACTACTTTGAAAAACTAAAAGACACTGAAAATGAGAAAGGAAGTAGCAAAATGGAAGAAAACGAAGAGTTGGGGGGTTGTATAAGGGTTAGAAACAAAGCGTTCTTCTTGGGTCACTCCGGTGACTTTCACTGCTTTGGTATACTAAAGGATTTGGGGATAATCAAGGAAAGGACAAATGAGGAGAACCCTAAAAAAACCCCAACTAGGGAGAGAGCTCTCATTTTGAGAGAGTGAGAGTCAAAAGTATGGCAGTTAATTGGCTCCTAAATATATGGCGAGTTTGCCAGATGTTTTAGCCAGAAATCTCTATTGCATTCCAGACTTCCAAAACTCTACTATGCCATGCTGCCAGACTTTCAAAGATGTAATAGTCTTTGGAAGACTTTTGGACAGATCCAAGAAAACTAGCTTGCTAGATGTGATCTCCTCACTTCAGTAAATTAGCTTTGTTCATTGAGTCACATTAGATTATGTCGTTTCAGAGTAATATAGTAATACTCACTTAACTCATTAAACTTATATTGTGTCAAATATCTGTCTTAATCATATTGAAATTACATCATTGACAAACACAACATTTGTAGCTTTTGGCTTTTTTGAGTTCACGCCTAAAACTAATTTATCTTTATGACATCAATTTCGTGATGGGTTGTTGAAAATTACCACACCAACAAAACCATAGCATTCAAACTTTGAATCTTAGATTGTCATAAGTGTATGCGCATGAAGGGAGAGGTTGGACCAGGAGAACCATTGGTATCTACTTTAGATAGTGTCATCTTGTATTCAACTTGCATTGATGGAAAACGAATTGTCGAAAAAGGAATTTCAATTCTTGCAATTAGTTAGTTGTCAGTCAGCATGAAATAGATATCCATCTAGAAAACCAGGACAGATAAACCAATTTGTAAATGAAACAAGATCTATGTTATTGAAGAGGTAAAGGTTTCATAGTGTTTGTTACTACAAATCTCGGACAGCCTCTGTAACACCCCGTATTTTTTTGTATATATATATATAGATATATAGTAAATAATTGTTGTAAAAATGTAGATATGTGTAGTGATGTGTGTTAGAATTTGATAGATTGGAAAAGTAGAGATTTAGAATGTCAGTGGAAATAATAGTTGAAATTTAGTTTTAATAAGTGAAAATATGAAATTTTAGGTCCTAGAACTTGTATTATATAGGTTTGGTGTAGAAATATGTGTTGGAGAGGTTTGGGATGGATTTGGTTGGCTTAGGAATGGACTGAAAATGAAAAAAGAGATGAAACAGTGCATGTGATCATTGCATTGGCTGCAACTTCAAGCGCGATTTGGACCTTGATGCAGTCAATATCTCTCAAAACTCAAAGCATGAAAGTTTTATATCCCTTTCTTAGCATTCCATATCATCTTGAATCATCTCAATCGGAGCTCGGATGAGAGAGTTATGCCCAGATAACGAAGCGATGTCAAAATAGTCTCATTTAGCTTGAACAATGCACTGGCTGCAACTTCAAGTGCGATGTTGACCTTGATGCAGTCAATATCTCTCAAAACTCAAAACCTGAAAGTTGTAGACCTCTTTCTTATCATTCCACATAATATTGAATCATCTCAATCGGAGCTCGGATGAGAGAGTTATGCCCAGATAACGAAGCGATGTCGAAATAGTCCATTTAACTTCGTTTTGCAATTAATGTCTCCATTTGCATCCTAAATCAAAATACAAGAATAATGAGTAAATTTAGGCTTCAAATAAGTATAAAAGGCTTTAAGAAGCACCCTTTATCACATTTTATTTGCAAACAACGCAAAACTTCATTAATAGCCAGCTCGGAGGAATAAAATAGAAATTTTAATATTTCTAGTGTGAATTTATTTTAGTTTTAAAATAAATCATAAAAATAAATGTTTTTAGGTTAAAATAACATTAAAAATAAATCCGGAACGTCGCAAAACCTTAGGGTAGTCCTATGAATCAAATTAGAGATTTTAATGGCAAAACCGTAATTTTGGAGAAGACCCAAACAGCCCATAAATAGTGAAATTCGGGGCTGCTGAATCTATAACCCCATATTCAGCCCCTTTTCTCTGATTTCTTTCACTCTCCTTTCATTCCACACCTCTTAGAGCTTTAAAGGAAGATTAAGGGAAAAAGAAAAGGGAAGAGGGAGGTCTCTAGAGCTTGGGTTTTGCTTGGAGATCTTGATTCAAGGTAGGGTTTTCTCTCATTCTTGTTTATTGATGTTAGGGTTAATATATATATATATATGTTTTGGACTCCTAATAATATGTATTTGCTATGGGTTCTTTGTTTCTTGGTCCTATTACAAATATTATCATGTTTTATACAAAGTTATGATTAAATACCCATGGAATCTCTTGATCTTGCTTTAAAACCCTAGATTTTTAGAAATATGGATTTCTCCCTTAATCTTGGTTTTGAAAATTCTAGTGCTTTGTGTTGATTATTGAAATGAAATTTTTGATGATCTCTTGTATTTTTTTTTTATTAAATTTGTTATAGTGGGAATATCACTTGTGAGAATTGTGGATTGTTGGAATTTGCTAGTAAATTGGGGATTTATGAAATTGTTGTTTTGTGAGATAATTGTTGGTATTGTATCTCTTGTGTGGTTGTTTGGATGAACATGGACTGCTATTGACCGGGTATCATGGAGTGGGTAGACACCTTCCTATTCCGTGAGGGTATGAACTTTTCCTGCCACTCGTAATGGGGTTAGTGTCTTGCGAGGACTGAACCACTATTGCTCACGGGGTACCGTGAAAAAGGGTTAGTATACTAATGCCTAGGTTGGATATGTCACTGCCATAGTGTTGGCATACGCCCTTCCTAAAGATTGGATATCCTTGCGAGGATTTGTATGTGTGTGTATGTGGGTCGTGATATTTTCGATGGTAACCATGCGGGATCTTGCTTCATACCTGAGATACGAATACAATTATGGGTTATTGTTCATTGTACCAAAAATAATTTGCACAAGAATTTTGGGAAGTATGAGATTCCGCAAGAACTTGTGAGAAACGATTTATGATGGAATGGATTATTAATGTTATATTGTGTTCATTTATTTATTTATTTACTGTTGCTATTTAAACTTGAGATCTATTTAAAATGTCACTATTTTATTTCAAATGTATATATGATATGTTGAAAAATGAGACCGACCATTTTACATGTTTTTTTTTGTTTAAACCTTGCTCGAGTTTGAGAGGATTTTTCTATAGAGCTTCGTGCTCACCCCTTACACATAAATTTTTTTCAGATTATGTACTAGAAGAGGAGCTAGGTGTTGATGAACCGGCACTTGGGGAGACTCCCATAGACGGGCATATGGATCCCAAGACGAACGCTTTGAGTGACATGATCTTTTGTTTTATTTGTCTAGGAAGGTTCTTTTGAGGCAATGGGAAGCCTAATATTCTTTTGTTATTCCTCTACAAGAATTCGATTTATCTTTTGGGATGTAAATGTAATAGTGGACATATTCTTTTGGCACGATATTGTATCTATTATAAATGATGAATGCATTTTTTTTTGTTATGAAATTTATTTAGTCGCTCTCATGATTTTGAATGGTTACTTATAGATGGACCCGGTGTGGTCAATGTAGTATAATTGCACATGTTGTGTTTTGGGTAGAGCTCCCCGTACAAAGGAGTTCTGCCCGAATTTTGTTAAAATATCAATGGTTGATGAATGAAACTTTCTTATTTATGGAGTTATTTAGTGCTCTCATGCAGCGAATGGTGTTTACAATGTAATGCCGTCCAAGAGAGTTTTTAGGGCGTTACAGCCTCCATGTTAGTTCGCTAGATTACGATCACCTAAAAAAGTAGTCGAAGATAGAAGTAGCTCCTCAGCTCAATAAGGGATTTAAAGGAATTCAATAATTTAAAAAGTTTGGATCTTTGGAGCTTTAATTTGTAGAAGTGTTAAATAGTTTGAGTACTAGTACCAAAAAAGTCTGGTTCAGTTTATCTAAGTGTGGCTAGGGATGTCAATGGACCGAAGCGGGGGCGGGGGGTGTAGTCTCCATCCCCATACCCGCTTAAAAAAATTTAGTCCATCCCCGGTCCACCACCGTTGGCGGGTATAATATTCATCCCCATCCCCGTCCGCGGGTAAATTTTTAATCCCCGTCCCCGTCCCCGCTTCCCCCGTACCCACCCAAGCCCAAGCTAATTAAATCTAATATTTTAAATAATCCAACAACATTCTAAATAATCTAACACAACATAATATAACATAATATATTTGAATAAAACACAAACAATAAATGTCCAAAACAACATAATGGTGGTAAAATCATCTCAATTAACTTAATATATATTTATATATATAATTTTTTTTTGCGGGTAACGGGGACGGGGC
>CM042187.1:13095532-13126396 GCA_023539305.1 Ilex asprella | reverse complement strand
TATATATATAATTTTTTTTTGCGGGTAACGGGGACGGGGCGGGGAGGGGCTGGTACGGGGCGGAGGTAAGGGTAAGTCCATCCCCGCCTCCATCCCCGCACGGGTATATACGGGTATCCCCGTATATGTCCACCGTCCAATACGTATAGTCCATCCCCGGTCCAAACGGGGCAGGTTTGGACGAATACCCGCTTTTCCCCGGTCCATTGACATCCCTAAGTGTGGCTATGAGTTTATTGTTTAATTCAAATGGGTCTTATCTCAATCTCTCCATATATAGATTTGCAGTTATTTTATTATGTATCATCGTTATCATGACTGAGTCCAAATCCTCTGCTGTATAGTAGAGATGTTCCTCAAAGCGACGTCGTCTTACATACAAAACTATATCGTTTTATGTGTAAAGTGACATCATTTTTTAAGAAAAACACCTTGCTATGCACTAAAGAATCTATTCACTAATTGGGCTGAGCTACCCAGGGCTGGTCCAACTATAGAAGTAAAAAAAAAAAAAAATTTGGAGGTCGGTCCGCCTATATGGACTTGTTTGGACTTAAGTCTGTCAAGGAAACTTATTTGTTATCAAGTCTGTTTTTTGTCAATTTTACCATACTATCCATTCCCTTTAGAAATGAAATAAAACTAAAAATTAAAAACTCATAAATCTTAGGAGTTTGACTAACATTAACAAAAATTTCTCTCTCATCTATCTTTATTCATATATAAGTTAAGAGTTTGACTAACTTTAAAATTTTCTCTCTTTTATCTATCTATATCCATATATAGGTTAGGGGTGTGTGTGTGTGTGTGTGTGTGTGTGTGTGTGTGTGTGTGTGTGTGTGTGTATATAGTAACATTAAAAATAAAAAATACTAACATTCAAATACAAAAAAAAAATTATCATTTGGACACAAAAAATAATACATTTAAACATAAAAAAATAGTAACATTTAAACATAAAAAAAAAATTGAAACATTCAATATTAATATTTTTTAAAAATAACAACAGTAACATGTTCAACAAAAAATAGTAATATGAACAGTAACATACTCAACAAAAAACAATAACATGAATAGTAACATACTAAAAAAAATAGTAACATGAATTTGTATATATATATATATATTCGGCTATCACTTTTCTCACCATAGCACTGCCTCTATCATCACCTCCCGAGCAATGTCAACCATCACGTTGTCATCACCTCCACAAAATCGCTCACCACCATCACCATCACACAAAAGCCCATTCAAGTTCCACTCTGATAGCTCATTTTGACTTCACACCACCGCCACCACTATACTGTCATCTTCTCCATAACAACCCAGCGTATATATATATATATATATAGAGAGAGAGAGAGAGAGAGAGAGAGAAATTGAATTTGATATATATATAGAGAGAGAGAGAGAGAACTTTGAATTTGAATTTTAAATTATGATGGAGATTTTATTGGCATATTTTAATTGACATTGAATTAAGGGACAACAATTTTTAAAATAGGAAATTAATTTAACTTCCTTTCAAAGAAGGGTATTTTTTAAATTAAAAAAAATAAGTGGACTTAAGTCATTACATATAATTTTAAACATGAACTTAGCCCCTTATAAATTTCCTTGCAGGACTTATCTTCAAACAAGTACATCTAGGGAGACTCACTTCCAATTTTCACTAAAAAATCTAGGGTTTTAGGTCTCATAATTTTAGAAGGCACCATAATTTTAGGTAAATAGTTAGCCCACTTTAGAATTTTAAGTCCATAAAAATTGTAAGTCCTACAAAAAAACCTTAGTCAAAATTTAAGGACAATCAAAATTTTTTAATTTTAATAATTTTTTGAGCTCATGATTCAACGCATAACAATAAAAACCTAAAAAATTAAAATTTTATTAAAAAAAATTGATGATATACCCAAAAGTCAAGTCATAATTCACCCACCCATTCTCAACCACATCCTCTCCTCTCTTCTCTCTCTCTCTCTCTCTCTTCATTCTCAACAACATCCTATCCCCTCTCTCTCACTCTTTCTCTATGCGTGCGCGCAACACTAGAAAGCCCCAACCTCTCATTTTCATTCTCTCTCCATATCAATTTCAAATAAATAATTTTTTTTATTTAACTTAAAAAATAAAGTCATTAAATGCTGATAGTTTAAAAAAAATTATCTCGACATAACAATTTTCTGACATCTGTAGTTTAGGTTTATTTTAAAAATAAATTATTTTAAAGAATATTTTATAAATGAAAGAAAATACTCTAATTGAGACACTAAATTGTATAAAAAATACTAATTTTTTTTCTTCAAATGTATGCATTGTTTATAGAATATTATTATTAAGTTTTGTAGCAGTTACTTCTACCAAAAGAAGTTTTTCAAAATTAAAATTGATAAAATCTTACTGAAAATCAATTGTCACAAGAAAAAATAATTAGATTTGTGATATTATCAATGAAAAAAAATATGATAAGAAAATTTAAATATAAAAACTCAATTTATACTTTTACAACTCAAAAAATGAGAAAAATTATTTTTAATCTAAAAATAAAAAAACCTCAAAATAAATTATCATTTTAGATCTCAAATTGACTTGATCCGTCTCTAAAGCTACCTGGCAACAATGAACCGAGTTTGTTCTTGGACGAAAAAGTACCTTTACTCCAAAATACACATACTTAACTTAATCTTGGTCACACCTCAAATCATTGATGTCAACGTGTGTCGGGGTCTAGAAGATAAATAAATAGGACCGAGATCTAGAGTGCGTGCCAATGGGGTCTTTTGAATAATGATTAAATCTTAGAGATGAGTAATTAATAGTAATGGTGAATATACTAGACGGATTATAAATTCAGATATTCTGAGTTTAAATTGTGACAATCATTTGAAATCAGGTTATGAGAAATTTATCTATTATAAATATCTTGGTCTCAACATGGATGACTAGTCTTTGTTGGAACAAAAAATAAAATTAATCGAAGTATGCATAAGACATTCCTAACAATTGAAAATATATATATATATATATATATATATACCTTAAACTGAAGGGTAGATGGAAGAGTTGTAAGAGTGGCCCTTAAGGAGCTGATGTCGGATTTTAAGAACCTGTACGTGCATGAGATAATCTTGATTGATTTTTTTTCCTTGGACTTGTTTCTAGAATCTCTATTACCCTATAGGGCCTCCTTAAAATATCCCATAACACATAATACTAGATGGTTTAGAGTGAGCCACCGTTATAAACTTTGAGATTCGATTATAGTATCAAAATATTATTTTTCTCTTATTTTTAATTTATAATTTTTTATATGTTTGCTTCCACTTGATGATGCACAAAATTATCTTTGTACAAGATCAACAATCAAGTAGATGAATAGGTGTTATTAATGAATAATTAACAAGCAATCAATGGCAATTAAGAGTAAAACAGTAAATAATAGATCAATACAGAGATTTATAGTGGTTCGTTCCGGGTGACCTACATCCATTCTCGAGAACGGCAACAGTGGCCAGTTGTATTTTGTTGATGAATGACGTCGCCGGGATAATGACTCCGACGAGTGTTACAGTGCTTTGGGGGAGACAGAGAGAGTTTGTATAAGGGTGTGTGTAAAGGCTTCGGAGGCGTAGAGGTCTCAAAGAGGTGATCATCCTGCCCCTTCATGTGGAGAGGGGCTTACATTATATAGGTTCTCTAAGGTGGTGAGGCGGTGACGTAAGGGAGAGGACTTCTACTATTTTAGTAAGTACGGTCATGGTAGGAATAAGCCTCTTTGGTAAGCACTGTTAAGGAAGGAATAAATCTCCGTATCCCGATGTTTCCTCCCTCGTGTCCCTATTCCGTCGGAGGAGGACTCTGGGTTGGATTTGATCCTGAGTGGCTGAACCTACGTTGAAGTGGCTGGACCTGTGTTGGAGTGGCTGGACCTACGTTGGAGTCAAGATGACTTGTGTTGGAGTCAATAGGACAAAGGAAGAAGAGGACCAAGGAGGCAAACCATGGGCGGCACCCACTTGGAGACACTTGGACGACCCCCACTTGGGCTCCTTGGGTGGTGCCCCCTTTGGAGATTCTTGACACTGGCCTCTTGGTTCCTTTGGACTCGCATGTGATGGATTGACCCAACTTTGGTTTTGGGCTCTTCTTTGGGCATTCTCGGTTTACTTAAATTGGGCTTGGCCCAATCAAATTTGGGCTCATCATTTGCCCCCATGCTCCAAGCCTCTTATTCTTGCGATAGGAAGGGATTGAGGGCATGTGGATTTTCTTGAGTAGGAGTTTTCTTGCTCTCCTACGGTGTTAGCTTCCTGAGTTTTTTACTCTTGTGCTCTAAGAAATTTGTCTCTTCTTCTGATAGCTCATGGGCAGCTCCCTCATGCTAGACGAGGCTAGAAACAAGGCAGGTCAAGCGGGCGTCGAGGAAGGCTAAGGCTTCCATGTCTAGCGAGATGAGTCAGTGGGGTGGCGCCAGGAGAGACTGGAGGGCGGCACCCATGAGAGGCGATGAGGGCAACGTCTAGGAGAGGCTATGAGGGCGGCACTCAGAAGAGGCCAGGAGGGCTGCACCCATTGAGGCCAAGAGAGCGGCGCCCAAGCCATGAGGAACCGCTGGGCGTGGGCACAGGCGCTGTTGGACGTCAAGCTACTGCTGGGTACATGGGTGACGCCCAATATGAGAGAGAAGACAGCTTGGACGAGAATGGCATGGGCGAGGCAGCCTGGGCGAGACTGCCTGGTGCAAGTAGGCGGTGCCTAAGTTAGGCAGAGCTTGGACTGGAGCATGTGGCCATTGCCTAGGCTAGGCAAAGCATCAGAAAATTATAAAGAAAACCGGTTAAACTTTGAACAACCATAACTTTACGTTCAGTTGTCCGTTTGAGGCGAATTTTTCTTTGAATATAGGTATTTTTTTCGAGATCTACGACATTCAAATATACAAAGGCAGTTTGGTCACCAAATTTCTCCAAAAAAATGCTTATTTCTCTCTGAATTTGAGTTTTAAGCATAATTCAGTGAAACCAACGATGGTGGAGAGCTGTGTTCTAGCAGGAAGCTGTCAAGCATTCATAGGAGATGAATTGGCATTCTGAGATTTTTTTCAAAGAGGGAGACTGTGATACCCTTCGGGTATGCTAGTTCTTGACCTTGTATCTGATTTCAGGAGTTCCTGTTGATAGATTAATGGTGGAGACTTTTTTTTGCTTTTAGAGTGAAGACTTCCCCTCTTCTCAAGAGGGTGAGGTTTGATGCCCCCAATGCTTCTCTGAAGATGGAATTCGGTGGTGCCCCCACTCTTTCTTGGACTGTAACTCATGTATGTACCAAAGCTAGCTGTTGTACCATTGTAAGAGTTGAGACTCTTGTCGGTCTTCTACGAGGACTGTAACTCCACATAGCTGTCCTGTTTTGACTTGACTTTGGTCAACGAGGGGCTTTGGAGGTCTATGGTCCTTGGGAAATCAGAGAGGCAGACACGTGGACTACTGAAGAATAAGTAGGGCTCGAGCGACAGGCACGAGAGGATGCCACGAAACATGTAAGGCTCGGGTGGCAGGCACGAGAGGATACCATGGAGCAGTAGAGCTCTAGCGGCAGACACGAGAGAATGTCGTGGAGCAGTAGGGCTCGGGTGGCAGGCACGAGAGAATGCCGTAGAGCAGTAGGGCTCAGGCGACAGACACGAGAGAATGCCGCGGAGCAGTGGGTAGAGCTGCATATAGCTCAGAAGAAGGCCGTTCTGGCGGAGGCTCATTCCCTTGAGATGGAGATGAGGAGGGCTCTTTCATTCCATTAAAGTAGAGATGAGGATTCGGGCGCCTGGTGCCTGGTGTTGGGTGTCTAGTGAGAGGATGAGACCATCATGGGGGCGCCCAAGGTGGAAAGGGCGAGACCCCTCGTCTGGGTGACATCATGGGAGGCACCATCGTGGAGAGGGCCAGGCCATCATGGGGGCGTCCACGGTGGAGAGGTCGAGACCCCTCATCTAGGCGACATCGATGGGGGTGCCCATGGTGGAGAGGGCGAGACCCCTCATCAAGGCGGTATCAAGAGGAGCGCCCAAGGTGAAGAAGGCGAGACCATCATGGGGGCGCCCAAGGTGGAGAGGGCGAGACCATCTCTCGTCTGAGCGACATCATAGGAAGCACCCAAGCTGGAGAAGGCAAGACCCCTCGTCTGGGCGCCTTTTGACTTTTTGTTTACCATGTTGTTGTTAGATCGTAGGTTGTTGGAGATGAAAACCAGACAATTAATAATCTTGCAAAATTTTATTTCTTAAAATAATGAATAACAAAATAAATCAGCTAAAGCAATAAAAGATTGAGAAAATCTTCAGGTGTGTCCCATAGGTGAGCCAATGTTTCCTTGACGGAGTTGTAGCCCTCAAGACATTGTTTAAATTTCTCCGAGGGGTTGTTGGTATTCTCTATCACCCTGGTCCCGACCAAGTGGCGAGGCTTGTTGATTGTTGGAAAAATTTGTTGTTCCTAAGCTCCTAACATGAACCCTTAAATATGTATATGGCTTATGTGTGTGGGTGAGTGTCACTCTCACTCGGATTCATACAAGAGATAGGGCAACGGAATGGTGGTGGAATGAAATGAACAAAATGTGTGCAATGGGATGTATGTGAACAAAAGTACTCCCCAATCACAAGGAGTCTTTTGAATGTCGGTGTTTTACTTAAAAAAGTATTCCAAGGTCGTCTCCTCAAGAAAGGAATGTTCAAGTTATGTGAAGGTGATTTTGTCAAAAAAAGAAAGTGTAAAATCTTTTGGTTTGTGTTTTGGTGATTGAAGTTTGGACTAAAATGAAAAAAAAAAAAAACAAGTGTTGGCTAATTCAAAGAGTTCATTCTCATGGAAATACCAACTCAACTCAAAGCCTTCCTCCAATGGTGCGTAGATGAACGATTGATTCGTGGGAAGCTAAGGACGAGATGGAGATGAGGATTCAAGCATACACCGTGACAATGCCTATGGTGTATCAAGAACTCACAACCAAATGGAGGTAAGGATCCAAGCATAACCCGTGACCAGGCCTATGGGATATTAAGGACTCACAACCACGCCCACTCTCAACCTAGTCAAACCGAACCACCGTACACCGAGAGGAGGAAAGAAATTGAGTTGAAATAGCACACCCAAGAGGAATTCTCCCTTGGGTTAACCTACTTAGAATCTAGCTAATCATGTTTGCAAGGAAAGATAATACATAATGTAAAGAGACATAATTGAAATGGAGCATGAAACTTAACTTATAGCAAGAAATCATAAACTATGAAGAAAGATATTTAATACCCATTTTAAACTTGAAATGAAGAAAAACTTAATACAACAATGGTAGATTCAAGAACATGAAACTAAACTTGCAATAAACTTGAAAGGAATAAGATTATAGTGCAAGAAATATAAATTACAAGAAGATTAAAGCTTACATGGATGAAAATGATGAAGAAATTGCAAGAACATAACTACTACTACTATTCATCTTCTTCCTAATTATTCTAAGCTTAGGTAGCCACCACTTTGTAATGTTGAAGAATGTTGTATATATGGAGTATGTGTCTTCAATTTTCGTCCATGAGGGTCCCTAGGGTCTGTGTGAAAGGCCTCTCATCCATAGGGGGCTAAATTGATTGGTTACACAAGCTTAGCCTGCACCCATCATGGCAGCCCACTTATCTCCCATCCTCCATCAATGTCAAGCCTCAAAAGTCTTCCATTTGTGTAGGGGAGGCATGTAGATGTGTAAGGAAATGTTGGGGGGGCAAGTGGGAGAAGTGTAAGTGGGCCCCCAAGCAAGTGTAGATGGGTTTCAGGAGGTTCGGGGCTACTTTAGGAGGGCGTACCGATACTACATACCGGTACTTCGAAGTTACTGGAGTCGGGCGTACCGGTACGGAACCATACCAGTACGGTGTATTGGTACTATTTTTCTACTCTAGACCATTTTTTGTAGAATCGTCATAACTTTTGATCCAACCATTGAATTGAGCTGAAATTTTGACACGATACAGAAGACATCCAGATCTACAACTTTCATGCTTTGAAATTTTTCAGATTCGAAGTGGATCATAGTCAAAATGGAGGAAAACCGAGGCTCTGCTTCCAAAAGATGTGGCAGCTGGTGCCTTTGTTCTCAAACACCAAAACCTCCTTGATTTCTTCACTTTTAAGCCTCCAAATCTTCATGTATTGTGTCCATGCCTTCACCACACATTCATCATAGTTGCAAGGTCCTAAAATCCATTATTTAAGTTATAAATACATGGAACATTAAAAATTCAACATTATTCATAAAATCGGCTAACTCCAAGTACTTAGATACAAAAGTTGAGTTAATAATGCATATAATGAGGGCTTAAAATATGCAATATTATGCGCTCATCACTTATCCTCTTCCAGCAACGTATTGCCTCAACTGGTCACATTGTATGAGCTCTTTGATCTGCCTCTTGAGTTTGTAGTAGTCATTAGTATCGTGGTCATGGTCGCGGTGGAAGCGACAGTACCAGCTGTGTTTTCTGCGGTTTGGGATAGACTTCATTTTTCTAGGTCAGCGGAGCGTGGGGTCATCCTGTATTTGAAATAGGATGTGCTCCACCAAGGCGTTGAGTGGTGTGAAAGGCTGTCACTCTCTCAAGGGTATGGACCGAGACGGTCCTTGATAAAGACTCTCTTAATTCTCTGTTTCTTGTTCTCTACCTCCCATTTGTTTTCGCGGGTGCCTTTCCTCTTCTCCCCTCCTTGGGAGAACTCACCTCAACGGGTCTTGGTGATGTCCTCGACATTCATGTACTTATGTTCCCTTGACAATTGCTCGGGCATGCTAGAGGGAGGCTTCTTGAGTATGGAGAACATGAAGCTGGAGGTGCGAAGACTAGCGATAAAGGCAGCGAGGGCTACCTTCTCATCTGGCTCCTCAATCTGGAGGGTCTCCTCGTTGAAGTGGGTGGGGTAATCTCTGAGGCTTTCATCCCTATCCTGCTTGATGGTGAGCAGGTGAATCGCGGGTTTCTGATGTAGGCGCCCCCCAATGAAGTGGGAGACGAAAGACCTACTGAGTTCTGCAAAAGAGTGGATGAAGAAGGGTCTGATCTTGGAGAATTAGTGGCGTACGGACCCCTTGAGGGTGGTAGGGAAAGTTGTACACATAATCTCCTCAGGCACGTTGTGTAGTTGCATGAGGAATTTGTAGGTGTCCAAGTGGTCGAGGGGTTCTCTGGTACCGTCGAAGATCTCGATGGTAGGCATCTTGAACTTCGAGGGTAGGGGGTAATTAACTATGCTAGCAACAAAAGGTGTATCAGTACGTCTTAGCAAGTAATCCACTATCTCGGATGCTTGCTCCTTGATGATATTGAGGGCATCACCGAGTTGATTTTGCACCTCTCTGATCTTCTCATCCCATTAGTTGGGGACATCCTCCATTGGGTGGTGGTACTGGCTTCCATGATCATCATATTGGCTCTCTCTTTCGTCCTCCTACGTAGGTGCGTGTGGAGGGGAAACACGTGAACTTCCTGCGCACTAAGGAGGGGTGCCCTAGTGTGGTCTGGGAGCATTTTGGCGAGGGGCCCCAAGGTGAGGGGCAACCTGATGCCTAAAAGGGATGGGTTATAGCTCCTCACCTGTTAGAGGAAGTGGGGCTCCTCCCACAGGTTGAAGGGCGACGCCTCCTTGGGTGAGCATCGGTTGAATAAGTTGTTGGTTCTACTTTACCAGCGACTACATGGTTTTGGGGAGCTGTTGCCCAACGACGGGGGTCGTCGTGGCAGAGGGCTCCGAAGGTGCCTGGGGAGGCTGGGTCTCCTCCCGGTGTACCGGGTTGTTGTCTCCCAATTGTTGAGACATCGATCGGGTAGTGATTGTTGATGGTGTTATTTTGATGTGGATGAGCTGAATATATGAATGTAACCAAGTGTGAGCCTGAGCTACGAGGCTCGCGTGTTTACGATGAACGAAACTTAGGGAGTTTCTGGGAGAAGGGATTCAACACAGAGAAAATATAGTAGTTCACCGATTGGAGAACTCGGCTAGTCCACCCTTCAATGGAGGCTCTTGCTCCTAGAATCTATATTTCTCTCAAGAATATTTTTTTTTTCCAATCTATTTTTGATACAAGTAGGGTTCTCTCTCCCCACTCAATGGAGGCACTGTTTAATATTTATAGGCTAGTTCCTGGTTCTAAGGGGTCTATACCGAGATCCTTGTCTTGTATCTGTGAAATTTTTCTTGATTTTCAGGAGAAAATCTTGGTTGGTTGAGAGTTTTGTGCCCAGACTCTTGCCTTCCGTTCTCATTCCCTTTATCCTGGGGATGCTCGTTATCTATTCAGCTGTCCCTATGTCATTCCAGTCGGTTTGGTGTTGCATGTGAGGCTGAGCTCTTATTCTTCAAGCTCTTCTTCTTCTTTGTCTGACCTCCTGACCTAGGGTAGAAGTCTAAGCTCACACTTAGAATTATTTTCGGGTATCATCAATTGCCATCCAGCCTTTGGCCTAAGCTGGCTTTGGTAAGGGCTGAGCTAACTTTATCCGAGCTAGGCAAGCACGTGGCTGGTCTTAGCTTGCACGTGTATCACGTCTTCTGACAATTCATGGCAATCATGACTTCCTTGATTCCCGCGCACATTTCAACTCCTGTCCCTCATGCTTTGAATGCTCAAACGGCTATCAGAACCGCCTTCTTTCTGCTCATCTTCTGCCTTCGTTCTGCGATTTCTCCTCTTCTTTACGATTTCAAATTCTCTTATGACGATGAAATTTTTGATTCCAATTCTAAAGTCAAACCCTCTGTGTTCGGTCCGAGGGTTCGCCATGCTTCCTTCTAGTTAGGTATACCTTCTTGCTCCTTTTCGTCTTTTCTCATTCTGGATCTCTCAAATTCGAGGTGGTTGCTGCGTTTCTGAGTTTATCGGTTATTTTACTTCTGGAATCATGACCTCTGTTTATCTCCTCTTCCCCATTTTGTAAACTGGGACTCCATTATGAGAATCCTTGGTGTTGGTAATTACTGTGTTGATCTTAAGGTCGTTAAGGAGTGTTTAGTGAATGTCCTCCCTCTCTATCGTTCTTTCAATCTTCCCTTTTCTTGTCCCATCATGTCTGTCTCTTCTAGGGCCACTCGTTCCTCAGCTTCTCTTTTAGGAGACAGGTCTGCTGAGGAGCAGATCGAGTTAGGGGAAGTGGGTGAGGAAATTGATAACTTTCCCGGTGTGGACGCTCTTGGTCCCGAGGTCGACGCCAAGGAGTTCCCCTCATCGTCTACTCTTATGCCCCCCAAGCCTGGCAAAGGCAAGGGTAAGGCCAGTGGGGCTGGGCTCTCTGGTGGTACGTCGTATTTAGGAGCTGCCCTTAAGTAGGCAGAGCTCATAGGATCCAGTAAAGTTGACCCCTCACTACTTAGGGTTTTTAGTGCTCGTTATAGTTTCCCTTCTGGAGTCCAACCCTTGTGCCCTGACAGTTTTACCCCCTACGTCGCTGAAGTTCATAAAAAGGTATGCTTCTTCGAGGCTGCCTTTGAAAATGGCCTTTGTTTTCCCCTGCACGCTTTCCTCAAGATCGTTCTACAGTACTTTAATGTATGCCTCCTTAGCTTTCTCCTAATTTCTGGGGTGTCTTAGTGGGTTTCATGGTAATCTTCAAGGACCTAAAACTCCGGGTTCCTTCTCTTGCCTTGTTCTTGGACTTCTTTAATGTCAAGCTGACCTCTTCGGATGGCTTCTTGTATGCCTCCAAGCGAACCAATGCTAGGCATCTTATTTCCAACACTCCGACCTCCCACAAACATTGAAAAGAATACATCTTCTTTGTTGGGGGCACAAACTGGGAGTATGACCCTGCTCTTGATATCCCTAGGGCTTGGTCTTATCCAGAGAACTTGGGTGAGTCATTATTTGAATCAATTGGGTTTTGCTCTGTGCATCATAGGTTTCTGAAATTTGCTCTGCTTTTGCTGCTTTCAGGTACCAGACATGAGCTCAGCAAAGAGGACGAAGAGGCGAAGCTGAGACTGTTGGAGTGTGCTCCGAGAAGATATTCTGAGCTCATCCAATTCCAAGTCCTAGTTGCGAGGGGACTTAGTCTTCCCGAGGACACGATAGAAGCCCCGTCTCCAATTTCTGTTGTCAAACCTGAAGGAGTACTATGTGATCTTCTCATTCTTTGGGTTCTAGTATCTTCCTTTCTTCTATCCTTAATCTGATTAATTGTCATGCTTCAGACCTTCCAGGATCTTCCACAATGAGGTTGTCTTCTAAGAAGCTTGAAGCCAAGATTGCTAAGCAGCAGAAAAGTGGAAAGGGCAGCAAGAGAAAGGCCGAAGCTGGTTCTGGTAGCAGCCCTACCACCCGAGCTAAGGCTCAGAAATTAGGGGGGCCTTCTTCCTTTCCAACTTCGGCTATTGACAGCCGAATCCCACATTTAAGAATCCCACCAGATGCTGGGGTTTCCTTTTCTCAGCAACCTCAGCTCACCCCCTTAAGTCTGATGAGTCAGGCAAAGCTTCTCCCACCTCGTTTGAGGTTGAGAGGGCTTAGGGGTTCAATTCTCTGGTTCAATCTGAGACGGTTTTGTTCAGGCCCTTTAACAAGATCATTGAACCATCCCAGGCGAGGCCTGGGGCTGACAAGGGAAAAGGTGTCAAAGTGGAGGGGTCAGAGGATTCCTTTTTTGAGAATGTTGAGCTGGCTGCTGGGCCTATGGCATCTATTATTTCTGATTCTGACATGAAGAGGGCTTGTTCTATGCCTCTCGAAGAAGCCATTGCCTCAGCTCTTCAGGGGACTACTACCGTAAGTATTTATGCTTTAATGTTCCTATTTGGCTTCTATTCTTCCTTAATGCTAATCTTTTTTGCTTTTATTCTCTTTTCTTAGCTTGCTCTTCATGTAAAGGGCTTACTGGGTAGGATCCGATCCACTGAAGCTTCCGTCAAGGCTCTGAAGGGTTATGAGATCAAATTCACTGAGCTCTCTTTTAAGAATGAGGATCTCCGAGCTCAGGTGCAAGCTCTTCAGGACAAGGTGGAGAAGTTAGCCTCTGATCTTCATGCCTCCAAAGCAGCTAAGTTCAAGGCTGAAGAGGCAGAGAAGAAGGCTCGAGATGAGCTAAGGATTCTGGGGGACGAGCTTAAACGAAAGACTGAACTCTGGTTCAAAGCTAATCAGGATGCCTTCGATGCCCGCTGTTCTCTTAGCACCTTGAAGCAAGATCATGAAGCCATCTGCGAGGTGAACAAGGCCCTCCATGAGGAGCTCAAGGAGAAGAACAATCTGATTGCCGAGCTAGAGGACGATGCCACCACCCAGTGGGCTTTCGAGTGGCTTGCTTTCAAGCGTAGAGCTTCTAAGACCTTCCCTGACCTGGATTTCAACTTCCCTGTTCCAACTGAAGAGGAATTTGGGGAATCTGGCTCCGATTACGATGAAGACTCTTCAGCTCTTCCCACCGAAGACGCAAACCAGGATGTGCCCGTTCAGCTAGTTATTCCCAGAGTGGCTTCCTTCTCTACTGACCTTGTGAGAGAGGCTCTTGCCCAAGATTCGCAAACAAATGGAGCAAAGGTTCCTGGGCCCAACATCCTTGAGAATCCTGTTTCCTCAATTTCTGGGTCCTTGTCTTCTGAGCAGCCAAGCTCTATCCCTTTTACTGAGACTCCCTCTGCTGACTTGCAGGATCTTCTATCTATTCCTCCTCCCAAAACTTAGGATTTTCAATTGTAATTTCTATTTTTTTTTTAAGTCATTTGTAATTTTCTATTCTCGAAACATGCTTTGACTTTTGAATCCATGAGCTTGGAATTGGAATTGTGGTTGTGTTCTCTTGCTCTGTTCAATATACTTCCCTAAATTGCTTTATATCTTTATGTATTCCCCTGCTTTCCTAAACCACGCCTGCACTCATGAGTTTGGAAGTCTAAAGGATAAACAATCTCCGACGTGGTTCTTGGCCCTTCTAAGATTGGCTAAGGCTTCAAATTCGGTGTCTTCTCTTCCTAGTCTGTAAATCTTGGAGATTTTCTTGAGTCTCTCTCATTCCTTTGGCCTTTTGCTTGGGATTTCCAATGGTCGTTCCTACTTTGCCTTTGTTCGAGGTTCGCTCCTCTTTCGGAGTAGATAGGGAATTCCAGTCCCGTTTTCTGGCTCCTTCCTCACTTACCTCCTCTGATCTAGAGGGGATCAAGAAATTGTTCTTTCAAGAGCTGGAACTGCCTCTCTGAGTTCCTACTTCAGACAAGCCTACTAACTATCTTCCCCGAGGTGAGGTTTACTTTTTTGAAGGTGCCCTTGAGATGGGTCTTTGTCTCCCTATCCATCCCTCTATTTGGTGTATTCTGGCGTACTATGGTTTGCCCCCTCCTGTTTATCTCCTCGAGGGTGGGCTGTGCTCATCAACTTCTTTTTGTTCTGGCACCTCCAGGGCAATGATCAATTCTCCACAATTGCTAAGTTTTTATACTTCCATTGTCTTGAAGGCGACGATGTCCCTTATTTTCGCTGTTTTAGGTGGAGGCACTTCTCCGAACGCTGGCTAGTGCTCGACATTCCTTATCTGCCCCAAGGGTGGCTCAGTCATTTTTTCTTTGCTTCTGGGGACTCTTGGAGGTCTGTTGAGGACCGCCGACAAGAGAACAGGGTCCCGCGTTCTTGGAAGGAATTCGATCACATTAGTAAGGAGCTTGACAGTTTCTTGATCATTCCCATTCTCTAGCGTTCCGTTCTGACCTTTGTTTGATTGTGCAGTTGTGCTTGACCCAGATTTGCCAGAGGCCATAAGGATTGAGCAAGTGAAGCTATCCACCCCCATGCCCTTCTCAGAGTTGATGACGTCGGGTAACCTTTTCTTGTTTAGTGCAGTGGCAGCCTCTATTGATTTTCACTTCTATTGCAGCTCGCCAGATCTTACTTCCTCAGAGTCAGAGGAGGACGAGGGGGTGGGACCATCTTCCAAAAAGTGCAAGTTGTGCGAGTCTCCTTCATCTCCTGATTCCTCTCTTAGCGCAGTTTTTCTTTCGACTGCTAGAGCCAAACTTTTTAATGCACTTTCAAAGGCGGAGGAGGAGAGGAAGGAATTAAGAGAAGAGAATACCCGTCTAAAGGAGGAGGTGGCTGAGTTGAGGGAACGCTTGAGGAAGATCTAGCAGTTCTGCTCAGAAACTTCAGAGGCTTCCTTTATGCAATTTTGTTTTTCGTAGTTGTTTTAGCTTTTCGATGAATAACTTTTTCTTCTTTGTTGCTGTATTCTGGATATTCCAGGGCATATTGTTTGTTCTTTTTCTTCTGTGACTCTTTACAATTTGGGTAGCTAGTCTTTGATTCTCAAGGCCTGGTGGCCTCTTCTCACTATTCAGGGTTTATCAGGATATGCATGATTTTCCATGACATGCACAATTTGTGTTTAGTTACAGAGCTTTCCTCTATGGATAGCTCATCGTGAGCTATGGAGCTCTTCTTAATTTTTGTGAACTGAACGGTTCATCATGAGCTACTGGGCTCTTTTTGAGCTATGGAGCCCTTCTTTTAACTTATAAATGAGAGTTTATCTTGAGCTACTGAGCTGTTTCTGAGCTATGGAGCTCTTCTTAATTTTATAAATGAGAGTTTATCCTGAGCTACTAGGCTCGTTCTAAGCTATCGAGCTCTTCCTTTGATTTATAAACTGAAGAGTTTATCGTGAGCTTCTGGGCTCTTTCTGAGCTATAGAACTCTTCCTTTGATTTATAAACTGAAGAGTTTATCTTAAGCTTCTGGGCTCTTTCTGAGCTATAGAACTCTTCCTTTGATTTATAAATTGAAGAGTTTATCGTGAGCTTCTACGCTCTTTCTGAGCAATAGAGATCTTCCTTTAATTTATAAACGAGAGTTTATCGTGAGCTTTTGGGCTCGTTCTGAGCAATAGGGCTCTTCTTTTGATTTATAAACTGAAGATTTTATCGTGAGCTTCTGGGCTCTTTATGAGCTATAGAACTCTTCCTTTGATTTATAAACTGAAGAGTTTATCGTGAGCTTTTGGGCTCTTTCTTTGATTTTTTTTTTTTATGAGCTGATGACCTCATCTTGTTTTATGAGCTGTAGAGCTCATCTTCGGTTTTTTAGCTATTTCAGAGAATCACATTCGTCCGAATCAAAAATTTGCCATTTTATTAGAAATGACCCTATTATAAAGAATACTTACTGAAAAAAAATTTTGAGATGCTCTGCGTTCCAAGAGTGTGGTAGGACTTTCCCTTTTTCGGTCTGCAGCTCGTAATTTCTAGGTCTTATCGCCCTGAAAATGATGAAGAGACCTTCCCAATTTGACCCTAGCTTCCCGTGGGAGGGGTTCTTCCTGGTGAGTAGGAGTTTCTTAAGCACCAAATCTCCTACCAAAAAGCTTCTGTGCTTGACTCTTTTGTTTTAATACCTTGTGATTTTCCTCTAGTAATCCTGGATGCAATGCATAGCTCTGTCTCTCCTTTCGTCCAAGAGGTCAAGGTTCAATTGAAGAGACTCATCGTTGTGCTCCAGATTTGTGAGCTCGGTCCTTAGAGATGGGATCCCGATTTCTATTGGGGATATTGCTTCTGTTCCATATGCCAAAGCGAACGGGGTTTCCTGGGTTGCTGACCTCGCAGTTGTTCTATAAGCCCATAATACATCTGGAATACGCTCCACCCATTTTCCTTTCAGAGCTTCAAGCTTGGTTTGCAGCGCGGTTTTGATGGTCCTGATGGTTACCTCTGCTTGCCCGTTGGATTGTGGATGAACTGGAGCTGAAAAGTAGTTCTTTATTCCTAGCTCAGCGCAAAATCTTCTGAACTTAGGGTTATCGAATTGTTTCCCATTGTCAGAGACTATTGCCCTGGGGACTCCAATTCTACAAATTATGGACTTCCACGTGAAGTTTTGGACTTTTTGCTCTGTGATCGTAGCCAAAGGCTCTACCTCTGCCCATTTAGTGAAGTAATCCACTCCAACAATGGCAAATTTGTATTGTCTCACCTGGATTGGAAGGGGCCCGAGTATATCCAAACCCCACTGTTGAAAGGGCCAAGGACTTACTACCGAGGTCAGGAGCTCTGGTGGGCAATGGGGAAGATTGGCGTTCATTTGGCAGACTGCGCATTTTTTGACTAACTCTGTGGCATCCTTGAGCATTGTGGGCCAATAGTATCCCTGCCTTAATGCTTTTCCTTCCAGGGCCCGTGCTCCAATGTGATTGTCGCAAACACCTACATGAATTTCTCTGAGTATGTAATTGGCGTCTTCATTCTCCACACATCTGAGGAGAGGTGTTGAAAAACCTCGCTTGTAAAGGTTTTCCTACAAAATAGAAAACCTAGCTAACCTAGTTCTTAGCTTTGCTGCTTCTCTGGGGTCCTCCGGCAAGATTCCACTTCGAAGGTATCCCAGAATAGGGTCCATCCAGCTCAGTGAGGTTTGCACAGGGAGTATTTCTTCATTCTCAAGGTCGGCGGATGGTTTTGCTAGATGTTCCACTGGAATTAGACTCTCCAAACTTTCCTGGGAGGTGGTTGCAAGCCTTGCTAAAGAGTCTACTCTTGAGTTCTCAGATCTAGAAACATGCTTGATTTTAACTTGTACGAATTTCTTGATCAATTCTTGTACCTTTTATGGTAAAGGATCATTTTTTCTCCTTTAGCTTCATAAGACTCCTCTATTTTCCTTACCATAAGTTGTGAATCACTGCAGATCTCTAGTTGTTTTACCTCCATTGAGTAAGCCAGATTGAGTCCTACAATGACTGCCTCATACTCTGCCTAGTTGTTTGAGGCTTTAAACTCAAAACTAAAGGCGTATTCGATGTCCACACCGTCTGGTGAGTTCAAAATTAGGCCTGCTCTGCTACCTTTGGTATTGACTGCACCATCCACCGAAAGTTTCCATATTAGGAGGTCGGGTATCAGTTGAGTGGTCTCTATAGGCATTCCTGTTGTGAATTTTGCGATGAAATTTACCAAAATCTGTCCTTTTATGGTTGTTCTTGGTTTATATCTGATGTCAAATTCGCTGAGTTTGATGGCCCATTTTACCAATCTCCCTGAGGATTCAGATTTGTGTAACACCTGCTTCATTGGCTGGTCCGTCAAAACCTCTATGGTATGGGCCTAAAAGTATGGTCTGAGTCTTCTGGCTATGGTGACGAAAGCTAAGATAAGCTTCTCCATCTTCAGGTATCTCTCTTCTGCACCCCTCAGAGCTCTGCTACAGTAATATACTGGTTGTTGAGCTCTATCTGTTTTTTTTACAAGCGTTGTGCTGGTGAAGAAATCTGAGACAACGAAATATAGGGTGAGCACTTCTCCGTTTATGGGACTGACTAGAATGGGGGAGGAACTCAAATAAACCTTTAGAGACCTAAATGCATCTTCACATTGTGCATCCCATTCAAAAGCTTTCTTCAGTACTTGAAAAAAGGGTTGGCACTTGTCACTTGACCGAGATACAAAACGACTCAAGGCAGTAATTCTTCTTGTTAGTCGCTGAATCTCCTTTGTGTTTGAGGGTGGTCGCATGTCTAATACTGCTTTTACTTTGTTAGGATTGGATTCTATCCCCCTACTGTTCACTATGAAGCCTAGAAACTTTCTTGTAGAGACCTCGAAGGCACATTTAGCAGGGTTAAGCTTCATCTTGTATTCTTTGAGAACCTAGAAGGATTCCGCCAGGTGTTGGATATGGAGCTCGGCCTTTAACGACTTTACCAGCATATCATCAATATAGACTTCCATAGTAGTGTTAATCTGCCTTTAGAACATTCTGTTCACCAAGCGCTGGTACGTAGCTTTTGCATTCTTTAAGCCAAAAGGCATGACTTGGTAGCAATACGTTCCTTGCTCTGTCACAAATGAGGTCTTCTCCTGGTCACTAGGGTCCATTCTGATTTGGTTATACCCCGAGAAAGCGTCCATGAAGCTGAGAAGCTCATGCCCAGCGGTAACATCTACTATCAAGTCGATCCAAGGTAAAGGAAAACTATCCTTAGAGCAGGCTCGATTGAGATCAGTGAAGTCTTTGCATAACCGCCACTTGCCATTGGTTTTCTTAACAAGCACCACATTGGCCAACCAGATAGGGTAATCTACCTCCCTGATGGCCTTGGCTTGGAGAAGCTTGTTGACCTCCTAATTGATGGCTTCTTGGCATTCCAGGGTGAAGCTTCTTCGTTTTTGTTTGACGGATTTATAGGTAGGATTTATGCTTAACTTGTGAGTGATAATTTAAGGATCGATACCCTCCATGTCCTCTTGCTTTCAAGCAAACACTTCAGCGTTTTCTTTTAAGAATTGGATGAGAAGGTCCTTAATCTCCTTGCTTAGTTTGGACCCGACGTAGACAAGATGTTCTAGTTGTTCATCGAGCTGAACAAGCTCTAGCTCTTCTGATGGCGTTGGTCTAATTTCCAGCTCATCCCTTATGTCGAGCTCATCCAATTGGATGATTTCCACCTCTTTCTGCTTCATAGAGGTCATATAACATTCTCTAGCTACACGCTGGTCTCCTCTGACCATTCTAGTTCCATTTTCTGTTGAGAACTTCACAACAATATGGTATGCCGAAGGGATAGCCTTCATCGCATTGAGGGAAGATCTTCCCAACAGCATATTATATGCCAAGGGTGCATCAACCACTAGGAACCTTACAACTGTGGTGGCCTGGCAGGGAGGGTCCCCTATGGTGAGTATGAGATGAATTGATCCTAGGGGCAACACCCTCTCTCCTGAAAATCCCAACAGATGGGTACTTACTGGCTCTAGCTTTTCTCTTCCTATGCCCATTTTGTCAAAAGCAAATGCAAAGATGATGTCTGTCAAGCTTTCGTTGTCTACCAGGACTCGATGCACTGTTCTGTTGGCCACGACAACCCTTACTACCAACGGATCATCATGGGGATGGTGACAACCCTCTAAATTCGAGTCTGAAAAGGTTATAGTTGTGTCTAACCGTGGTGCTTTAGATGTGGTGCACACCTCTAATACCTCATCACCTCAGATTCTGCATAGATGAGCCTTTCTGGCCAAGCTAGATTCTCCTCCTCCTACAAATCCTCCTGATATCACTCTGATCTCCCCCATGGGTTGTTGATGTTGCACAGGAGCCTGTTGCTGAGGTGGCGGAGGTGGAAGAGATCGATTTTGATTGTCCTGGACCACAAAGCGACGTAATTGTCCTCGCTGGATCAGAAACTCAATTTCCTTCTTAAGCTGAATGCAATCATCCGTGTGATGACCATGATCTCTGTGGTAATCACAGTACTTTGTGGGATCTCTCTTTGCCGGATCTGTCTTCATCCGAGGTGGCTATCTCAGGAACTTCTCATTCTGCACCTCATACAAGACTTGTGATATAGAGACAGTAAGGGTGTGAGCTGTCGAGTTAGGTACTCGGCTGCAGTTCTGGTTGTGGGGGCCCCAAACGATCTCTCATATTGCCTCTCCTCTTCGGGATATGGTCTCTGTCTCTTTTAGGAGATCTGTCTCGCTCTTTCTCTTTCCCAAGACTCATTTCCCTCTTCTTTTCTTCTTTCGCCCTTTCTTTTCGTGATGAAGAACTTCCCATCTTTGAGAGGAGTGCTTCTTTACCATTTATATACTTCTCTATTTTGGCCAATACATCGGTCATACTTGCTTGAGGGTTCTTTGATATGAAAAATATCAGATCCTTTGATTACACCCCAAGCCCTACAATAAAGGCGGTGATGGCAAATTTTTCGTCGGGGACATCTACCTTTAAGGATTCGGAATTGAACCTTTGGACGTATGATCTGAGGTTCTCGTCTGGCCCCTGTTTTACATTTAAAAGATGGTAGCTCGGCTTCCTGTATATCCTAGCTCCTATGAAGTGGGATACGAAGGAGATTGAGAGCTCTTTGAAAGAAGAGATCAAAGTCGAGGGAAGTCTGTTAAACCACGCTAAGGCTGATCCTTTAAGAGTGATGGCAAAGGCTCTACATCGCACGGGGTCCTGATACCCGTGCAGCTCCATTTGATTCTTGTAGGTGTTGAGGTGGTCCATGTGGTCTTTGGTCTCATCAAAGGCCTCAACCTGAGGCAGCCTGAATTTTGGAGGGAGGGAAAAATGTAACACCCCTATAGTGAATGGTGACTCGGTTTGCTACACCAGGGCATCCATCGTCACGGGTGCCTTGCTCCTAATAGCTTCCTTTATGTGGCTGAGCTCTTGCTTAATGTCCTCGAAGCGCTGTTGTCAGTACTGTTCTATCGTTTCCTACTGGTAGGGGAAAAATCACTTCTTCCCCCTCCATCGTTCTGGCTTTGCACCTCTTCATTATGGCCATTCCTAGGAGGTATTTGTGGGTCCCTCCCCATGGTCTGGTTATTTTCTCCTCCTTCGTTAGCGTCTTTGAGAGGGTCAACGAGGTACCGTTCCCTGCGAGGGAGATTACTCGGGCCTTCTTGGGCCAGTCGTACCTCCTGTAGGCATTTTAAGAGTTACAATAACTCCTCATTGTTGTAGCAAACGCTGATTGACAAGGCGGAGGGCATCCAACTCATTATTCGTTGGGGGATCCCCCATGGGGGGATTAGTTTCTAGATCATTTTTGGCTTGTCTGCCATTTGTGGCTTCCTGTTGGTCTTGCATACGTGGTGGATTAGTTTGACTTTGGCTCATATTGCGGGTTGAAACCATCAGTCACTGAAGGATCAGCGTATTTATAAAATGAGAACAGTCGTTTCCCACAGACGGCGCCAAACTGATGGTGCTATTTTGATGTGGATGAGATGAATATATGAATGTAACCAAGTGTGAGCCTGAGCTATGAGGCTCGCGTGTGTACGATGAATGAAACTTAGGGAGTTTCTGGGGGAAGGGATTCAACACAGAGGAAACATAGTGGTTCACCGGTTGGAGAGCTCGGCTAGTCCACCCTTCAATAGAGACTCTTGCTCCTAGGATCTATATTTCTCCCAAGAATATTTTTTTTTTACAAGATATTTTTGATACAAGTAGGGTTCTCTCTCCCTGCTCCATGGAGGCACTATTTAATATTTATAGGTTGGTTCCTTGTTCTAAGGGGTCTATACCGAGATCCTTGCCTTGCATCAATGGGATTTTTCTTGATTTTCGAAAAAAGATCTTAGTTGGTTAAGAGTTTTGTGCCCAGACTCTTGCCTTTCATTCTCATTCCCTTTATCCTGGGAATGCTCGTTATCTATCCAGCTGTCTCTATGTCATTCCAGTTGGTTTGGTGTTGGTGTGAGGCTGAGCTCTTATTCTTCAAGCTCTTCTTCTTCTTTGTCTGACCTCCTAACCTGCGGTAGAGGTCTGAGCTCACACTTAGAATTATTTTCGGGTATCATCAATTGTCATGGATTGCAAGAGGGTTGAAATGTAGTAAAAATTTTGTCGTTCCCACAAACGGCACCAAACTGATGATGCACAAAATTGTCTTTATGCAAGATCAACAGTCGAGTAGATAAATGGTAACAAACAATCAATGGCAATCAAGAGTAAAGCAGTAAATAATAGATCAACACAAAGATTTATAGTGGTTCAGTCCGGGTGACTTACGTCATTCTGATCATACGATTCACCAAAAAGAAAAAAAATGACAAGAGTAAAACAATAAATAATAGATCAACACAGATTTATAGTGGTTCGGTCCGGGTGACTTACGTCCTTCTGATCATACGATTCACCAAAAAGAAAAAAAAATTGGCTGCCAATTACCCGAATTAGCTCCATTCGAACAAATAAATTTCTACCTCAAATCACTACGTTACACATGAGGCCACTAAACTACCAAGGAATCCCCAAAAAAAAAGCCATATAGTTTAACAAACTGCATAAGCAAACAAGTCTATGCTGAAAACTTGTACATACAGAAAAGCCACTGTAAACAGGCCATCATAAACAAAACGAAAAAAAAAGGGGCAGTTGAAGTCATTTGCTTCACAAGACTCTCAATAAAGCACAAGATAACCCAACAAGTGATCGATCAAAAAAAATATATTGAACTAAATTTTGAACAATCAAAGCAGAAATCAAGAATGGTGTGAGTGAAAATGAGGTTTTGTTGACAGTATATACCGATTCGTTGAAGGGATTAGGGGTGTAAATTTGGGCAGCGGCATTTCGGAACCGCGCTCCACCGTTTCACAAAATAGCGGGAACTACAACGGTGGCCTGTGGTATTTTATTGATGAATGACGTCGCCAGAAGAATGACTCCGACGAGTGTTACAGTGCTTTGGGGAAGACAGAGAGAGTTTGTATAAGGGTGTGTGTAAAGGCTTCGAAGGCGTAGAGGTCTTAAGGAGGTGATCATCCTGCCCCTTTATGTGGAGAGGGGCTTACATTATATACGTTTTCTAAGGCGGTGAGGCGGTGATATGAGGGAGAGGACTTCTACTATTTTAGTAAGTACAGTCATGGTAGGAATAAGTCTCTTTAGTAAGCACTGTTAAGGTAGGAATAAATCTCCGTATCCCGATGTTTCAGGAATAGATCTCTGTATCTCGATATTTCCTTCCTCGTGTCCCTATTCCATCGGAGGAGGACTCTGTGTTGGATTTGATCCTGAGTGGCTAGACCTACGTTGGAGTGTCTGGACCTATGCTGGAGTGGCCGGACCTGCGTTGGAGTCAAGAGGACCTGTGTTGGAGTCAAGATGACCTATGTTGGAGTCAAAAGGACAAAGGAGGAAGAGGACCAAGGAGGCAAACCATGGGCGGTGCCCACCTAGAGACGACGACGAACAAAGAAACGACGACGACGAACAAAGAAACATGCACATAACCAACCCCATCCCCACCATGCACCACAAAAATTTGAGCTAAAAATTGCTTGGTCCCAAATTCATCTCACCATCAATAATATGATATTAGGTGTCTCATTTTTATTAGAACTATTTGCAGGAAGTTTGACTGCAATTTATGTATTCATTGGTTGATGAAGTAAATAATTCTAAATGAGTAGGTATAGATATGAGAGACTAATATTATTTGATGACGAAATTTCTTTTGTTTTAAATTATTAGGATGAACCAGCAAGGCAACAAATGAATCTATCTATGTCCTATTTCAGTCCAAGAAAATGAAGAAAATGACAGAACGAGACGTTTGGTTGATCAATCCAGAGGTTGATTAGTCGTGACCATCTTTCTAAATTAATTAATGGGTGGTCCAGATTGAACAACGTGTCAATTTTCATTTTTGGTTGCTTATCATATCACAAACGACCATAAATAATGTAGGGTGCTAAAGTGTTACTGTTAAAAATTGAAAGTTCCAAACAAATATGCATTCGTAGTGAAGTTACCTGGTCCAAAACCTCCCTCGTTAAAGTGAGGTTAAGGCTGCCTGTTATCTCTCTCTGGTCTCGCTATAAACGAAAGTTTTGTACACTACTTTCGGCATCTTTTATCGGTTTTTTTTTTTTTTTTTTTTTTTGTGGGTACTATAAGGTATAGCTCAAGTAGTAACATAGATAAATTATAAATTCAGATATCTTGAGTTCAAATTTTGATAACTTCTTGGGGTCCAATTATGAAAAATTTATTTCTCATGAATACCTTAGTCCTGGCATAGATGATTTGTCTTTGACCGATCCAGTAAAAAAAATAATGGAGATGGACGTAAATTTGTCAGAATAGGCCACACTGTTTTAAAAAAAAAGGAAGAAGAAGAAGGAGCACCGTGGGTCTGGGTCTCTCTAGTAGCTATCACGCACGGCAAAAAAAGACTACGATGGAAGTGCACAAGCAGCAGCGGTGAGTACCCAAATTTAAGGGCGAATTATAATTTGACCTCCTCTATTATGGCGTCAATCTCACTTTGTTCCCTCGGCAATTGATTATTTAACATTTCCCCTCAACATAAATGTACAAATGTGTATTAAAATAATTGTTTTCAACATTTATAATTACGCACCGTGAAAGTAATAACCATAATAATATGTGTACCATCATAAACATGATACTTGAGAGTGTAATGTAAAATCAATAATTATAATTAGATACACAATATGGAAACATGATAGTTGAAAGAGCAACGTGTATTAGATACCATTAGTTATGAGGGTTAAAATATAATTTATCGTTTCTAGAACCAAATATTTCTTAGTAGATAATTGACCAATTTCGGGCAGTAATCTAATCGAAGAAATTATCTTGTAATGAATCAGATTCTAATACTTACGAAACGTGCCTTTTTGTAAAGTGATTCAATTCTAAAACCACATCTCAATGACACTAGATATGTTATTAATTAATGCTTTGAATTGTCTTAAAGACTGCTAGCTTTTTCGAATTTTCTACCACCAACCATAAATTCAATTGTTTAATCCTAATCTTCTTCTATTTCAGTTTCTTTAGGATCAATTTAATATCAGTGGAAAACCGATTACAGACAAATCAGCAACAGTGAGAAACACCAAGTCTCAGTGAATGAGGTCAACATAAAATCATGGGCAAAATATATATTTTGTCTCAAATTATGCGTTTAGTGTCAGTTTGATTCACAATCTTTTAATTGTGTCAATCTAATCCCTCAAATATTCAATTTGTATCACTTCGGTCCAATAAAAAATGACAGTTTAAATTGACTAACGAAGATAGTCGTATGCATCTCACGTATGTAACTACATTTAAGGGACATTTTTTGAAAATGTAAGCAACTAAAATAACACAAATTGTAAACGTAAAAAACCAAAATGACACGCATTGCAAACTTGAAGACCAAAGGGAGCCTTTTGAGTATAGTCATGTGAGACACACGCGACCAACTCTATTAATTAATTTAAACTGTTGTTTTCGATTAGACCAAATTAGCACAAATTGAAAGCTTCAAGGATTAAATTGATACCTTTAAAAGATCGAAGACCAAAGTGATACAACAAAGTTTTCTAAAGTCGTAATCAACTAAGTTTTCTAAAGTTTGTGCTTTCTCTATATATATATTGCAATATTGAAGAGGTAGTGGAACCAACTTTTTTGAGGCACAAAGTGGAGCACTGTGAAATGAAAACTCATACCCTTTCACACCAATATTCATACCCTTTCATGTTCAATGAAAACTCAACTCATACCAATATACCCTTTCGATCGTTATAATTACGATGGATGGCATTTGTAAATATGTTCGATTTCAGAAGTTGTATGATCGAATAAGTAGTACCCTTATATTAACATGTAGTGCCCTTACATCAACATATTGTAACCTTCCATCAAAATTTTATAACCTCACCCCTAAAGATTACAACAATTTGTTATAACCTTACCCCCAAATGTTACATCTTTCCACTGAGAGGACTCATACAACCTTTATGCACTATAAGTGTTCCTCTTTAATCAATAAACTTACCTTTCACTGGGTAACTTAACTATAAATTGGTGATATTCTTATTTTTAAAATTGTAATCCTTGCTAAAAAAATAGTAACCTTACCCCTAAAGGTTACCTCTTGTTTTTCTTCATTGTAACTTTCTCTCAATAGTCGATAAACTTACTTTTTAATGGCTAAATTAGCCTAAAGAGGTGATAACCTTATTTTTAATAGTGTAATCTTCCCTATCCAAATAGTAACCTTTCATCAACAAGTTATAACCTCACCCATAAAGATTACCTCTTTTCTACAAACAGGAGTAATTCCACCTTTTTTTATTATAATTTTCCCTATATAACAAATAAACTTACCAATTAATTGATAACTTACCTCACATCACCTGTAGAACTGATACATTTGCCTATTACATCAATAGCTTACCTTTATTTGTTGTAACCTTACTTTTACGGTCAATATACATATGATCTTAATTAAGATCGATCGTACACATTGAGATTGAACACACACATCTAAAATCGATCTTACATAATTATGATCGATCATAATATCCTTTTTTTGTCAATAATTCGAATGTACATCCTCGTAGGATTGATCAAAATTATGCATGATCGATCCCAAGGCCCATTTCCCCACTTAAATGGCAACGCTCCCCAAGTAAGATTGTAACAAAAATATTTGATAGATCTTGTAATTTTATGATCGATCTTAATTATCCTTCATGACCGGCTGAACAAGTTATAGGTTTACAGATACAAAAGTTTAAATAAATGAAATCTACAGATCAATGGTTGTGCAAAAAGGAGCAGAATATCAACGGCTAACAACAGCTTCCGGTACAGTACCAATATCTCAGCAGGCGGTACCATAGACTCTCCTAAATTAAAAGTGCGACAGGGCAAAACACATTCCCATCACATTAGAAGTGGCAAAATGAACCCTTCACCAAGGGTTAACAAAAAGTGGAACAACAAAAGTCTGGGAGCAACCTCGACGAGACTCACCTCCTCCATTGTAGGAGTGGTATCTTTAACCTACTGGACAACATTGCTTGACTAGCCCACTAGATTAAGAGGAAGGGTCCCCACCTAAGGACAGGGCAGCATGGCCCTCCTTAAGGAAAAACTGAGCAACGATGGTAGACAAGTATAATTATCAACCTCAACCTAGGTCAAGGTCTCAAAGGTTTAGTCTGCTTAAGTTGGCCTCCTAATGTATGGCTCACTGCCCACTAGAATGTGCTTGACTAGAATCCAGAATGACTCTTAAGGTAACTGGGATTATTAGTTCGGATTAACATATGGGATAATGGGACATGTGGATTGGTGGCTCAAAGACCGAAATTATGTGGGTTTCCTCTATCAAGCATCTCAACAAAGGTCTCGAGGAAGGGTCCAAAAGAGGGAAAAAATGACCTCAGGTAGGATCATGCTAAGGCATCGCAGACATGGTCCCATAGTGACCAGTCACAGTTATGGACCTTGGGAGTCCGCTATTACCTTGGTTGTCGTACCCTCCTTGGAGCCACGTCTAGGCTACATTTGGGGAAACATGACATTTGTCTAGTTAATGTCGAAACATGTGGCTCGCAATTAGTGGCCATTAGTATCACTGTGATCGAGTCAGTTATGGATTTGCACGAGTGGTAAAGGGTCGCGACAGATAGCCCGACCTGTCCGGGGATTGTGCTATAAATACATGCATATTTGCCCACTACAGATGATGAAATTTATGGCTGGTGAGAGCATTTACTTCACCTACCCTTTGTCCTACTGGTTGTTCCCTTCGTTAGTAGGTTGTTCGAGTTTCTTCCATCTCATCCGTTTATCTTACTCATCTCCTTTGATTATCCTTGACATACACATGTGTGACAACCTTTTTTTAACTTCTCACCTACAATCTTACTCCAGCCTATTTTAGTTTGCTAGAACAAGCATAGATAGTCTGCTTCATCAAAGTTAGTTTATTGATGTCCTGATGCCTAGGAGTACAACTCGGGTGGGTTAGGCGAGTTGAGAGGTCAACCTTAACTCAACCCTACAAATATAATCTTCAACCATAACCCTAACCCTAACCCTAACCCTAACCCTAACCCTAACCCTAGTTTAATTAGGATAGGCTCGGGTTACTTAATTCGGACTGATTTCGGATTAAAAATTGAGTTGGGCTCGGGTTACTTAATTCGGATTGATAAAAGAGAGAGAAGTGATGAATGAGACTGGGAGGCTAAGAGTTTGAGAGGAGACTTAGATGAGTGAGAGAAAGAGAGAGACTGAGAGTCTGAGACCAGATGAGAAACGAGTGACGAGTTAGAGAGGAATCTGAGAGTGATGGAGACGCTGGGGTGAAGACTTGAAAGGAAGTAAAATTCTGGACTCTGAAAAGTGAAAATAAATACTAACCCTAATTAAATATATTTATATATGTTCGGGTTGAACCCGACAACTCAAAGTCTCAACTTGAGGCTTGTCCGAATTCAATTCGAGTTGGGATTTTTTTGCCCCGGCCCAACCCAAGCCTTGTTTTTCTCGAGTTGGGTCGGATTAAATTCGGGTTAACCCGCCTAAATTGCACCCCTACCAATGCCAAACGGCTTTTTCAAAATAGCATGATACCATCATTTTTCATTATTTTTGTAGCTCTGTGAAAGAAAAATTTTAATATTTTCAATTAGTTTTGCTTTAAGTTTTTGTAGATTCTTCGCGAATATTTTGTGGTTTTAAGCCCTCTTTATATGTTGTGTTCCTTGGAATTGTGGTGTTATACTATATCGGTGTTGTACTTTATCTATGATGTTATATTGATTCTGAGGATTATGTACGATGGTCGTAACTGAGTTATATAAAAATTAAACTAGATTGAAAAAATCAAAGATAGTTAATGTAATGTTATGATTATCTAACCCAAACAGTCCAAGTGAAGTTCAACTCAATTTTTGTGTGGTTGAGATAAAAAATATCATTTTCAAAGTTTTTTCCGTTCGCTAATTATGTGGTTTTGAATTTTTAACGTTGGTGATTTTGTTGTGTTACAGTGTCTTTAAGCACTAACATTAACTAGTATATATATATATATATATATGACTAATTTTAGTAAAGTTAAATTGAATGCTCTGAAATATAATAAAAATTGATTTATCTTGTAAACTCATCTTGGCTGAGCTCTATCCAAGGCAAATGAGAACTGCGCTCCAATAGTCTTTGTTCGTTTCGCAACTCTCAAAGACATCCTGCCATGATATTGAAGTATTTGAGCAATTAATCTCGACACCGAGAATTAGAGGGTTTGGGTGGGTTCCTTATTTAGAATGACATGGCTTGATAGCCTAGTCACTTTTTTCTCTCCTTAACACAAGCAACTTAACCTTTCTTGCATATCATTGGAATAGAACCATACTCTTCCTCTTGCCCATGACATCATTCATCTTTGTTTTGGGCGGCGAGAAACCTCTTCAAGGTATGGTCACATTGACCTTACCGTTATAGATTAAATTCTGGAGTCTTAGGTAATGGACCCCACACCATTCCGTCTCGAGTCTTATACACTATCGAGAAACGTGCTAAAGAATGAGAAAAATAACATTAAGGACAAAAAAACAAAACAAACAAACAAAAAATTGAGAGTGAGAGAGAGAGAGAGAGGAACTTTAGAAAAAACCATGAAAACATACAAATCCCGGAACCAACTGCAAGCTTAAAAAACAATCACAAAAGTAGATCACACTCGCTCTATGTAACAAACAAGAGCTCATTATTCATGCTTTGCGATTGTTCATGCATTATGATGACAATAATGTCTTGCTACATTGCAGTTTCTGAACGAAAACACTATGTCCAACTATGCCTGTGTGCAATAATATAATTCATGTCTGACAATTATAAATGTACATTAGTGTGCTTCATCTTTAAGTCTGTAAACGTGGACACAACTTGACATCGAGCAGTTACAAGGATGTGCTACGGTAGGTCATAGATGGTGTGAAGCTCGAGTAGCCTGCCAAAAGTATGTAGGTAAAAAAACAGAGATATCAAAATTAGAGACTTCATTTCTCACATTATAGAGCAGAATGGAAGAAGACCAAGTTGAAAAGAGCACAAAATTTGTGAGCAACTATACAACAACAGACAAGATATGTCTACATGTTCCTAATTTTGCTAAGGCATACCTTAGCATCTTCTTGACTCCATTGTGATGCCCAATATCAGGTTGTTTAAAATTTACATGCCAAATTTTTGATATCCACATTCAATACTGATACCTTTGTCGTTCTGCTGACTACACATACCCACAATAGATTACAGCTTTATATATAGTTTTTTGATAACATTCATGAAAAAATTCAACTTTATAAATTAGATGGGAATGAATGCTAACAGAAGAGGAGGATTTTCTTGTGAATTATGTTGAAACATAATATTTCAAGACATTTCCACGAAACTGGGGAAACTGATCACGAGGCGTGGAGTTGACTAAAATATCCATTTTGCTCTTCATGAAATTCAATTTCTTTTTGATTTCCTTGTTGTTCCACAGGAACTACCTGCATTTGGTTGGGT
>CM042187.1:13064810-13085971 GCA_023539305.1 Ilex asprella | reverse complement strand
GTAGGTGCAGGGTCATAAACATCATATGTAGGTGCAGGGTCATAAACTTGGTTGAAATTGCATTCACGTTGGAGCCTATCAGCAAGCAAAATTACCTCCTTTGCCTTCTTGCTTACTTTGTACCGTGAGAATCGATTTTCTTCAGGACGTAAAAGCTCGTCGCAATCTCTAATTAATCTGTCCGCACTTGCAAGCCATTTCTCAACTTCTGGTCTGATGATT
The DNA here is from genome assembly GCA_023539305.1 of Ilex asprella. Lineage (NCBI taxonomy): Eukaryota > Viridiplantae > Streptophyta > Magnoliopsida > Aquifoliales > Aquifoliaceae > Ilex > Ilex asprella. The sequence continues at coordinate 13,085,749 of CM042187.1, read as the reverse complement.
TGTTCGGCTATATCAACTCCGCGTTTCACATCTTCTCGAGACTCCTTCAGACCCAGTAGTTTATTTCTCAGATCGGCGATGTTGCGGTTGTAGTCACGTAGATATAGTGATCCAACCGTTTTATCTACCAATTTTGTAAAAAAAGACTCCATTGCTTTTTTGATACGAAAATACCTAACATCTGCAAATGGATCTGAAAACAAATAATTTCAATTAGCAAATCGCCATCGAGAATCAAAATCAATGACAGAAAACTCAACTTTTGAGACAAGCAGTGCACAAGCACAAGTGAATCAAGAAAGAAAATAACAAGAAAAAGAACAGGAAGAAGAAGAACAGGACTACAGGGGAAGATATAAAGACTAAGATTGAAGAGGAGAACAAACCCAATAGTTGTACGAAGGTCAGATCTTCGTTGGACCAAGTTAAGTTGGGTTTTGTTTTCGAGCAATGCTTTCTTCTGTCGATCTGATCGGAACTCCCACCAAACAAGTTGACTATAAAGGTCATCTAAGAGCATCTCCAACGGGTGACGTAAAACAGGCTTGTTATCTAAGAGATAGCTGGTCCACAAATTTTAGCTATTCCACTCGGCGTTACCCACACGGTACTGCATCTCATTTTTTATTTTTACTTTCGTCAGGGAATCTGGATCCCATTGGAATATTTGTATTGATTGTAATTAGTGAATCAACTTGTTATTGTTCAATTGTTACTCTATTCAAGTGAATCAATTTTGAACGCACAACTTTGAGTTGTGCCTCTTTGTATGTAGAAACACACATGCACACACAGTACTTTGCCCCTCCACCTGTCCAACGAAATGTTTGACAACAAAACCGCAGCACCACCAACTAGGACACAAGCAACTGGGTATCAACATGTACTTGTTCCCAAAAATACCAATTTTGGGTGATGTTCACAGTGCTCACAACCCCCCCCCCCCATATGCCCCAAATTGAAGCTTTGAATGTTCCCTCTCAGCTTGTATTTATTCACACACAAGTTGTCCATGGCACCAAACATGACACACATACACACAATGCCCATAATATGTGTAGTCCTATGGATCAAATATTGTTATTGGATGTATTGGGATAAAAAAAATTGATGTATTTTTTTAGTAGGAATTAATATAAAACAATTAAATATGGCAGAAATTAAAGTGATTACCTAACATGTTTTATGTTTTAGTTTTGAGAATTTCTTAAACAAAAATTACAATCAAACAAGTTTTTTGTTCCAACTTTTTACCATAAAAAAAAACAAAAATTGTTTTTGTTTCCAAACAAAAAACGTTTCCAAACGCACTCAAAGACTTGGCACGGGTAATTCTTGTAATCACTACAATCATAATAAATTCCGTTAATCAATCAAATTCTCTCGAATACATATTTGAATTTATTAATTGGGTGTTAAACGATTATCTACCGCTTGAGTGCGTTTGACCACAATCTTGAGTGAGTTATAAAGTTTGAGTCAAAATACTTGTTCACCATGAGGTGATCTCTACCGATCAACCAGCTCTTCCCTTTATTTTCTTAAAGTGATCAATTTCTGTAACACCCCGCATTTTCATTTATATATGTATATAGATATATAGTAAATAATTGTTGTAAAAATGTGGATATGTGTAGTGATGTGTGTTAGAATTTGATAGATTGAAAAAGTAGAGATTTAGAATGTCAGTGGATATAATAGTTGAAATTTAGTTTTAATAAGTGAAAATATGAAATTTTAGGTCCTAGAACTTGTATTAAATAGTTTTGGTGTAGAAATATGTGTTGGAGAGGTTTGGGATGGATTTGGTTGACTTAGGAATGGACTGGAAATGGAAAAAGGGATGAAACAGTGCATATGAACAATGCACATGAACAGTGCACTGGCTGCAACTTCAAGTGCGATTTGGACCTTGATTCAGTCATTATCTCTCAAAACTCAAAGCATGAAAGTTTTAGATGTCTTTCTTATCATTCCATATCATTTTGAATCATCTCAATCGGAGCTCGGATGAGAGAGTTATTCCAAGATAACGAAGTAATGTCAAAACAGTCCCATTTAGCTTGAATAGTGCACTGGCTGCAACTTCAAGTGCGATTTCGACCTTGATGCAGTCAATATCCCTCAAAACTCAAAACTTGATAGTTGTAGATCTCTTTCTTATCATTCCACAAAATCTTGAATCATCTCAATCGGAGCTCGGATGAGAGAGTTATGCCCAAATAACGAAGCGATGTCAAAATAGTTCATTTAGCTGCGTTTTGCAATTAATGTCTTCATTTGCATCCTAAATCAAAATATAAGAATAATAAGTAAATTTAGGCTTCAAATAAGTATAAAAGGCTTTAAGAAGCACCCTTTATCACATTTTATTTTCAAACAACGCAAAACTTCATTGATAGCCGGTTCGGAGGAATAAAATATAAATTTTAATGTTTCAAGTGTGAATTTATTTTAGTTTTAAAATGAATCATAAAAATAAATATTTTTAGGTTAAAATAACATTAAAAATGAATCTGAAATGTCGAAAAACCTTAGGGTAGTCATATGGATCAAACTGGAGATTTTAATGGCAAAACCGTAATTTTAGAGAAGACTCAAACAGCCCATGAACAGTGAAATTCGGGGCTGCTGAATCTAAAACCCATATTCAGCCCCTTTTCTCTCATTTCTTTCACTCCCCTTTCATTCCACACCTCTTAGAGCCCTAAAGGAAGATTAAGGAAAAAAAAAAAAGAGAAGAGGGAGGTCTCTAGAGCTTGGGCTTTGCTTGGAGATCTTGATTCACGATAGGGGATTTCTTCTCTTTCTCTTTCATTGAGATTAGGGTTATGTATATATGTATGTTTTGTTATGAATGTGATATAAATGTTATGAAATCATCATCTCTTAGTCTTTTGGGTAAAGATTACATGTTTTTAACAAAGTTAGGGTTGAATACCCATGAAATTCCTCTTTTGTTTGAAAAACCATAGATTTTGGAGAGTGATGAATTTTCTCTTAAATTCTTCCTTTATTATTGAAATTGGAACCATAGTACTGTGTGTGGAGTAATAAATGATTGAATTGTGATCTCTTGGACTTTTCATAATTGTTTATTGGAAATTTGTACATGATGAAATTGGGAATTTTGTTCATACTTTGGAAATTGTTAGTTAATTGAGAATATGTTGGTTTCCTTATTGTATGGTTGTTGTGAGGGACTTGAATTGCCATCGAAAGATGCCGTAGAGTGTTAGAGGTTAGTCTACCCCGGTGGGGGTGAGATAGTTTCCTAACACTTGTAGTGGGTTGTTATTTGGTAATGCACTCACTATCATTCACTGGAGTTCGAATTAGGGGTGGTATACCTTTCCTGGGGAGGGATTCGTCACTGTCATTGGGATGGTAGACGCCCTTTCCCAAAGTGCTTGTGATGGGATTGTGATTGGTGAACTAGGTATAGTCGTTGGGTAGATTCTTGAGAAACAATCAACGTATATGGCATGGGATGAACCAATATATATTTATATATCTGTATGAGAACATGGATTGGATTATGTCGGAGCCGGTACATTGGTATGGGACAATGCAACGGTAGGCGTTTTTCCTAACTATTTGGAAATGGTTTCTTTGAGAAATGCTTTCTAATGTTTCCATTTAATTATTGTTGTTGTATAAACTTGAGATCTACCTAAATGTCCTTGTTTTATTTCAAAAGCTATATATGTTATTTTGTTTAAATGAGACCGACCTATTTTTACATTTTTCTAAACCTTGATTGAGTTTGAAAAGATTTTACTACAGAGCTTCATGCTCATCCCCTACAAATTACATATTTTCAGATCATGTACTAGATGAGGAGTTGGGAGTCGAGGAGCCCGTACACTGGGAGACTCAACTAGATGGGGAGGTGGATCCCGAGGTGGACGCTTAGAGCGACACATTCTTTTGTACTAGACTAGGATATTCTTTTGAAACAATGTAAAGTCTAGTTATATTTTGTATATTCCGCTGCGCTACATTAGTTAACTTTTTTTGGGAATGTAAAGGCCAAAATGAGTCTATTCTTTCGGGATGATAGTGTGGGTATGATATATGGTGAATGTATGTTTACTTTATGATGGGTAAATGGACCCAGTGTGGTCAATAGTTATGCATATGTGGACCCGGTGCAGTTAATTATATTATAGTATAATTGTACAGGTTGTGTTTTGGGTAGGGCTTCCCGTACAAAGGAGACTCTGCCCGAATTTTGTTAAAATATCAATGGTTGATGAATGAAACTTTCTTATCTATGGAGTTATTTAGTGCTCTCATGCAGCGAATGGTGTTTAGAATGTAATGTCGTCCAATGGGGTTTTTGGGCCGTTACAATTTCTCAAACCAATTCTCAAAATTCAACATTTTCTTTTTCTTTTAACCATCACCTCTTGAGCTATTTATTTTTCTTGTGGAGATGACCTCTGTAATTGACCGAGTTATAAGTATTTGTTTGACTTTTTTAACATGAACATATTATCCTCCACATCATTAAGTTAGGGTACTAGGTCAAATTTTTGACTCTCAGTAGTATTATTATACTAAAAATATGTTTCTTAATTAGAACAATTTAACTCTTGAAGTAGGTGAAAAATGTATTCATCCCACCTATGTTTTTAAGACAATATATATAAGCCCTCTACCTCATGTAATGGAGAAAACAGGAATTTTTGATAAATCTCCCTTATGAAAAAAAAAATATCATACCCTACATAGATAGATAGGAAATTTTGAGGAAAAAATTTGTTGATCAAGAGAAACTGAAGGAATTACGTTTTCTCTCTTTTGGGGGGGGGGGCTTGTTTGTTGTCATATTTGTCACACATAACTACGAAAAGGCTAACATAGTGTTTCTTTTAAGGCTTCAAACTTCACAGCGGATGAGCAGACTCAGTTTTCAAGAGGAAAATGTACTGCGATTCTCAAAGGAGGCCAAGTATCGCGGTTCTCATGAAAAATTTATTTCCGCTTAGATGTGAAACAAGGACATAGAGATACACCTTAGAATTGCATAGGGAAAAAAAATACAAAGGTCCTTACAATTGTTGTGCATGCAAAGGCCATCAAAAGAAGGATTACGCATGCAGGGGGAACAAGTCACAACAGTACTTTTGGCAACGTAGAAGTTACGACATAGAATTCGGGCCTATTTTACAAAAAAAAATTTGCTTGTTAGTGACACTGTGGTCAGCTCACAAATGTCAGTTATAGTCAAACAACAGAAACAGACAGACTACGGTGTGCATGCACAGGATGTTTCCCGTAACTTAGCACGGCAGGGGCAGATGTAATACCCGATAAATTCAGGACACATGTTTACACCATAATAGAACAAGTGTTATGAGTCATCAATTAACATGGAAGTGGAGCCTGACGTGGTCCAGTTGAACTAGTATGAATAACAATGTAAGGTGCGACGTCTAGGCGCACACACCATGTGCAACGCCCATATATAATGCCATTAGGCGCGACATTCCACGTGCAATGCCCCCAGGCACGACAACCAAGGTGTAACGCCCCCGGTCGCAACACTGCAACAGAGCAAAACACATTCCCATCACATTAGAAGTGGCAAAATGAATCCTTCACAGAGGGTTGACAAAAAATGGAACAACAAAAGTCTGGGGGCAACCTCGACGAGGCTCGCCTCCCCCATTACAGGAGTGGTATCCTTAACCTACTTGACACCATTGCTCGACTAGTCCACTAGATTAAGAGGAAGGGTTCTCACCTAGGGACAAGGCAGTATGACCCTCCTCAAGGGAGAACCGAGCAATGGGAGTAGACGAGTATGATTATCAACCTCAGCCTAGGTCAAGGTTTCAAAGGTTTAGTCTGCTTAAGCAGGCGTTCTAGTGTATATCTTACTGCCCACTAGAATGTGCTTGACTGGAATCCAAAAAGACTCTTAAGGTAACTAGGATTATTAGTCCAAATTAACATATGGGATAATGAGACATGTGGATTGGTGGCTGAAGGACCGAAATTATGTGGGCTTTGGACATCTCGACAAAGGTCTCGAGGAAGGGTCCAAAAGAGGGAAAAAAGGATCCTGGGTAGGAACGTGTTGAGGCATCGCGGACATGGTCCTGTAGTGACCAGTCGCAGTTATGGACCTTGGGAGCCTGCTTTCACCTTGGATGTCGTACCCTTCTTGGAGCCACATCTAGGCTACATTCGGGGAAAAGTCACATCTGTTTAGTTAATGTTAGGACTCATGGCTTGCGGTTAGTGGCCACTAGTATCACTGCGATCAAGGCAGTTATGGATTTACGTGAGGGGTAGAGGGTCGCGGTGGGTAACCCGACTTGCAGGGGAACTGTGCTATAAATACCTGCATTATTTGCCCACTACAGAGGATGAAACTTATGGCTAGTGAGAGAGCATTTACTCCACCTACTCTTTGTCCTACTGGTTAGTCCCTTCATTAGCAAGTTGTTCAAGTTCCTTCTATCTCATCCGCTTATCCTACTCATGTCCTTTGATTATCCTTGACATAGATACGTGTGATAGTTTTTTTTTAACTTCTCACCTACAATCTTACTCCAGCCTATATTAGTTTGCTAGAACAAGCATAGATAGTCTGCTTCATCAAAGTTAGTTTATTGATGTCCCGATGCCTAAGGGTGCAACTTGGACGAGTTAGGCGAGTTGAGAGGTCAACCTTAGCCCAACCCTAGGTGTATAATATTCAATCCTAACCCAAGGTACTCAACCCGAGTTTAATTCGGGCGGGCTTGGGTTACTTAATTCGGGTTGATAAAAGAGAGAGAAGTGACGAGTGAGAGAAGGAGACTGAGAGTTTGAGACCAGATGAGAAATGACTGAAGAGTGAGAAAGGGATCTGAGAGTGATGGAGGCGTAGGGGTGAAGACTTGAAGTGAAGTGAAAGTTTGAAATCTGAAGAGTGAAGATAAATACTAATCCTAGTTAAATATATTTATATATTTATGTATATTCGGGTTGAACCCAACAACTCGAGGCCTCAACCTGAGACTTGCCCGAATTATATTCGAGTTGGGGTTTTTTTGCCCCGGCTTAACCAAAGTATTAAAAATTCTATCCCAAGCCTTGTTTTTTCTGGGTTAGACTCGGGTTGGCCCGCACAAGTTACACCACTACCGATGCCAAACAACTCCTTCAAAATAGCATGGTACTATCATTTTTCATTATTTTTGTAGCTCTCTGAAAGAAAAATTTTAATATTTTCAATCACTTTTGCTTTATGTTTTTTGTAGATTCCTAGCGAATATTTTGTGGTTTTAAGCCCTCTTTGTATGTTGCGCTCCTCGGAATTGTGGTGTTATTATACTATATCGGTGTTGTACTATATCTATGATGTTATATTGATTGTGAGGATTATGTGCGATGGTCGTAACTATTGAGTTATATAAAAATTGAACTGGATTGAAAAAATCAGAGCTAGTTAATGTGATGTTATGATTATTTAACCCATAAAGTCCAAGTGAAGTTCAACTCAATTTTTGTGTGGCTGCGATAAAATTTTTCATTTTCAAATTTTTTTTCATTCGCTAATTATGTGGTTTTGAATTTTTTACGTTGATGATTTTGTTGTATTATACAGTGTCTTTAGATGCCGACATTAACTAGTATATATATAAGACTAAATTTTAGCAGAGCTAAATCGAATGCTCTGAAATATAATAAAAATTGATTTATCTTGTAAACCCATCTTGACTGAGCTCTATCCAAGGCAAATGAGAACTACGCTCCATTTGCAAAAGTTTGATTATATATGTTATGCATATATATTGAACAATATTACTTGTAAAAAATTATAAATATTTGTTCATAGATAAAAACAATATCTAGCACAGTTTAAACAATTAAACGATCAAATTGATATTGTTCAATATATATGCAGAACACATATAATCAAACTTTTATAAAATGAAAATTACACTACAACTACTATAACATATTAATTCAAAAATCTGAGAAAATATAATTATCATTGATCAAACATCTACGATTTAAACATTTTTAATAAATTTTATCTCAAATTTGAAAAAATTATAACTATTTGTGTTTTTGCAAGTTTCTATCTAAAGTTTATAACATTATCTCTGCACCATTTTTAAAATGTGAGTTTATATAACTTTTGTGTGAAAAACATCCAAAAGTTTCACTTGAATTCTAGTAAATGTAAAAAAATTTGTTAAGAAATTAAAATCAGTCTCTATTTCAATTCAACTTAAATATTCGTAAAATTCAATCGAGTTTAAGTTTAAGTAAGAATTTGTACTTCATATTTGACAGTCAAATTTATCTCAATTCGAGTCTTAATCATAATTACGTCAAACCAAGAATTGAATTTAAGTTCGACTCAATTAACACTTCTATTTTAAACCTATAAACTAATTTTATCTATTCCCGTTCACAGTGACACCATAATTTTTTTTATTTAATTATTTTTACAATCAATTTCAATTTGACTTCAACTTTGAATACTTGTAAAATTCAAGCAAAATTAAGTTTAAACAAAAATATATACTTTATACTCAACAATCAAATTTAGCTTAATTCAAATCCTAGTCATAATCACTTCGAACTCATAATTGAGTAAAATGAAATGATTCTTGTAATTTTTGTGAAGGAAAAAAAATTGGAGGAGTAGTTTTGATCATTTGATCAATAATCTTAAAACAATCCGACCCACAAAAAACTCAAGACAAACAATGATAGCTCCTTTAATATATAGATATATCACAAATTATATATATATATATACATATTATTCGATTATTATACCATTCAAATATTATAGTATTTTTATTTCAATACAAAATATTACATTTATCGGATAAAAGAATTTAAGATTACAACTTCCCCTAATGCTTCGTATAAATCTTCCCACTCTCTTTCCAGTTAATTGATCAAAATAAGTTGTTAACTGAGACTTCAAAATTATTTATCAAACCTCTTCCGATAGTAAGATAAACATATCTCTCCCAATTAAATTACTATATTCCTGTGCAAAATAAGTTGGAATAGATTCATTAAGTTCAAACTCTCATAAAAGTTACACATGACATATAGGTATATTCTTATCCTATACACAAACTCAGCAATTCAATCCTAAGAAGAATTAACCAAACACATGTCATCATATTCAGATCTAAACCTAGAATTCATCTTCCAATTTCATCTAGGTTATCAAATTAATTGTTGGCCAAACAATTATATATTAAGCACAAAATATGACAAACAACTCATATATGATCAATAAAACTAGAATCAAGAGTAGAGCAATTTAACTAAACATTAGGTTCCTTTGCAATCTTAATAAAAACTTAGTTCATAATGTAATTGAAAGACATCATTCTAATATTAAACAACATCTTAGAAAATCAAGAAGTAAAAGAAAGAGAAAAGAATGAAAACTTAGTTGGAATCTTTAATCTCTCTCTAGCCTTCAAGCCCGATCTTCTTCGTGTTGATTCCTTTAATTCTTGTCTTCAATTTTCTTCCAATTCCTTGGATTTTTCCCGATGTTTGCAGCCCCCAAAAGTTAGAATATTTATATCCCCCTCAAACCCTAGCATATGGGGAACATTAGAGTTCAATTTTGGGTCAAAACTTGCGTCCAAAGAGAAAACAAGCGTGGGGGCGCTTGAAAGGCGTTGGATAAGCGCTACTTGGGCAGTATGTGGGTGCAGGGGCGCTGAAACAGCGCTGGGGCGAGTACCGATAATGTTTCTGCTACGGACGAGTTTTCATAGAATTATCATAACTTTTGATCTAACAGTCCAATTGAGCTGGAATTATGACACAATATAGAAGACATCCAGATTTAAAACTTTCATGTTTTTCAATTTTTCAGATTCAAAGTGTATCATGGTAAAAAATTGAAAAAAGCTGCAGTACTGTGTCAAAACTTTGGGAAACCAATGAGCTAACCCTTCCAAATTGTATTTTTCTTGGTTTCTTCACCTTTAAGCCTCCAAATCGACCTTATTTCCTTTCAAATGATGATTCCTATCAAATAACATCAAAACACACAAAACAAATAAAAAAGAACATAAAATAATCAAAAACTTGCAATTTCATCAAGCCGAAAGTACACAATTCGTAGATATAAAACCAGCTCATCTCCCACCAAAGTTCAAAATTCAAACTATGTAAGTTTTTAATGGCTCAAAAGATCCACTAGACCACCTTGATACCTATAAATCCCTTATACAGCTACATAACATAGTAGAAGGGATTATATGCAAGACTTTCCCTACCACCCTTAAGGGTCTACACGCCAGTAATTCGTGAAACTGAAGCCAGCGTCCATAAATACTTTTACTGAACTAAGCAAATCCTTCATCTCCCACTTCATAGGAGGACGTCGACACCAGAAGCCTGCTACCCACTTACTGAGCTTAAGCAAGACGAAAGTCTAAGGAGTTACCTTACTTGTTTTAATGAGGAGGTCCTCTAAATTGAAGATTCAGATGACAAAGTCACCATGACTGCCTTCATAAGTGGCTTGCTCATCCAGTTTTTTGTTTTCTATTTTGAAACGCCCACCAAAGAGCATGCTAGAATTACTGTCAAGAGTCCAGATATACATGAATGTCGAGGATGTCACAAAGTCAAGCGAGGTGAGTCCTCACATGGAGGGGAGAAGAGAAAAGAGCTGCATGAAGACAAGAAAGAGACCGAAAACAAAAGGGGCAAGGCAGAGAGGGTGTCAGTGAAAGAGCACCTTAACCCTGCGCCTCAGAGGGAACAACAGGCCTTCACGCCGCTCAAAGCCTCAATTGAACATATTCTGCTCCAAATTCAAGACTACTCAGTAATGAACTGACTAGCTAAAATGAAATATGTCCCAAATCGTGGGAACCTGAACAAGTACTGTCACTTTCATCGCAACCATGCCTACAACATTGACGACTGCTTTGAACTCAAAAAACATATTGAGGACCTTATACAACATGGTCAATTATGATAGTATGTGGCAGACAGAGGTTACGACCCACCACCTGATTGCAACCGAAGGTGAGAGAGAGCACCAACAGCCTCTAAGAGAAATCCATACGATCTTTGGAGGGCTTGTGGGAGGAGGTGACTCTAACTCAACTAAGAATGCGCATGTTAGAGAAATCAAACACTTAGAGCCAAATGACCCACACCCAATGAAGTCTCATAGGCAAAGGGTGACGAAAGACCTAGATGGGATCTAGTACCCACACGATGACCCGTTGGTACTGATCATGATGGTAGCCAATTATCAAGTAAGAAGGATCCTTGTGGACAGTGACAACTCTTTGATATCCTGTTCTCATATGCATACGATAAACTCCATCTCAGCAAGGAGAGACTCCAACCTATCAGGACGTCCCTCATTAGTTTTTCAAAAGAAAAGGGCATACCCCTGAGCTCCATCACCCTCCCAGTCATGGAAGAAACGACGCCTAGAAGCTCTGCCATAATGATAAATTTCTTAGTGCTGGACTACCCGTCTGCCTACAACATCATCTTTAGTCGTCTCGCACTCAATACCTTGAGGGGGTGTCATCCACTTACCACCTCATTCTCCATTTTCTAACCTGATGTGGAATTGGAGAAATTCGAGGAGACCAAGTTGCAGCAAGAGAGTGAAATGTAGCTTCCACGAAGGCCAAGTAGCCTCAAGAGGCCTTACAAGTGGAAGTATTTGACCCTAGGATCGACAGCACGCTGGACAGAAGAGAGCTAGTAGAGGAACTCACACCAATAGTCTTAGACGAAAGCCTTCCAGAGAAAAGAGTCTATATTGGATCCTCATTTCCCGAAGATTGAGCCTGCCAACTCATTGATTTTCTAAAGCAGAATATGTATGTATTTTCTTGGTCTTATGAAGACCTTGAATGCATTGACCCTGAAGTTGCCATCCACTAGTTCAATATAGATCTCAGGTACAAGTCCATCCACCAAAAGTTGAGGAGCTTCGCTATAGAAGGGACGCAGACCATGAAAAAGGAGATAGGGAAACTATCCGCTTCTCGATAAGCCCTATCCAATTTGGTTGTCCAATATGGTAATAATGACTAAAGCTAATGGGAAGTGGCACCTCTGTGTGGATTTTACCGAGCTTAACAAAGTGTGTCCCAAAGACACTACTCATTGCCACGCATAGAAATCCTCCTCGATGCCACAGTTGGACATGAGTTGCTTAGTTTCCTGGATTCCTACTCCGGATATAACCAGATTAGCATGTACCCGCCAGACTAAAAAAAGCCATATTTAATCACTCCTAAGGGGACCTATTGTTATAGGGTCATGACCTTTGAACTTAAAAATGCGGGAGCTACATACCAACAGCTGGTAAATAAGATGTTTGAATCACAAATCAAAAAGACTATACAGGTGTACGTCGACGACATAATGTTAAAGAACCTAGCGACTACGAATTATGTGAGATACTTGCGACAGACTTGACGTGCTGAGGTCTTACCATATGAAATTAAATCTTGAAAAGTGCGTCTATGGCATGGAATCAGAAAATTTCTTGGGCTTCATGGTTACCAAGAGGGGTATTGATGTGAACCTGAACAAAATTAGAGTTATTCTATACTTAAGGTCCCCTACCACTGTGAAGGAGGTCCAGCGCCTCAACGGAAGGGTTGCGGCTCTCAACAAATTTGTCTCGAAATCTGCTAATAAATGTTTACCTTTCTTCAAAATCCTCTAAAAGACTTTTGAGTGGGGACCAGACGCAGAAGAAGCTTCTCAGAAACTGAAAGCCTACTTACTGTGCTCCCTTACTTTCCTATGCCATACCCGAAGAAGCCTTGTAACTATACGTTACTAGTTCACCATCTATCATGAGCTCTATCATTATCAGAGAGAATGAAGAAATACAAAAACCCATTTATTATGTGAGTAGGGCTTATCGAGAAGCGGAGATAAAGTACATAGGATTGGAGAAGCTAGCACTCGCCCTAGTCACGTCAGCTAGGCGCCTTCAACCCTATTTCAGGGTCACACCATTATGATCATCACAGATCAACCACTAAAAACGATACTAGAAAAATCGGATGTGTTTGGGTGACTCCTCATATGGGTCGTTGAACTGAGCGAGTTCAACATACAGTACTAACCAAGATGAACCATTAAAGCTTAAGCAATAACAAATTTTGTGGTTGAACTCATGCCACTCAAGGAGGGAGAGACGTCCCTCGATGTCATACCTATGTCCCTTAATGTCGCGCCAACGCTCGCCTCACCTCCTAGTGCCTCCCGCCCGCCTAGCACCTTGCGTGTGCCTAACGCCCTGCCTCCTACTGTTAAGCCAGCGGCGCCTCGCCTACATCTAGTGTCCTATCTCCTTCTACAGGGCCCAATGGTGCCTCATCTGCATCTAGTGTCGCCTTGCCTACCTATGCACCCCTTGATGCCATGCCAAATCACCTCGAGGCTACGCCCCCACCTCGCCGGAGACTTTATGTGGATGGTTCCTCAACCAATGAAGAGAATGGAGCAAGCATAGTGCTTATTAGCCCTGATAGCATTCCCCTCAAATATGTTGTATCTTTCCACTTTGTAGCCTCCAACAACAAGATAGAATATGAGGCCCTCATCTCAGGCCTGAAGTTGGCAATTGAAATGGAGGCCTGATACCTCACCGTCTACAACAACTCCCAACTGGTAGTCAACTAGAAGAAGGGAGAGGCCGACGCGAAGGAGGAAAGGATGTAGGAGTACCTGGCAATGGTATATTACCTCATTAAAAAAGTTCCACCATTTCTAGATTGAACATGTGCCAAGAGAAGGTAATGTGATTGTAGATGCACTCGCCAAGTTTGCCTCATCCTCAGACATCCCACTAGGTCCTGTTTTTACGGGTCACCAATTTGAGCTAAGTAGGCTCCAAACAAATGTGGGTAGTGTCAATAGCACATCCACTGACGCAGACTAGATGGCACCCATCCAAACGTATTTAAAAGAGGGCACGCTCCCAGACGACCCAAGGGAAGCCAAGAAGTTAAGACTAAGGGCATCAAAATACATCATCCTATAAGACATCCTTTACAAGAGGAGCTACTCACTACCATTGCTCCATTGCCTCTCTCCAGAAGAATCCAACTATGTCATGAGAGAGATTTCATGAGGGAGTGTGCAGAAATCACTCTGGAGGGCACTCACTAAGCTACAAGGCGGTCAAACAAGGCTACTACTTGCCTAAAATGATTAGGGATGCTCGTAACTTTGTGAGAAAATATGAAAAATGTCAACGTTTTGCCACTGTGTCAAGACAACCACCAGAAGAATTGACCACCACCATTAGTCCTTAGTCATTCTCCAAGTGGGGTATTGACATCCTAGGCCTTTTGCCCATAAGCCGTGACTGATTGGTTGAAAAGAGTGTCGTTCCCTACCTCTAAACACCACCTTCAAATGTATATGGCAAATGGGTGAAGGGAGTGTCACTCTCCCTAGGGCTGATGCAAGAGATTAGGAAACAACGGAATGTGAATGGTGAGAAATGGATGAACAAAATATGTGTGAAATGAAATGTGAAATGTGCACAAAAGTGCTCTCCAATCTCAAAGAGTCTTTCGTGGTCGGTGTTTTACTTGGAAGAGTATTCCAAGGTCGTCTCCTCGGGGAAGGAAAGGGAGTTTTGTGAAAGTGATTTTGTAAAAGTGAAAAGAAAGTGTAAAATCTTGTATTTGAGTTTTGTGTTTGGTTTGTAAATGAAAATGCAAGAAAACAAGTGTTGGCTAATCCAAAAGGTCACTCCAATAAGAATGCCCAATCAACTCGAAACCTTCCTCTGAGGGTTTATAGATGAACGATTAATTCGTGGGAAGCTAGGGATGAAATGGTGAGGATCAAAGCATAAACCGTGACTAGGCCTGCGGAATATCAAAGACTCACCACCACATCCACTCTCAACCCAGTCAAACCGAACCACCGTACACCGAGAGAAGAAAGAAAAAGAGTTAAAATGGAATCCTCAAAGGGAAGTCTCCCTTAGATTATCCAACTTAAAATTTAGCTACTCATGAATGCAAGAAGAAAATACATAATGTAATGGACATAATGAAGAAAGGAAACATGAAACTTAACTTAAAGCAAGAAATCTTAAGCTATGAAGAAAAACATTCAATACCCATTTTAAAGCTTGAAATAAAGAAAACATAACATAACAATGGTGAAATTTAAGTTACACAACTAAACTTGAAATAGACTTGAAGTAAATGACATTTAAAGTAATAAAGGAAGCTTACAAAAGTCTTACTAAAGATTACAAGAGAAATGGGTGAAGACAATGCAAAAATATAAATATCTAATCACTATTCATCATCTTCTACATTGGATTTTCTAAGCTTAGGTAGCCACCCCTATAATACTGAATAATGGAGTATATATGGAGTGTGTGTCTTCAATTTTCGTCCATGAGGATCTCTAGGGTCTGTGTGAAAGGCCATCCATCAATAGGGGGCTGAATAGATGGGTTGCACAGGCTAGGACAAGCCAAGCCTGCAACGCACTGTGTAGCCCATTCCTCTCCCATGCTTCATTAATACCAAGCCTCCAAAAGTCCAAGGGTAGGTGTACAGTGTTGTGGGCGTGTCAGAAGAGTGGGGGAGAAGTGCTGGTGGGACCCTCAAAGTAGGAAGTCTGAGCAGCAGAAGGAGGAGCAGAACGACAGACTCTACCGGTAGGGTTTACTCCAGTAGCTTAACCCTACCGGTAGGGTTTGTCTGCTGTATTATTTTCCTTTTTTTTGTACTGGACCACCTTCAGTAGAAATGGTATAACTCTTGATCTAACCATTGGATTGAGCTGAAATTTTGACATGATACAGAAGACATCCAGATCTACAACTTTCATGTTTTGAACTTTTCCAGATTCTGAGTAGATCATGGTCAGAATGGAGGACAACCGAGGCAGTGCTTCCCAGTGATGTGGCAGCTGGTGCCTTTGTTCCAAAACACCAATACCTCCTTGATTTCTTCACTTTTAAGCCTCCAATTCTTCATGTATTGTGTCTATGCCATTACCACACATCCAACATAGTTGCAAGGTCCTAAAATCCAACATTTAAGCTATCAAAACATGCAACATCGAGAATTCAACATTATTCATAAACTAGGCTAACACTAAGTAATTAAATGCGAAAGTTGAGTTATAATGAATGTAATGAGACCATGAAATGTGCAATATTATGTGCTCATCAGTGACCAGTGCAAATTTGTTGTGGTAGTCAATAGCCATCGACCACTTCACAAAATGGGAGGAAGCTGAGCCTTTGGCTAAGATAATAGATAAGAAAGTAAATGACTTTATCTGAAAGAACATGGTGTGCCATTTTAGAGTGCCCTATACCATAGTAAGCGACAATGCCAAGCAATTCCACAAACAAGTTCCTCAATGATTTCTACATTGACTTCTAAATCAGACAGCCCCACTTTAGTCCGGCACACCCCCAAGCAAACAAACAGGTTGAAATCATTATCAGAATCATACTGCGTAATTTGAAAGCTAGATTGGAAAGTATCAAAGGACTATGGGTAGATGAGCTCCCGAGAGTGATGTGGGCATACTGCACGACGCCCAGGAATCTCACTGGCGAGACTCCTTTCTCCCTCGCTATTAGCATAGAAGCTGTCATACCTATCAAAATTAATGTACATTCATTAAGGGTCCAACACCATGACCCGAACACCAATAAATAAGGTATCCGCATCAACCTCGAATTGATAGAGGAGGGGGGAGAGATGGCCATAGTCAGGAGTACATGATACAAATGCAACATGACCAAGTACTACAACTCGAGGGTGAAGCCTCACTCTTTCTTACCTGGAGAGTTAATCCTCAAAAGGTAATACTAGTCACTAAGGACTCACGAGAAGGAAAGTTAGGACTAAATTGGGAAGAATAGTACACTGTGATGGAGATTGTGAGGTCAGGTACTTACAAAATCCAAATTTTTGAAGGAAAAGTCTTACCCCGTCCATGGAATGTTGAACACTTGAAGAGGTATTACCAGTAGTGTGAAATAGGGAAAAGGTTATGAGCAGTAGGATTTTGTTTCGATTAGCCAAATTTGTACTTTTTGGGACCACATACTCGCTACTATTTATTAAAAGCAGTTATCAAATAAAGCTTTGCGGATTCATCATAAAAATTGTCTTGCTTTTCATTTCACAAAAGTTTGAAAACAAAGCCATTCTTTCAAAAGTAAGGGACATTACCTAAAAAAAAAAACATATGAACAAAAGGCAAAATCTATCAAGCATCCTCGGCACTCTGACTACCTTCACTGCCATTGTCCTCCTCACTACTGGCTGAACTCCTCCTCACTGCTCTCATCAGAATCCTCGCCATTGTCATTACCATTTGTGCCCGACTCCTCACATGGGACAAATCCTAACAAGTCTATGTTAGGAAAATTTGCTAAGGCTTTCCCTTTGAACTCCTCATAGCCTTCAATAAAGGCGTCCACGACGCTATCCTACAGGTCATGAACAACTTTCTCTATAGCATCCTTCTTCCTCTCCATCTCTTAGGAGTGAGCCTCTGCTTTGACAACCTTTTCGTGAGCTTCCCTCAACTTTACCTCAACTTCAATAGCCATTTCATGAGCTGCCCGCAATTGTCTCTACTTTCGTGCAAGCAACCTCAGTCTCAACCTCCATCTTGGTGACTCTCTCGTGAGTCCCCAAAAGCTTGGGCTCAAAAGGTGTAGCTCTCTCTTGAGCTACCTCTTCCTCATCAGAGCCTTCGATATTTACTCATGTTGGTTGGCCTTTACAAAAAGACATGTAGCGACCGCAAACACCTACAAACACATAAAAAAGAGGAAAAGATCAGCGCCACTAGAAGATACTAAGAATAACATTACATAGGAAAGAAGTGCAGATGGTTACCTTGGCTAGGCCCTCCATCATGGTATCAATAATCCCTTGGTACCTTGAGAGCTCACCTCTCTAATCTCCAAGATTGACACGAACCTCGAGAGTTATTCCTTGGCAACATTCATATCCTAAAACATGGACACTGAACTACTGCTAGACGAGGGAGAAACTGGTGGCACCCTAGAAGAAGGAGTCCCTGTCTTTGAAGACATCTTGGCTGGCAGGGTATTCAAGGAAAGTGTCTGGATAATTGGAACAAATGGATGAGTAGCCTGGTGAAAAGCTATGGGGCATCATCACACCCTCACCCTCTTAGGTGGAGGAGTTACATGCTCAGCCCTAGTGGAGTAAAGAGCCTCCACCCTTGACCTATCACTACGGAGCTTGAATAAAGGGAAATATCTTCAAAAATTGAAAATTTCATTAAATTCACATAAATATAACATACCTCTTTTCTTGGAAGAGGAGCCACGAGCCAATGAAGAGGAAAATGGAGTAGAAACACCTTCTGAGGGGAAGCCTCCAACCATGAGAATCATATAATCCTTAATGGGGTGGGCCTTCACAGCCTGAAGACTCCTCTCCTAATATGATAACAACTCTAAAAAACCTGAAAAAGGAGTTAAATGCATGGTGAAAGGGTAAAATACACATCAACTAAACAGGAATAAGAAAGGGAAGATTTATATCCATTCTCGTGGGTATACCCTGTCTCACTCGAACCAATCCTCCTCAGCAGCCCACTATCCTCCTAAGAATAAAAATTGAGCCTTCCAACTATGACAGTTGGAGCGTAGTCCTGTGATCAATTTTCCTACCCCTAGGAGAAAAGTGATACCAATCTCGATTGGGAGTGGGGTTCTCCAGTAACATATATGTGATAACAAATTCTTCATAAGTAGGAGAGACACCCTCACCATGCACCCGTCACCACAGTGTAAGAAATGCTAACAACATTCTTCAACCATATAGAGTCAGTCGTCTTGGCACGAGACACAACTGTACCAAGACACGACACAAAGGTGTATGCTTCGAAAATCTCAAACCTGCCTCTAACACCTCTTCGTAAATGGCAATGTCCCTAGAAAAGTCAACGGAAGTCGGCTCGCCCATCTCAGTCCAATGACACAACATAGTAGGGGGAATACAAAAAGTAGAGAAAATCCAAGCAATTTTATCTGCATTAGTATTGATGGTACTAGAAATAGTGCTCACCTTGGAACCGTCGTCGTCAACGACTACTTTGCCACGATGCTTACGTCGTTGTGGACTCTGGATAACACTAGTTCTGCCACTATAACCTCCTGCCGCCTTGCTGCCTGCGTGCAGTGCATTGCCAGCGTCAAGGTCGCCAGTGCCCAGGTTGTCTACACCTAGGTTGCCAGCGCCCAGACAGGCTGTCTGCGTTTGCGCCTGTCGCGCCTCACCAACACCCGTCTGCGCCTTGCTTGGAGCCTACGCCCCAAGGCTTTGCACTCCAGTACCATCACTGTCGCCAACGCCAAGCGTGCCCATGCCCATGCCCATGCTTGGCACTCCCACGCCTGTGCTTGACACGCCTGTCGCCTTCTCGTCTCTTACTGTTGGTGCCTTTTGCTCCTCATTTCCCGTGCCACACGTTCCACTCTAGCCCTTTATTTGACATCTCACTTTTCTCCTTATTCTCGTGCCCTCAAGATGGGTATGTGTGTGTGCTATTTAAAACCATAACCTGTTGCTGAAAGGGTACCTACTACTAAAAGAGAAAAGTGTTGCTAAAAGAGGACCCATAGGTACCTATTGCTAAAAAAAAAACCTTGCTGCTAAAAGAGAACCCTAGGTATCTGTTGCTAAAAAATGATGAATTCTTACTAATGCCCTTTCCCCCAAAACACATTAGACTTTGGGTATAGAGGTCAAATGATGGGCTCGGTCTAGACCAGGCCCAGATCATAAATATAGACTAGACCCAGATCACAAATGCAGGCTAGACCCAAATCACAGATCCAGGTCAAGCTTAGGTCACAAATGCAGACCAGCAAAAGCTCATCACAATTTCAATTGGGCCAAGTGCGCCACCGTGGAAGATCAGTCTATTACTAGCGAATGTGGAGATCATCATCTTGGGAAGAGAATTGTGGAGTGCAGTCATCGGGATTCGCATCGCCAATCACCTTGCCCATTACGAGGATGGCGTCGACCTCACGGAACCACCCCGCTTCTCGTAATGACGCCTCAATCAAGGCTCCCTCGGAGCCCTTGTGAAATGCTACTCGCCTATAAATTGTAAGTCTCGCCTACACATAGAGAGACATCACACAAATCTTAGCACTTTACACACTTTGAGTAATAAGATTCTCCGACTTCTATAGTCATTCTTTATGGAGTAGATCACTCAGATCGAACCACTAAATCTCTGTCTTTTATTATGTTGAGCATACCCAATCACATACACCACCACATATTCGATTGATTTTACATAAATACATTTGTGTATCATCACATATTACTATTTAATAATAAATTTATATATAATTGTGTGGACTCTCCTTAATTTAGTGATTATCCTAATGATGTACGAAAATAATTATCATATGTGCAATTACAATTATATTATTAAATGATAGGAAGAATTATATCCAGATCTCCTAAAGTTTGTCAGTTAATCACTTAGATCTCATAACATTTAAAATATTGCACACTGACTCCTTGAGTTTTGTACGCGTGTAACACTTAGGCTCCCTATCGTTAATTTCAATTAATAAATATGTTAGTGAATTATACTTACACCTCTTGAAGTTTATAGGTATATATAATACTTAAATCTCTCAAGTTTAAAATATTATATTTAGACTATTTATTGTTACAAAATTAACGAAGTCTATTAAACAAACAAATTATACCAATTAAAGATAAAAGATATTGTATCCATTAAGGTTTGACCCCTTATTTAATTTTTATATATTTATTTCAATAAATAGTATAATTGTATACTAATTATAAATTTTTTTTTAAAAAATTAGATCTTTATTTTTAATTTATTTTATTAAATAATATAATAAAACATAAATTTTAGTC
>CM042187.1:13027351-13064410 GCA_023539305.1 Ilex asprella | reverse complement strand
TTATTAAATAATATAATAAAACATAAATTTTAGTCATAAAATTTAAAATATTTAATATTTTATTATTAATTGAAATATTTTTTGTTTAATTATAATATTTTAAATTTGAGTATTCTTCTTAACATTTTTTCCCTTTCTCACCGCCACGTACTATCGTCTGGAATTCACGTACGTCCACGTCATCAACTAACCCCATTTTTATTTCGCGCAAGAAAGTATAGAGAGTAGCGGGAACCGTGGCAGATTTCGAAATTTAGAGAGAAGGAGAGAAGACGGAGGCGATTCAATGGAGAAAATCAACCAGCAAGAAAAGCGAGACGACATAGTTTCTATTGAGCTTCCAGCCCCACAAGGCTGGACGAAGAAGGTTCAATTTTCTCACTTCGCCATTTCTTTCTCTCTCTGGTTTTGTTCTGTGCCCTAATTCATTCTCTTTACTCTGATTTCTTATGTAGGTTTGCGTGATTCTATTATCCCTTCCTGCTTGTATTTCTTTTGCTATAGTTATGGTTTTTCATTGTATTTATTTATTTATTTTTAAATTTTCTAAAATTTTGTTCCAGTCTTGTGCGAGATTGAATCTAGGAGGGTTAGTTTTTCGTGGTTTATATGTGTCAATTTTGTGTTTGAAACGCAATGATTAGTGTGGATTTTATTTTTTATAAATATTTCTTTTTCTTTGTCTTTTTCTTTTTCAGATGTGCTACAGCGGAAAAATACATTGTTTTTTTATAAAGATAATAGAATCACTTTTGCATTTCCGCTTTCGATTTTGTTCTGTGCTCTAATTCATTCCCTCTACTCTGATTTCTTACATAGGATTGTGTCGTTTATGCCTACCGTGTTTTCTTCTTCTTTTTTTTTTTTTGAAAAATTTAGCTATAGTATTGTGCGAGAATTAAAGCTAGGGGGTTAGTTTTTTCGTGGCTGTTATGTGTCAATTTGGCGCTTGAAACACAAAGATTTGCGTGGATTTTATTTTATATAGGGATAATAGAAACACTTCTCCATTTCTTTCCACTTCCAATTTTGTTCTGTGCCCTAATTCATTCTTTTTACTCCGATTTATTATAGGTGGGTGTGATTCTATTATCATTTCCTGCTTGCATTTTTTGTGTCACAGCTATGATTTGTACTTGAATTTTTTTTTCAATTTTCAATAATTTAGTTCTAGTACATTCCAAAAATTGAAGCTAGGAGGGTTAGTTTTTGTGTGTGTGTGTGTGGGTTGTATGTGTCCATTTTGAGCTTGAAACACAACGATTTGTGTGGATTTTATTTTGCATTTTCAGGAATTCGACATCTATATTCATCTTTCATCTTTGTGCTTAGGAGTTTTTCTTGGAGTTTGTGGACCTTTTGATTCTTTCATTTTTTTTATTATGATTAGTTGGAGCATGTAATTGTGTTTTAACGGTTCTTAAAATTTATGTTATTATGGCGATGTTGGGAAAAATAGGCTTTCCCACAAGTGTAAATCAATGAAAGCAATATAAATAAAATAACAGAAAATAAATAAGCACACAAGATTTACTTGGTTCCCTCAAATTGAGGTACGTCCATGACGACCGGTAGGTCAGTTTCTTCCGCTATCACCAAAAGAGTTTACAAAGTGGCCAAAAGACGTAAGCCTTACAAACACACCAAGGTGTAAATCACAAGAGGAAAATATCTCACAAAATAAGTAAGCCAAATCTCCAAGAACAAACCGCAAGAAAACTACAATAATAATTGCCAAGAATATGTCTTCTTTCCGAACCAACAGAGAAGAGATGAACCAAGGAAATGACAAAAACTTGTAGTTTTATGGCTGCCGAATTTCTTCCCCCCAAAAATACCACCAAACTTGCCTTTTTTTTCTTGAAGACTCCAAACCAAGCCTTGGATATGCCAAGAGTCATGCACGGGTAAGCCACCAAAATTAAAAACCATGTGCTGACCAAGGTGCATGCCAAAATTAACAAAAACTATATTTAGGAAATAGATGGGTCCCACAAAGGAGAGAAACCCAACAATTCTCCCCCTCCCGACTTATGTGGAGGATTTGACCATTCCCGCCAAAAGTCGACACTTCTCATGCATATCCTTAGTCAATGCCTTAGTCAACATATCCGTAGTGTTATCATCAGTGTGAACTTTTTCAAGCTGCAACAACTTATCATTCAGGACATCATGAATCCAATGATATCTAACATCAATGTGTTTCGATCTCGAATGAAATGAAGAATTCTTACTCAAGTGGATTGCACTCTGACTATCACAATGAAGGACATACCTTTCTTGTTTCAAACCCAACTTTTGTAAGAATTTCTTCAACCACAATAATTCTTTGCAAGCTTCTGATGACGATGAACTCAACTTTTGTGGTGGAGAGAGCAACACATTTCTGTAATCTTGATTATCATGTCACTGCTCCCCTGTAGCAGTTATCAAATAACCAGAAGTAGATTTTCGACTATCAACATCACCAGCCATATTAGAATTTGTGAACCCATCAAGAACAGGCTCGCCTTTACCAAAACATAAATTCATCTTTGAAGTGCCCTGAAGATACCTCAGAATCCATTTCACTGTTGCCCAGTATTCTTTCCCCGGATTAGACAGAAATCGACTAACAACCCCAACTGCGTGAGCAATATCCGGTCGAGTACAAACCATGGCATACATAAAGGAACCAACTGCTGAAGCATAGGGAATTTTCTGCATCTCATTTTTCTCTTCATCACTTGTAGGACACTGACTTGAGCTAAGTTTGAAGTGGTCTGCAAGTGGACAATTAAGAGGTTTTGCTTTGTCCATATTGAACCTCTCAAGAACATTTTTAATATAATTCTCTTGAGATAACCAAATCATCCCATGTGATCTGTCACGAACAATTCTCATCCCAAGAATTTGCTTTGCTGGACCCAAATCCGTCATGGCAAAGGACTTGCTTAACTGTGACTTCAATTTGCTAATCTTGCTCGTGTCTTGACCCACAATAAGCATATCATCGATGTAAAGCAAGAGAATAATAAAATTACCATCTGGATATTTCTTCACAAACACACAATGGTCTGAAGTGGTTCTTGAATACCCATGCTCAGTCATGAAAGAATCGAATTTTCTGTACTACTGCCTCGGTGCTTGCTTCAATCCATACAAGCTCTTCTTCAATTTACAAACTAACTGATCATTACCCTTATCTATGAAGCCCTCAAGTTGCTCCATATAAATTTCCTCTTCTAAGTTATCATGCAAAAATGCGGTCTTCACATCAAGCTGCTCAACTTCTAAATTCATACTTGCAGCTATACCAAGCACAGTTTGAATGGAGGATATCTTCACAACTGGTGAGAAGATCTCATCAAAATCAACTCCCTTCCTTTGACCAAAACCTTTTACAACAAGTCGTGCCTTGAATCTCGGTTGAGAACTGTTCCCATCATTCTTTCATCTGAAGACTTATTTATTTTTTAAAATTTTCTTCCCTTTAGGCGGCTTCACCAAATCATAGGTGTGATTCTCATGCAAAGACTTCATTTCCTCTTTCATTGCCTTAAGCCATTCAGTTTTGTTCTCATGCTTCAAGACTTCTTGATAAGTCTCTGGCTTCCCCTGATATGATATCATCACATACTCATTTGAAGAATATTTTCTGGTTGACTGTTTTTCTCTGGTAAATCTCCTTAACGATGCCTGTGGTAGTGGCTCTTGGGGAGGCTGCTCCCCCTCAATCTCTAGCTCAACATCATCTTCTGTCTCATCATCATGAGGTGTCTGCACTTCCTCATCAATATCATGAACAACAGGTGGATCAAGAGGATCTAAATCAACAAGATCATCAGTACTAGACTCAACTAACTCAAGCTTGTCAATGTCTTCAATAGTCTGATCTTCCAAGAAAATAACATCTCGGCTTCTGACAACTTTCTTGTCAATTGGATCATACAACCTGTAGCCAAATTCTTTATGCCCATAGCCAAGAAATATGCACTGCTTTGCTTTTGGATCAAACTTGGACCTCTCATCTTTTGGAATATGAACAAAAGTTCTGCAATCGAATACCCTCAAGTGATTATAGGAGACTTCCTTCATTGTCCAAACTTTCTCTGGCACATCACCATTCAACGGAACTGAAGGAGACAAATTGATAAGATCAACTGCTGTCCTCATTGCCTCACTCCAAACGGATCTTGGCAATTTAGAATGTGAGAGCACACATCTGACTCTCTCAAGAATGGTGCGATTCATTCTTTCTGCAACCTCGTTCTGTTGAAGTATCTTTTTGACTCTCTTTTTATGCCTGATGCCATGATTTGTGCAATACTGATCAAATGGTCCAATATATTTACCACCATTATCCGAGTGAACAAATTTCAACTGTTTACTAGTTTCTCTTTCAACTTTGGTCTGAAAGTGCTTAAACACATCTAGAACTTGATCTTTAGTTTTCAGTGTATAAGTCCAAACTTTTCTAGAGTGATCATCAATAAAAGTGACAAAGTATAAAGCACCACCAAAAGTCCTAACTTTCAAAGGACCACATACATCAGAATGTACAAAATCTAGAACATGAGATTTTCTAGATGCAATGTTTCTACGGAATGATATTCTGTTTTGTTTACCATGGAAACAATGAACACATGTTTTCAAAGGCGTACCTTTTATCCCCGCTAGAAGCTCTTTCTTGGACAAAACTTGTAATCCTTTTTCACTCATATGTCCAAGCCTTTTATGCCATAAATCGGTCGATGAGTCATTCTCTAAGGTATTCACAATACCCTTGCAGATTTTTGCTTGCATAGTATAAAGGGAGCAAGTCTTCTTTCCTTTTGCTACCACTAGAGATCCTTTGAAGAGCTTCCATTTTCCATTATTGAAATTGTTGTTGTAGCGCTCATCATCTAACTTTTCAGCAGAGAATAAATTGAGCTGAATATCCGGTACATGCCTCATATCCCTAAGCAACAATTTGCATCCAATATTTGTTTCCAAGCAAATGTCACCCATGCCGACAATTTTTGACACATCTTCATTTTCCATACAGACATTCCCAAAATCACCTTGCGAATAAGAAGTAAAGAAATCAGCCCGCGAAGTAACATGAAATGAAGCTCCAAAATCAATTACCCAATCCGTCTCTTGGCCAGTCAAATTAACGCTAGCATCATCACGGATAATCACGAGTTCATCATCGGTAACTGCAACTGTATCATTTTGCTTTTTCTCTGAATTTTTCTCTTTGTTCTACTCCTTGAACTTGAGTTTTTTGCATTTCCGCTTCATGTGCCCTTTCTTGTGACAATAATAGCACTCAACATCTTTCTTTGAAATTGAGCTTGAATGACCTCTAGATTTATCACGGTTGTGCGGAGCCCTACTCTTACTCCTGGCTCTCCCCCGATTTTCCATCACAAGTGCCTCGGAGTGAGAAGAACCTGATGATTTTCTTCTTGTTTCTTCATTCAACAGGCTGTTGGTAACTTGACTCATTGTTACCACTCCATTAGGTGCAGAGTTACTAACTGTGACCACCAAAGTTTCCTAGCTTTCAGGAAGTGAACTAAGAATTAACAAAGCTTGCAACTTATCATCAAAAGTAATTTTCATGGCGGCCAACTGATTCACAATGCTCTTAATCTCATTCAAATGCTCTACAATAGGAGTACCCTCCTTATATTTAGAATTCACAAGCTTTCGAAATAAAAAAGCTTTATTCACGGCTATCTTTCTATCATAAAGACTCTCCAATTTGGTCCAAATACCATGTGCTGAATTTTCTGTAGAGACGTGATGAAAGACACTATCATCAATCCATTGCCGAATAAAACCGACAGCTTTTCGGTCTAGCTTTTTTCACTCGTCATCTTTCATCCCTTTCGGTTTGCCATTATCACCCTCTATGGGTCCATTCAAATCTTTACAAAACAAAATGTCTTCCATTTTAGTTTTTCAAGTCACCCAATTTGTGCCATTGAAACTAACCATACGCCTAACGTTGCCGTCCATAATTCACACACACAAATATAACGAATGGGAACCGAATTAACCAATTGCTCTGATACTAGATATTGGGAAAAATAGGCTTTCCCACAAGTGTAAATCAATGGAAGCAATATAAATAAAATAACAGAAATTAAATAAGCACACAAGATTTACGTGGTTCCCTCAAATTGAGGTACGTCTACGACGACCGGTAGGTCAGTTTCTTCCACTATCACTAAAAGAGTTTACAAAGTGGTCAAAAGGCATAAGCCTTACAAACACACCAAGGTGTAAATCACAAGAGGAAAATACCCAACAAGATAAGGAAGCCAAATCTCCCAGAACAAACCGCAAGAAAACTGCAATAATTACTGCCAAGAATATGTCTTCTTTCCGAACCAACAGAGAAGAGATGAACCAAGGAAATGACAAAAACTTGTAGTTTTATGGCTGCCGAATTTCTTCCCCCCAAAAATACCACCAAACTTGCCTTTTTTTTCTTGAAGACTCCAAACCAAGCCTTGGATATGCCAAGAGTCATGCACGGGTAAGCCACCAAAATTAAAAACCATGTGCTGACCAAGGTGCATGTCAAAATTAACAAAAACTATATTTAGGAAATAGATGGGTCCCACAAAGGAAGGAAACCCAACACTTTAGTCCTAGTAACCGAGCCTTATTGGAGGGATGGTCTAGATACATGCCTAAATCTGGCAATTGGTTCAATGTTGAAATCTCCAAGTAATTTTTTTTCCCTTTTGTAACTATCATCATTTAATCAAATTTTCGTTATTCTCAAATTTAGGGGATGACATGAGCTGTGGTGCTGTAGTAAGAAGTTACTGGGTTGACTATAAAAGCTTTATTGTAGAGTTCATACGGAGGCTAGGGTTTGAAATAAACTGTGAGGTGTTGGTTGGTGCTCCTTTTCATGTGAAGTTTTACTTTTTGCTTTCCTTATGTTAATATTTGGTTTCAATTGGTTCTGTGGTTTCCTGTATCATTTTGTGTTTTGTCAGTTTGTGTTGGCTGTTTCAGCATTTCGTGTGATGAATGTATCCTCCAAGTGTGCTCAACTTTGTGAGACAAGACTATGCTGGTGGTTGGCTGCTGGCTGCCATATGGTAGGGCCAAAAGTTCAGTGGTTGTTGGTTGTCGCTGTCATTATCTGGGCAGACATTAATTGACAGATGGTAGACTGTTTTGTGGTTGGGCTTAGTTTTCTATTCACCAAACCTATTTTGATTACATATTCTCTTATTTATGTAAAAATGACTAGAAATTGATTCCTCTATATACTTTGCACTAAATATAGAACTCCCTGTGTATTAATGTTAGTAAATAAATTTGTTTATGAAGTAGCCACAAGGTTTGAATTGCTTCTGTGGTTACTTAGTTACTGTCAAGCTGGGTCTTTTGGGCAAGGGTTACAAAGGATTTATCCATTCAAATTCTGATAATAATAAACCAATGCTTTCAAGGTGTGGGTCAAAAGTGGGAATCACATCGAATCAAATCCGCACTGACAAAGATCTCTTGATTCCTTGCCAAACATTGAGAATGAGAAAACTGGTGGAGTTATCGTTTTTTGTATTCCAGGTTTCCAGCTCTAATTGCATCCGTATTGTTAGGCAAGCAGACTTATGTAAGCTTCCTGGAATGCCTTGTAAAACGGACCTGATGTTTTCTCTTATACCATCTTATTGAAAGTTGTCAGATGTTGAGATATTATTAAGTAATACTCTGGTTATAACATTAACACTGGCCTATATAGGTGAATAAAAAATTTTGAATTGTCAAGGCTCAAGTGTACTAATATTTATATGTATATGCATATTTATATGAGTATGACTGTATGAGTGGACCATGCACAGATTGATCTTTGCTAAGTCGGTGATTTTTTATTTCATCATTTTACTATATTGACCAGTCGCATGGGGACGAAATCATTGTTTTTAAATGTGTTAACTCATTTATTAATGCTTAAGTCAACTTAGGGGGTTTGTGGGTCTTCTCTCCCTCACAGAAGAGGTTAAGTGGGTGTTGAACTCCAGCTTGGAGTACGAGAAGGTGGAGAGATTGACGTACTTCAACTTAACAAAATCTTAATCCCAACTATTTAGAGATTGATGTTCCTGTAATGCTATATTTGTTATTCTTATGTTTGGTGGTGTTCACATTTATGCTAACTAATAGGGGAAAGAAATTAAGAAAAGATAACTGATTCCTTGATGTGGAAAGAGAATTTAACTAGGAGATTCTCGGCAACCTATATTTCCTGTAGGATCCACAGTCGAATAAATAGTAGCTAATGAGGTTTGTACATTTTTTTGAAATAATTTCTTGGGACCTTCTGCCATTATTTCGTGCGTTCTATCCCATGACTTGCAGGGTTCGAGTTTCACTTGAGATGTAAAATGGTTAAGAGGTGAGTAGATGAAGAGTTTGAGAAGGGACGGTGCAACAATATTTCGTCTATATGGAAAATAGTAAGTGCTTTGAATGTTAGGACAAACCAAATGGTGATTTTTGGCGTGTTTGCATTTATTTATATGGAGCGAGCATAGGCTGCTTTGTCAATCATGTTTTTTTTTTTGCTGATGTAATTTTCTGGTTTCTTTATGGAACTTTATGTGAGATTTAAGCATATAAACAGTTACTCATTTGTTGCTTCAAAGTTATCCTTCTAACTAAAGGGGAGTCGAGCACTGGGAGAGACTTCAATAGCTAAATCAGCAAGCATCGTATTTATTGGTTTTAGTAATTTGTATCATATGACGTAATTCAACATTTGGGAAGCATTTCTTGGTGCAAACTGTGAAAACATGGTATGGTAATTTCGGTGACCACTTTGTACCAGTAAGGAGGTAAGTTGGGTTTATTGTCTACTGGGTTATGGGCCTTCTGGCCTGTTAGGAGGGAATATATTTTTCAAAGGTGGCATCAGATGTATTTATTTGAGCTCATATTATTTCTGAAAGATGGTAAACTGTGTATTTGCCCGGTCTCTGTTTTTGGGCTCCAGCTTATTGCAACTGCTGTCATGGTGTTGCTGTGGAGATTGCAATTGTGGTTGCGTACATCATGTTGAGTGGCATGTGCATATGTACATCCTCCCTGGGTCTCAGCATTCATAATGGTGATTGATATGAGTTTAAGAAAATTATCCAGCCTTTATCATTATGTCAATGTGCTTTTCCTTATAATTTGATTTACTCCCTTCAAGAAATTTTTCGTAGTTCTTTGTATTACTTTTTTGTTCCCCCTATGAATTCTCAGTTGCTTCGCTCAGTGTTTCACATACAGACTTTATCAATGAATAAAATGGTTTAATCTTTGTTATTGCAGAGAGGTTAAACACATAATGCGTCGTAAAAAAGACATATTGCTCATGTTTGGTTATATACAGCTACACAGTTGCATATTCTTGCATGAAACCAATCCTAAAAAAATAATTTTGAATTATAGGGTTTTAATTTTAAAACTTCGGTAGAAGTACATGTAATAACTCGATGACATGGATAAATCAATGCCATTCAATCATTTTAAGTTTGTTCATTTATTTCCTTGTGTAGTAGGTAGAATACACGAGAAGACCATTGCTTTCTTATATAGTTCTCTTAATATGCTGTATGGTGGACTGGGCTTCATAAACCACAATGATCAATGAATTCAAATTGAAGTTGGAAGCTTGTCTTTATGATAAGTTTATAACTACTTCAAATAATGCCATTTCTTGTATCCTGAATTCAACACATTACAGTCGTCCTGCTTTTCAAGGTAGTTTGGACTCCTAAACTGTGGATTCCAGATTTTTTTAACCTCTCTTTGAATATACTGTTTTATTTTCTACCATATCTTTCATCCAAAGATCTAAAAACCTAAAGATTCTTGTCTTCTCAGCTTGTCCAGATTTTGTTTCAGAAAGTTACCAATTCTTTTTGTAAAGAAGCCTCTATTTCACAAAGCCGATTATGGCTGTGATCATCTGTTGATGTTTTCAGTTTTTTCTTTTATTTGATACCCTCTTGTTTTTTTTTAAATCTCAGTTTGTAAACATCTGGGATTTATTGATGCCCTTATAGCAGTTGTTTTTTTTTGGTTCTATTTTCCTCAAATATTTGAATGCTGTGTTTTTCATAGGTGCGATTGATGATGTATATTACTTTCCAACTTTCCATTTAATTTTTAATCTGTATTTGGAAGTATTTTTCTTGGAAATCATCGAGTGGTTTTTATTTTATTTTTTATGTTGCCATGTCTCATGCTTGTCGTGTGTATAGTTCCAGATATTTGTCTGCCATGCTAGCTTGTGTTCTTGGTAATGATTCTCTAAACATTCTTTCTCAATTTTGGAGTTTGGATTGTTGAACAACTAATATATTCTTCCTCCGTGCAGTTTACTCCAAAGAAAGGTGGGACCCCTAGGAGAAATGAGATCGTGTTCATTGCACCTACTGGTGAGGAGGTCAAGAGTAAGAAACTGTTGGACCAGTATCTCAAATCTCACCCTGGAGGTCCTTTTGCCTCTGAATTTGATTGGGGCACAGGTATATGCCTTTCATTCCATCCGTCATGCCTTCAGAGAGCTGTCCTAACTAACCGTAGTTGTTCCAATCTATGAAGTACAGACACTCTCGAGAAGGTGACGTATCCGTGTCAGACACCGAAACTCTTCGGACACTCTCGGACACGTGTCCAATACTCTTTTATTTGTGTCCATAATTAAATGATAAATTTTTAATTTTGGACACGTATCGAACACTTCTTTGGTGACGTGTCTACTACTACACAATAGACATGTGTTGAAATGTGATTAACAGTTTAAAATTTTTAAAACATATAATTACTAACACTAGTCATGTTAAAATTGTACTCTAAATATAATAATAAAAACAAAAGATGCATAAAAATTTTTAAAAAGAAGAATTGAGAAAATGAGAACAATTATTTAAATTATATATTAGGTACACATTGTCTACAAAAAAAATTGATGATTATTGACTATTATGAGGATGTTTTAGTCTAAAAATTCACAAAGATGACTAGACATTAGATTTACTTATCATAAAGTACTGAATCTTTTATGAATTGTATATCATTATCACTATATTTATAATAAATTATATAATGCTATATATAAAATATAATTTTTTTGTAGTGTGTCCCCAATGTGTCCATGTCGTGTCGTATCCGTGTCCATGCTTCTTAGGTTCGAATCAGTTAAGAGTGTATTGCTTAAATACGTTCCTGTAATGAGTTAATTGAATCTGAATCAGCCACTCTCACCTAAATTAGAAATGAAAAAAAAAACAGTAGTTCAGATGCTCCCACATGTTCTTTCTTGTTTCACATCATGAATTTCCATTACCTGCAGGTGACACTCCAAGACGTTCTGGCAGGTTAAGTGCGAAATCAAAAGCAATGGAGACACCAGAAAGTGAGACTCCCCGGAAAAAGCAAAAGAAATCAAGTTCAAAGAAGGGAGCAAAGGAGGAGGAGAAGGATCAGGCTGCTGGAGAAGGTGAGGCTGCTGAAGACAAGGAAGCTGCTGCAGAAGACACTAAAAACAGTGCAGACATTGCTATGGAAGATACAGAGGGTCATGAGGACCATAACAAACGAGAGGTGGTTGATGAGGAAACTCCTGGGGATAGAGACAATATGGAGGGAGTTGAGAAGAAGAATGGTGGAGGAGAGGTAGTTACTGAGGAAGCTCCCACAGGCACAGCTGAAGTTAATGTGGAGGAGATGGTGCAGAAAACCAAAGACAAAATTGATGAAAGGGGCATAGATGAACCGGAAAATCAGAAAACCAACTATGGGACTTCTGATACAAAGGAGGAAGAAGCTGAGAATAAATCACTGCTGACTCCAGGGCTCGAAGGAAATAACAATGAAGCTGACAATGAACTGGGGGAGGCTGAAGCTCCATCCCAGTTATCTGTGCCCATTGAGGCTGCATCTTCTGGGCAAGAAGTGGACACTGAAGTGGAAACTGTGAAAAATTCAGTTTCTGTGGTGGCAGATTCAAAGCTTGAAAGTGTGTCTGAGGATGCCAAAGTAGGACAAGAAAATCATCCTGACAAAGAAACTCCAGCTGAGAAAGTGGCGAATGCAGCAGAAGCCATACCAGAAAACGACAGCATGAAGGGAAACGAAGGAACAGAACTATCCAATGAAAATCATTCAGTGAGTTGCGAGGATGCACCACAGAAGCCCAAGACATCTCAAGTTAGCTGTTGAACTTGTACTAGCTGGGTTTCCATGTACTCTTATAATTTCTCGCCACCCTCACATCTTCTGCTTTTCCAGGTAGGATGACCGACTGACTGATAGATCTGCTCTGCAAATTACCATTATGATTTCTTAGAGCAATTGGTTGGCGTTGAATGCTGTATTTACAGTGTCGTAACCATCAGTTGTGTGAAATATTTTGATAAGCTAATTATTTTGTTAGCACAAAATTCCTGGCTTGTGTACTTTGGCTGTAATCCCAGTTCTGCAATTTAGTTTCTTTGGCTGTAATCTCAGTTCTGTAATTTAGTTTCTTTGGCTGTAATCTCAGTCCTGTAATTGGGTTTCTTTGGTTCTAATCTCAGTTCTGTAATTGGGTTTACTGCCTAGCGTTAAAGACTTTTCTTGTATTCCGATCTACTGATTGCTGATATTGTTGAATGATCTCGATTCTCAAATGTAAACTTGCAGCTATAGCTGTGAAATATAAGTGATCTGAAGTGCATTTTAGTGTTCTCATTTTTATTTTCAAATCAGATTTTTGGAGCTATGCTATTGAAACATTTGCTACAAGAACCCCTATTTTTGAAGGATGTGGAAGGGTTAAAGTAGCAAGTTCTAAAATACGCCTCGCATGCCTGGTGTGTAAGAATTTTAATGATTCGTTTATGAAATTTAAAATACCTAAATTACAAGGTTTAGAACATACATGTATAAATCATAATACTTGATCTTCAAGTTTCTTTTATGGAAGGGGAATGTTTTCCTCTCCTTCTTCAAAACAATAAGCGGTTCTTAATGAGACAAGCTAAATTAGGTTATGAAGTGGAGAGGGGACTTAACTAGCTATTTGTAATAGATTTGATGGGCTCTCTTATTACAAGTCACAATTAAATTATGACTTATACTTAACCGTCTCAATCACATCAATCAAAGAGATGAACATAAGCCCATCAAAATAGATCATTTAACAATATTGAGTTCATTTCATTGGACTATAAATTCAGTCTATTTTTCACAAACTTAAAATTTATTATCAATTAGTGGAAGTCTAATATGGAAAAAATTATAACATTCTCCCACTTAGGCAACATTAATTGTAATCATTTAAAAAATAAAATAAAATTATATATATATTTTTGAAAAACGACTCTTGGATTAATCATACAAAAACTCAATATGGCCACAATAAAAATATGGCCCTTAGACAACATCTCAAACTCAACCCGGTTCAATAAAGTTACTATTTTAGAACTATGGTGGCCTTTACATCTTTTATTGATATAAGACCGATTCATGATTATAAAAAATAATAATCTTATTGACATGGATCAAGATGTGCTAGTGTAACAAGAAAATAACATCTCAATATTTGATCTAATAAACAAGTTGTTTTCATTGTCAGTCCTTCAAATGATTTATCTTTAACAACATGCTTCAATAATAAGTTAGTATATCTCCAAACTTAAATCTCAAGATTTTTCTCAAATGGTGTAATCAGAGACATACCCATTGACTAAACAGACATACACCAAACCTTAAGATTTTGCATAAAATGACATATCATAAGTACACACATATAATATAACAAGAATATCGTGTTAACAATAAGGATAATTATCCAAATATTTATTATTTATCAAATAGATGTATCTCAACCATAATGAGTATCAAATATCACTTATGAAATTAAATCAATACTAAAGTTCTTAACACATAAATAAACTTCCACTAACCAAGTACATCAAAAGACTCCAAAATGCCCATGTTGTCAACATGTTTCTTTAAAGTTATAGGTCTCAGTCCCTTGGTTAAATGATCAACAAATATTGATTCTGTATGAATATGTTTAATCATAATATCACATTTTTTCACAAGATCTCTGACATAAAGATATTTAATTTTCATATGTTTAGACCCATAAGAATTTTTGTTGTTCTTTGAGAAGAATACCATTGCACTATTATCACAATAAATTGTTAGTGGTTTAGAAATTAAATCAACAATCATAAGTCTTGAAATAAAATTCATTAGTCATATAACTTGTGTTGTAGCTCCATAACAAGCTACAAATTCAATTTGCATAGTGAAAAAAACTGTGAGAGTTTGTTTAATACTCTTTCATGATATTACTCCTCCAGCTAATATAAAAATAAATCCTGAAATGGATTTTAAGTTATCCGGACACCCAACAAAATCTGAATTTGAGTAACCAATCACCTCAAGACTATCAACTCTCCTATAAACAAGCATATAATTTTTTGTTCTTTGCAAGTATCTCATAATTTTCTTAGTTGTCACTCAATGATCTAGTCTTGGTTTAAAAAGATATCTGCCAAGAATATTTACTGCAAAAGCAATGTCAGGCCTGACAAACCTGTGTAGACATTAAACTGCCAACAACACTCGCATAAGGTATATTCTTCATACACTCCTTCCCAAATCTTTCTTGGGGCATTGACTTAGACTGAGTTTATCACCTTTCACAATAAGTACATTCCCAAACTTACAATTATGCATATTAAATTTTTAAGCATATGATCTATATATGTCCTTTGAGAAAATCCTAATAATCCACGATTCCTATCTCGATGAATCTTAATGCCTAACACAAAAGATGCTTTCCCAAGATTTTTCATGTCAAATATTTTGCACAACAATTGCTTAATCTCATGAAGTAAGTCCAAATCATTACTTGCAAGCAAAATATCATCAACATAAAGAATATGAAAAATAAATTTGCTCTTACTGACCTTAAGATATATGCATTGATCTATCTTGTTCTCAAAAAAATCAAGAGAACTTACTATCTCATCAAATTTTAAGTACCACTGATGATAAGCCTGTTTGAGACCATAGATAGATTTTTTTAACTCGCACACTAATTATTCTTTCACATTCTCATTAAAACCCTCAGATTGCATCATATAAACTTCTTCACTAAGCTCACCATTTAGGAAAGCTGTCTTCACATCCATCTGGTGAAGTTTTAGATCAAAATGAGCCATTAATACCATGATGATTCTGAAAGAATCTTTAGTAGCGACAGGTGATAAAGTTTCATTAAAATCTATACATTCCCTCTAACTATACCCTTTTACTACCAATCTAGCCTTAAATCTTTCAATCTTACATTTGGAGTCCATTTTAGTTTTAAATATTCATTTGCTGCCGATAAGTTTACATCCCTCAGGAATTTCTACAAGCTCCCACACTTCATTGTATGCCATAGAATGAATCTCATCTTTCATGACACCTACCCACATATCAGACTGAGGACAAATAACAACATCATAATATGTTACATGATCAACAATATCACCAATATCATAATCACTTTCTCCAAAGTATACATAATACTCATTAGAAATAATAGGTCTTCTTGGTCTTGTAGGTCGTCTCAAGGAAATTTCAATAGTAGACTCTAAAAGATGAGGAGCCTCAATAGGAACATAAGAGTCAATTGCAGAAACAAGAGGATCAACAACTGGAGCAGGAAAATTAACAATAGGAGCAGGTATAATATTCTCTTGCACAAAGAAACAAATTTATTTTGTTTATGCTCACTAATAGGTTGTAAGCAACCAACATCAGAAAAATCAAGCTCTAGAAATTTTGCTGTTAAGAACTCAACAATTTTAGTATCACGTGTAGGACAATAGAATTGGTATTCTTTCGAATGTTCTGGATAACTTATGAAGGATCAATGAATAGTCACAGGATTAATCTTTTTCTCAAAAGCGTTATAGATTTTGACCTCAATAGGACAACCTCAGACTCGAAAATGGTTAAGACTTGATTTTCTATTGGTACATAATTCAAAAGGTGTTTTTGGAACATATATGCTAGGAACTCTACGAAGAATGTATAAAATCATTTTAATGACTTCTCTCCAAAGATAATCAGGTAAGTTATACCTACTTATCATGCTCGTTATCATGTCTTTAAGGGTGAGATTACGCCTCTCAACCATACCATTATGTTCGGGACTACCAGACATGATATATTGGTCAATAATCTCACAATGTTACAAGTACTTGGTAAACGGTCTCAAACGCTGTCCAGACACATCATGTTTGCCATAATATTCACCACCGATCAGACCTAACAATTTTGATGATTTTTCCTAATTGTTTCTCTACCTCAGTATTAAAAATTTTAAAATTTTCAAAAGTATCAAATTTTTTATTAATTAAATAAATATTTATTACCATATAAGGTACGTGAGTAAGGTCCACTGATGTCAGTGTGAATGATTTCTGAAATATCTAAACTGCGAGTTGCACTTTTCTTCTTAGTCTTAGTCAATTTACCCCTAATGCAGTCAACACAAGTTTCAAGGTCTCCAAAATCATGGAGATGAAGAATATCATTCTTTATTAATCTTTCCACTCTTTTTCTAGAAATGTGACCTAAACGTTTATGCCATAGCTGTGAAGATTTTTCTTTAATGAGAGACTCTTAGATACAACATTCACAACATCTGAAAAATCATATTCATTATTGACAGCGAAACATATACTATACATACCATCTGATAAAACATAATTACCAACAATTTTGAAATTTAAAGACAATTGAGTTTTACCATTACTAAAATTAAAACAATATCTAATTTTATCAAGTAAGGAAATTGAAATAAAAATTCGCCTAATTGAAGGTACATAAAAAAGTATTTTTTAAAATAAGTTGAAAACCAGTGTCTAAATTCAACTTAACAGTTCTTATGAACTCAACGTAGACTTTATTATTATTTCCTATTTTAAGCTTGACTTCTCCTTCACTTGACCTCCGTTTGCTCGTTAATCCCTGCAAAGTCATGGCAACATGAACAAAAGCTTCATTATCAATCCACCAAGAATTTAATGGGACATTAACTAAATTGGATTCAAAGCAAACAAAGACTAGTGAATTAACTTCTTCTTTATCCTTCTTGTATAATCAAGAATAGAATTAAGTGCACTCACTTTTCTTATAATCTCATTTCTTACAAAAATAACACTTGACATCTTTTTGAATTGCAGCTTTAGGACCTCCCACATTCTGACTAGTACCATGCCTTTTGAAATCTCGACCATTCTTTGGAGCATTATGATTAGGTTTTCTATTATTTCCTTGATATCCACCTTTGAAACTAGATTTAAGTTGGAAAACAAACAAGACAATTTCACTTTTTTCCTTTCTAAGTTTTTATTCCTCAGAATCACACTTGGAGATAATGTTATTTATTATCCAAGACTCATTTTGAGTATTGTATGCATTTTTGATTTGACTAAACTCAGAAGGCAAAGAGTTAAGAGTGTGATAAACAATGAAATCATCAGGAATAACAATTTTGAAGGCTTTGAGCTTGGTTTGAACATGGACCATTTTAAGGATATATTCCCTAACACTATCTACATTATCATATTTTATACTCATTAATTCTTTCATTAGGCCCCCAGTTTCAGTCTTATTGGATACTTTGTATCTCTCTCCTATGACAATAAAGAACTTCTTGACATTCTTGGTTTTAGGCAAGCCACTCATAAGGTGTTTAGATATAAATCTTTTCATGGCAATCATACTCAACCGATTAAATTTTTTCCACTTTGCATAAAATTCTTTTTCTTCAGGGGAGCTCTCACTAGTAGGTTTAGGAGGTTTATTCTCTTTCAAGGCGAAGTCTATATCAACAATTCTCAGGGCAAACTCAATATCTTGCTTCTATATATTATAATTAGAACCAATTAAGACTTCAATGTTGGCATTATTATTATTCACAACAAAAGAGACTGTTCAAGGTAATGAGAATATAAACGATTAACAAAATTGGACAATAAATAAATAAAATATTCTCTGAACATAATAAGACATATTTTATTAAGAGAGTCCAAATACATCATTACAAACTCCTCTTTGGGCAAATAATGCAATATGTTATAGATCATCTCTTTCATGAAACTAGCCAATGAGAATACTCAAGTTTCGAAAAGCTTATCCCCTTTGGACAGATAAAACCTCTAAACTATTGCACCTCTAACACACTGTTTCATGATATCTCCAAATTATAATACACAATAATCCCCTCTGGACAAATAATTATATATTATAATTTAGACATCATCCCGTAACAAAAGCATGAAAAAATCTATAAATTTTAATTAATTGATCACTTTGGTGGCAACCATCAATCTTAATCCATAAAATTTTTCAAACTAGGATATTATAACAAATGCCCATAATTAAATATCATGTGATCAATCAATATGAGGTACTAATCGACATGTATCTCTATATATCACACAACATCAGTCATTGCATTCAAGTCTCAAATTATATTATAAAAATTTTAAAACTAAAGAATTAGATGAGATAAACCCACATATACTAGAATTTAGTTTAATAGATTATAAACAACTTCAAGAAAAGTGTACAAACAACCTCTATAAATTATAGCAATTCAATCAAAGTTATATCAAGAAAAAAAAATAACAAATAATAATTGGTTGCTATAAGTAAAGTTTGTATCTATTTGTCAACAAACAGTGGTTGTATCATCAAATAATGATTCACAGTAACATTTTGTATAACACAACATCAATTGAAAAAGCATGAGTTGGCTATTCAAAGGCTACCACCTAAAAGGCATTTAATAAATACAAAAATAATTTCATACCCAAAACTAATTGCAATCTCTACACATGAAGTGATTTAGAATTCAATTCATAAAAAGTACATGACTTTCAACTTCTGTGATTAACTTGATGGAGTCCATACTATAAAGATCCATTGTTCAAGATTTTCCAACTTTAGAATTAAAGGGATGTATTACCATTGACGGCAAACTGGGCATTGAGAAAAATTGGTGTCGTCAACGTCACAAAAAATAGGTTTTGAAATTCGCAAATTGTATAAATAAAATTATAAAACAAATTTTATTGCGTTCTAAATTCATATACGATAAATTCTGATATAACATGTAAGAATTTTAATAATTCATATATGAAATTTAGAACATACTTATATAAGTCATGATAGTCGACCTTTGAGTTTCTTTCATAAAAGGATAAGATCTTTCTTTCCTTCTTCAAAGTATTAAGCGGCTCTCAATGAGACAAATCAAATTAGGTTATGACATAGAGAGGGGACCTAACTTGCTATTTATAATGAATCTAATAAGCTCTTCCATTACAGACCATAATTACACTAAGGCCTACACTTAACCTGTTGGAATTTTTCTATATTGGACTTCCATTAATTGATAGTTAATTTTTAGTTTGTGAAAAACAGACTCAATTTATAGTCCAATGAGATAAGCACAATATTAATAAGTGATCTATTTTGATAGGCTTACGTACATATTTTAATTGGTGTGGTTGAGGCGGTTAAGTGTAGGCCTTAATCTAATTGTGGCCCGTAATGGGAGAGCCCATTAGATTTCATTATAAATATAGGCTACGTCCCCTCTCCA
The DNA here is from genome assembly GCA_023539305.1 of Ilex asprella. Lineage (NCBI taxonomy): Eukaryota > Viridiplantae > Streptophyta > Magnoliopsida > Aquifoliales > Aquifoliaceae > Ilex > Ilex asprella. The sequence goes on along the minus strand of CM042187.1, from coordinate 13,044,753 downwards.
CTTCATAATCCTAAATTGACTTGTCTCATTGATAGCCGCCTATTGATTTTTAAGAAGGAGAGGAAGATTTCAAGAGATCGAATATCATGGCTCATACAGGTATGTTCTAAATCTTGTATATGATATAAATCTTGAATTTAGGTGTTCTAAATTTCATATACGAATCATTAAAATTTCTTACATGTGGTATCAGAGCCTATCGTATATGAATTTAAAACCCAATAAAATTTATTTTGTAATTTTATTCATATAATTTTGGGGATTTCAAAACTTACTTTTGATATTGGCGGCACTAATTATTATCAGCGTAGTCACCGTCAATGGCAAGACAGTGCTTTAATTCTGAGAGTTGAAAAAGTCATGTACAATAAAGTTCACACAATAGTGGCAGTGAACTTATATGAGATTTTATTATTATTATATCTTTATAATATTCTTAGGGCTCCAATACATGCAACATTTTTGACACAGGAGCCGTTGAACGATCAATGACTGTAATTGATCACATGAGGCAGATTATAAGTATATAATTTACTCTAGTTTTAAAATTGGTCATTGGGCCAAAGCCTTTGCATTTTTTTTTTTTGTTCCGCTGCTATATATGTTGATCCATAATCTAGAATCTGTGACCTATGTGTTCAAGAGCTATGCAATTATTATTGTTTATTGGGCTTGTAGACGAATAGACATAGATTTTATCCATATAAATTATTTTTTATGTTGATATAATTTTGATTAAATTGCTATAATTTGTAGAGGATGTTTGTACAACTCTAATTTTAGTCCCTAGTGATTTGTACGATGAATTTTTTTTGTGATCTACATATTATTCATTCAATATTAGTAGATGTGAATTTAAATTATTTAATTTTAATAGTAGAAATAGAATTGAGACTTGAATGCAACGATTGATGATAAGTGATCTATAGAGGTATATATTGATTAATACCTCATATTGATTGATCATATGATATTTAATTTTGGGCAATTTATTATCATATCCCAGTTTGGAAAATTCTATAGATTAAGATGAATGGTTGCTGCCAAAGTGGTCCATTCATTGAAATTTATAGATTGTTCTTATGCTTTTGTTACGGGATCATCTTTAAATTATAATATACAATTACCTGCCCAAAAAGAGTTATTGTGTATTGTAATTTAAAGATGTCATAAAAATATCCTGGTTTGAAAAAATACTATGAGTTAAGATGGATGGTTGCCACCAAAGTGGTCTATTCATAAAAATTTATAGGTTTTTTCATGCTTTTGTTATGGGATTGTCTCTAAATTATAATATGCAATTACCTGCCCAAAGGGGGTTGTTGTGTATTGTAACTTAGAGATGTCATGAAACATTGTGGTAGAGGTGCAATAGTCTAGAAGGTTTATCTGTCCAAAGGGGATAAATTTTTTAAACTTGAGCATTCTCATTGGTTAGTTTCATGAAAGAGAGGACCTATAAAATATTGCATTCTCTGCCCAAAGGAGAGTTTGTAGTGATGTATTTGGACTCTCTTAATAAAATATGACTTATTATGTTCAAAGCATATTTTATTTATTTATTGCCCAATTTTGTTAACTGTTTATATTTTTGTTGCCTTGTACAGTCTCTTTTGTTATGAATAGTAATAATGCCAACATTGAAGTCTTGACTGATTCTAATTATAAGAGATGAAAGCAAGATATTGAGTTTGCCTTGAAAATTGCTGATATAGACTTTGTCTTCAAAGAGAATGAACCTGCTAAACCTATTAGTGAGAGCTCCCCTGATGAAAAAGAACTTTATGCAAAGTGGGAGAAATCTAATAGGCTGAGTATGATTGCCATGAAAAGGTCTATCTATGAACACCTTATGAGTGGCTTGCTTGAAACCAAGAATGCTAAAGAGTTCTTCACCACTGTAGGAGAGAGATACAAGGTATCTAATAAGACTGAAGCTGAGGGTCTAATGAATGAATTAATGAGTATGAAATATGATAATGCAGGTGGTGTTAGGGAATATATCCTTAGAATGGTCCATGTTCAAACCAAACTCAAAGCCTTCAAAATTGTTATTCTTGATGATTTCATTGTTCATCATACTCTTAACTCTTTGCCTCATGAGTTTGGTCAAATCAAAACTGCCTACAATATCCAAAATGAGTCATGGACAATAAATGACCTTATCTCCAAGTGTGATTCTGAGGAAAAAAAAAACTTAGAAAAGAAAATAGTGAAACTGTCTTATTTGTTTCTCAGCCTAAATCTAGTTTCAAAGGTCGGTATCAGAGAAATAATAAAAAAATCTAATCATAATGCTCCAAAGAATGGTCGAGATTTCAAAAGGCATGGTACTGGTTAAAATGTGAGAGGTCCTAAGGTTGCCATTAAAGATGTCAAGTGTTACTTTTGCAAGAAAAGAGGTCATAAGAAAAGTGAGTGCACTCGACTCAAGTCTTGGTTAGAAAAGAAGAATGTAACTCACTATCACTAGCCTTTATTTGCTTTGAATCCAATTTTGTTAATGTCCCATTAAATTCTTGGTGGATTGATAGTGGGGCTTCTGTTCATGTTGCCATGATTTTGTAGGGATTCACAAGCAAACGGAGGTCAAGTGAAGGGGAAGTCAAGCTTAAAATAAGAGATAATAATGATATCCATGTTGAGTTCATAGGAACTGTTAGGTTAAATTTAGACATTGGTTTTCAACTTGCTTAAAAAAATACTTTTTATGTACCGTCATTTAGGCGGAATTTGATTTCAGTTTCTTTGCTCGATAAAATTGGATATTGTTATAATTTTAATAATGGTAAAACTCAATTGTCTTTAAACTCCAAAATTGTTGGTCATTGTGTTTTATCAGATGATCTCTATAATATATGTTTGACTACTAATAATGAATATGATCTTTCAAATACTGTGAATGTTGTATTTAACAGACCTCTCATTAAAGAAAAATCTTCACAGTTGTGGCATAAACGTTTGAGTCACATTTCTAGAGAAAAAGTGAAAAGATTAATAAAGAATGATATTTTTGCTCCCCTTGATTTTGAAGACCTTGAAACTTGTGTTGACTGTATTAGGGGTAAATTAACCAAGACTAAGAAGAAAAGTGTAACTCGCAGTTTAGATCTTTTAGAAATCATTCACACTAACATCAGTGGACCTTACTCACGTACCTTGTGTGGTAATAAATATTTTATTACATTTACTGATGATTTCTCTCGTTATGGATATATTTATTTAATTAATGAGAAATCTGATTCTCTTGAAAAGTTTAAAATTTTCAAAACTGAGGTAGAGAAACAATTGGAGAAAGTCATCAAAATTGTTAGGTCTGACAGTGGTGGTGAGTATTATGGCAAACATGACGTGTCTGGGCAACATTTGAGACCGTTTGCCAAGTACTTGCAAGATTGTGGGATTGTTGTCCAATATGCCATGCCTAGTAGTCCCGAGCAGAATGGTGTGGTTGAAAGGGATAATCGCACCCTTAAAAGACATGATAATGAGCATGATGAATAAGTGTAATTTACCTAATTATCTTTGCAAAGAAGCCATTAAAACGGCTTCATACATTCTTAATAGAGTTTCGAACAAATATGTTTCATAAATACCTTTTGAATAATGGACCAATAGGAAATTAAGCATTAACTATTTTTGAGTCTAGGGTTGTTCTACTAAGGTTAAAATCTATAACCCTTTTGAGAAAAAGACTGATCCTACAACTATTCGTTATTTTTTCATAGATTATCCAGAACATTCAAAATGATATCAGTTCTATTGTCATACACTTAGTACTAAAATTGTTGAGTCTCTAACAACAAAATTTTTAGAGCTTGATGTTGCTGATATTGGTTGCTCGCAGCCTATTAGTGAGCATGAGTAAAATAAATTTATTTCTATTCCTTTACCGTTGTGTAAAAAAATATTATACCTACTCCTGTTGTTAATTTTCCTATTCCAATGGTTGATCTTCCTATTCCTGTAATTGAATCTTCTGTTCTTATTAAGGTTATTCAGCCTTTAGAGTCTACTATTGAAATTTCCTTGAGAAGGTCTATAAAACCAAGGAGACTTGTTATTTCTGATGAATATTATGTATACCTTAAAGAAAGTGATTATGATATTGTTGATCTTGTAACATACCATACTGCTATTACTTGTCCTCAATTTGATATGTGGTTAGGTGCCATGAAAGATGAGATAGTAAAGTTCTCTTGGTTTTGTTGAGAACAAGATAGATCAATGCATATACCTTAAGGCTAGTGGGAGCAAATTTATTTTTTCTTATTCTCTATGTTGATGATATTTTGCTTGCAAGTAGTGATTTGAGCTTATTTCATTAGATTAAACAATTGTTGTGCAAAATATTTGACATGAAAGAATTTGGAAAAATATATTTTGTTTTAGGCATTCAAATTCATAGGAATATGAGTCATATATTGTTGAGACTTTCTCAAGGGGCATATATAGATCATGTACTTGAAAGATTTAATATGCATAATTATAAGTTTGGGAATGTACTTGTGGTAAAAGGTAATAAATTTAGTTTAAGTCAATGCCCTAATAATGATCTTGAGGAGGAGTCTACGAAGAATATACCTTATGTGAGTACTTTTGGCAGTTTAATGTATGCACATGGTTGTAATAAGTCTGACATTGCTTTTGCAGTTAGTGTTCTTGATAAATATCTTTCCAAAGCAAGATTAGATCATTGGGTGTCAGCTAAGAAAGTTATGAGATATTTGCAAAATAAAAAATAAAAAAATTATATGCTTGTTTATAGGAAAGTTGATAGTCTTGAGGTGATTGATTACTCGGATTTATATTTTGCTGGGTGTCAGGATGATTTCAAATCCACTTCAGAATATATTTTCATGTTAGTTGGAGGAATAATAACATGAAAGAGTGTTAAATAAACTCTCACAACTTCTTCCATTATGCAAGTTGAATTTGTAACTTTTTATGGAGCTACAACATAAGCTATATGACTTAGAAATTTTATTTCAAGATTTATGATTGTTGATTCCATCTCTAGACTACTAATAATTTATTGTGATAATAGTGCAACTGTGTTCTTCTCAAAGAACAACAAACATTTTAGTGGGTCTAAACATATGAAAATTAAATATCTTTCTGTTAGGGATCTTGTGAAGAAAGATGACATTGTGATCGAACATATTGATACAGAATCGATGCTTGCTGATCCTTTAACCAAGGGACTGAGACCTGTAATGTTTAAGAAACATGTTGACAACATGAGTATTTTTGGGTCTTTTGATGTACTTGGTTAGTGAGAGTTTGTTTATGTGCTAAGTACTTTAGTATTGATTTAATTCCATATGTGATATTTGATACTCATTATAGTTGAAATACATCTATTTGATGAATAATAAATATTTGGATGATGATTATCCTAATTATTAGCATGATGTTCTTGCTATGTTATATGTGTACACATTTATAATATGTCATTTTATACAAATTTTTAAGGCTTGGTGTATGCCTTAAGCATGACTGTTTTATCAATTGAGTATGACTCTGATTACCCCATTTGAGAAAATCTTGTGATTTTAAGTTTGGAGACACTAGCTTATTGTTGAAGCTAATAGATTTTTCTAGCTTATTGTTAAAACATGTTGTTAAAGAGAAATCATTTTGAGGATTGACAATGAAAATAATATGTTTATCAGATCACATATTGAGATGTTATTTTCTTGCTACACTACCACATTTTGATCCATGTCAATAGAATTATTATTTTTTGTAATCATGGATTGGTCTTATGTCAATAAATGATGTAAAGGCCGTCATGGTTCGAAAATAGTAGTTTTATTGAACCAAGTTATGTTTGAGATGTTGTCTCAGGACCATATTATTTTTTTTATTGTGGCCACATTGAGTTTTGTTTGATTAATCTGAGAGTCGTTTTTTCAAAATATATATATAATTTTATTGACTATAATTAATGTTGTCCAAGTGGGAGAATGTTGAAATTTTTCTATATTTATGGTCCAATGAGATAAGCTCAATATTATTAAGTGATCTATTTTGATGGGCTTATGTACATCTTTTAATTGGTGTAGTTGAGGCGGTTAAATGTAGGCCTTAATCTAATTGTGGCCTGTAATGGGAGACTAGGTCCCCTCTCCATTTCATAACCCTAAATTGGCTTGTCCCATTGATAGCCGCCTATTGATTTTTAAGAAGGAGAGGAAGATTTCAAGAGATCGAATATCATGGCTCATACATGTATGTTCTAAATCTTGTATATGATATAAATCTTGAATTTAGGTGTTCTAAATTTCATATACGAATCATTAAAATTTCTTACATAACCGTCTCAACCATATCAATTAAAGATATGTACATAAGCCCATCAAAATAGATCACTTAACAATATTTGACTCATCTTATTGGACCATAAATTTAACCTATTTTTCACAAACTTAAAATTAAATATCAATTAATAGAAGTCCAATATAGAAAAAATCTTAACATGGTGCCGATGTTTGTAGAGGTGGCCCTAGCTTGACACCTTTCTTATACCTTGCCAATTTTTCCCATTGCATGTCTTTCATTTTAGATTGGACATGGACCGATGATAAATGTTTGTTTCTCCAGATGATAAGTTGTGGGTTTGAATCTAGAAATCAATATTACGAAGCTATTCAACAATTTGACTTGCTTGGAACTCCTCGAGGCTAAGTTCTTCGCTGTAGGAAAAAAAATCAATGTTATCTAAATAGGACCGGACATCGAATCGATAAAAGGACCGGATCAATGGTTCAACTATTGGATCAACTGGTTAAACTAGTTGTATAATAAAAAAAAATTATATAACATAATAATTTAGTTAAAAATTCACAATCATAATAAAAATTATTGTGTAGTGTATAGTGTACGGTGTTTTTTTTGACTGTAGAGTGTGTGTATAGGTTGTACCGTGTGTGTGTGCACGTGGAGAGAGAGAGAGAGAGAGAGAGAGAGAGAGAGAGAGCTGGCTGGTGTTGGGTTGCAGATCAGGGAAAAATAAAATAAAAGGGAAGATTGAACTGAAGAGGCAGAACTCCAGAACAAAAAAAGAAGAGGCAAAACTCATATGGGCCATCTATGGCAAGCTGTGAGAGAGAGAGAGAGAGAGAGAGAGAGAGGAGAAGAAGACTAACAAAGCTTAGGAGGAGATCAATGGCTGAGAAGGAGGTCGAGATTTGTGGTGTGGTCACTGTTCGAGTTAGATCTGGAACCAGCCGGAGAAGATGAAGACAAAGATGAAGGGGCTGAAATCTTTTTGAACCAGCCGGAGAAGACGAAGATGAAGAAAAATGGGCTGGTTTTGTTTTCAACCGGCTGGTTTTGGGAATCTTCGGTTTACCGGTTTTGGCAAAAATGGCCGATTTTTTTGGTTTTTTATCGGTTCGATTCCTTAAGCGGTCTAATTAAAAAATCAGACCGTTTTAGATCCCGGTTCATGGTTCAACCGGTCCGACCAGCCGATCCGTTCCAACACTTGAAAAACCTTTGATATCAAAAGAAACATTAACCTTCTCCACAAAGGAAACTTGTAAAATTTGGAAACATAAATCCTATTCCTAGTGTAATTCGGAACTGCACATCTCCATCTCTGTATTTATCTTCATATCCCACTTACTATCTTCAAACACTTATCTTTGAAGCAAGATTTTTCGTTTTTACATAGGATAAATTACACTTACACCCTTTAAACTATCATTTTTTCATTATCCCCTCTACTATCAAATTTCTCACATTACACCCTCAACTATATGATTGATTTTACATTATCTCAATTATTAACGTTTGTTACATATTTAACGAAAAGTTATTTCATTTTACATTCAAACCAAGTAATTTTTTTTTATTTTATTGTGGCACGTCGACGATTTCCGTTTAAAAAAATAACCGACTTTTGTGATTGGGACAATGTGAAACAAAAGTATTAATTTAAAGTGTAATATGAGAAATTTGGTAGTTCAGGGGCAAGTAAAAAAAAGGTGATGATTTAGGAGTGTTAGTATAATTTACCCTTTTACATATCATTACGAGTACAGAAAAAATAGTTTTTTTTTTGTTCACATATGGGAATTTTTTTTTTCGGTTAAAATTACTCGGCCATTGATAATTGGTTGGTTTTAACTGCTTGAGTACTTAAAATTCTCTAAGGTATCCCTTTTGTACCAATCTCACACTTCACTTTAACTTTCTCAATCACTTTTTTTTTTTAACTTTTCTACAATTTTTTTTTTTAACTTTTCTACAATTTTTTTTTTTAACTTCATGAAAATTTAATTTTTACATGAATACATGTAATCATTCGCCGTGCAGTGCATGAGATACTGCTAGTAGGATTAGAATGTAATGTATTAAATTAAAATTTAGATTTGATTTCTTAAAATTAAGCTAAACTTGAGTTTCGGGTTTTCAATTTTAATGAAATTGAATAAGGAATGAGATAATGAAATTGGAGTTATTAAATCAAATTCTCATTTGAATTTAGACAGATCTGTTGATAAACCTACTTGGGTGTTTTAAAACCTTCAATTTAAAAGTTAATAACGGAGATCAATAAATTTATGATTGACCATAAAAAGTTTAGGATCCATATAATAATTTTCGATATAGGGGTGTCAAAATATGACACGATTCATTAACATAATATGAAATTAGAGTGTTTGATCTTTCTTAAGTCATCCGTTTTGCAAACGAGTGAACTCGACACAATAAGACTAATAAACGAATTGAGTATGAATAAAGTCAATTAAAAGAAATATACGGCTTGCTTATATCTCAATTATACATGTTTCATACACGACATACGCAAAAACAAGTAGGTTGATACGATTGATTGACCTAGTAAAAATAAGTGATGTTTTTTTTTTTATACAAACCTATCTAATTCGATACGATTGATCGACGTAATATAAACAAGGTGTTCACGAAAACAAATTTGAACCCAGAAATTTTTTTGAGGAGGAAAAGCTTCGGGGAAGTCAAGAGTGCATCAAAAATGTTCTTGCAACTGGAGAAACATTCTGAAATTGAGGAAAGAGGCTGTACGTATTATCAAACATAAACTGGCACCAGGTATAAGAACTCCCTTTATATTTTAATCACAATAAAAAAAAAAGTTACTCTCGTTCTAATTATAGCACAATAAACATTTATCTTTTTGGATCAGATAGGGAGAGAGAAAAAAATTCATCCAAGCTTTACACTCAACGGTGACACTACATCATCACTGTCACGTAGTGTCACCATAAAATTATAAGACTATAAATAAGTAAGTGAACTTTACTATTTTCATAACTATCAATAATCACCATATCCAATCAACAATACTTATGATTAATGTGATCTACTTTATCTATTTGTTATCTTCTAATTAAATTATTATACTATGTGACGGTGATGACATGGTATCATCGTTGCGATGAATATTTTTTCCAAGGAAAGGCAACTTTCCAAAATCGAATAGTACAACTCCTCTACAAGGAGAAACATCTAGTATGAGGTGGTATTCAAATCCGATGAAAAATTATCACAATACTAGTTTATAGGACACGCTTTAATTTTTTATTTTTTTAAAAAATTATAATAACTTTATTAATAAAAATAATTAATTGAGAATTTATAATATTTTATTGGTGATGTACACTATGAGTTCGTTTTGTAGACGTATTATAAGTTGATTAAATATTGTATTATACTATTATTTATTTAATCGGGATTAATACTTTATTTGATAGATAAATTTGATTTTGTATTAATTTTAAAAACGTATATTTATCATATATTTTTAATACCATAGATCTGTATTATTGAGGTATTTTAATTTACCACCAGAAGAGGTGGTATTATAATTTAACTTAAATGTATTATTATACGTATTTATTATTATAACCCCACAACTAAAAAATTCAACTGTCATCAACGTAACAAACACTTTTGATGCATTGATTGAGAGTATTTTTGTTAATTCAACATTAATAAGGTGAAATAATTCTCTAACCAAATAATCGATTGAATTGAATAACTATTATCTAACACTTATATTGTGTATCATTAAATACTAGATAAAATTACATATTATTTTGATACCCTATTTAATTTTATTCTTTGTTCATTTGTGTTGTATTAAACTTGATTATTTTATCTAATCCATTCATTTTTAATACAACAACTAAACTAGTTTATCTGCCATGTGGTGCTTAATGAGAGTCTGCTACCAAAGTACGACTGTTTTGAAACTTAAATACCAATATATAGTTATTTTAAATTTATTTATCAATCTACGACTATTTTTTAAAATAGAATCAATAAATCTGCTTTTAATAATTAAAACGGAATTAACAACTCCGCTTGAAATAAAAAAAAAAAAGAAAGCGTACTCAATAAATACGCCTTCAAAGTGGATGACAACATTGGTGTTGTTCCTCATGGCCACTGTTGTTGAGGAATAATTGGAAGGTACCTGATCACTCTTATCCTCAAATTGGAAGGTACCTGCATCAATTTGAGGAATAATTCCCCTACTACAGGACTTGGGTGAGTCCATTTTCATGTCAGCAAATTCAGTTTCCTTCGTTTTCTTGAAGAAAACTTGTGAAATTGGGTCTTGATCGGCTTCTAAAGTTCATATATTGTGAGCTTTGATCTTCTCAGTTATCGGTGATGGCTTGATCCTAAAATCAATCGGAATCTTAATGATTTCTTTCACTGCTTCATGATTTTGGGTCTTTCCAATGGTTGGTTCCAATTGGATTGGAACAGGAACAAGTTGATTTGGCACTCTTGATTTCTCAGGTGAATCAATCGTATGTTGAGATGTTGGAGATGGGCATATGAAGTAATTCAGCTGGAAAACACTTTTTCGATCATTTCGATATTTTCTTGGGAAAATTTTCTTGCCATCATCATCATTGATTTCAAGAAACCCATCATCAGGGAGGACTTCCCACTCTTCAAGACCCATTTCGTTGAAGGATTATGGAGAGTGGAGAAGAGCAAAAGTGGGTTGAAGTATTGATATCAGTTGGGTTTTGAAGATTTTATTGGGTTCAAAGATGGTGGCTTTCATGGAGTTTAGTGTAGAATTTCACTTGCTTTCAAACCGACCCATCGTTGGCTGAGGCTCACCAGAAAAGAATCCATGGAAGTCGTCACCAAAAGAGCAATGTAATTGTGGAAGTTGAAGACCGTGAAAAGCGTGTTTAATAAACACGCTTTTTAGAAAACCGTAAAAAGCGTGCTTATAAAACACGTTTTTCTCATTGGCCAAAAAAAAAAATTTCTTGTGAAAACGGGGTTGTTGAATCCGTTTTTTTAGCAGCGTTGTTGAATCCGCTTTTTAACAAAAGCGGGGTTAAAAAATTCGCTTTCTATTAAAAGCAGAATTATTGAATCTACTTCCAAAAAGTACCGTAGTTTGGTAAATAAGTTCAAAAATACTGTATTTTGATAAATTTGTTTGAAAAGTGCCGTATTTTGGTAATAAATTCTGCTTAATGAGCACCAAATATCTTTTATTACTTAAATCAGGCAAAAACAATGAGGAAAGTGTGTAAAGAGAAAGAATCCTAGTAGGTCTCAATTACCTTAATCATCAGTACATCCTTAGATCTCTTCTGCTCTCTAAGGAATCCCAAACCTTCTATGTCAAGAAAAACTTATCAAACTAGGAAACACAAATCATATTCCAATTGTTGCAAATCTACCTCTATATGTAACTTAAAACCTTGCCTTCTATCTTCCCATACTCTCACACTATACCAATTACCTTCTTTCAACTCATATCATCATCTCTCTATCTAACATATCAACCATGGCACCACCAACATGGCTTCCTGCAACCTTTAGCTCCCACCATAACCACCGCACAACAGTTTCAAATGCTGCCTGATCACAATCCATAATCAGCCCGGCAGTATCATGAGCTTCATGACAATCCCTCACCGCCATTGCCCGAGTTCACGATCAAACTCATCCTCTCTGTCGATTTCTTATCAGAAAATAGAGCCATAACGCGCAGCCTCCGAGGACTTTCTATGTCCAAAACATTCCCCATTGTATGTGATTTTCTGACTTCCAAAGTCGTGAGAACCCACAAGATGGTCAAGAGAAGTTACATACAACATGATTTCCAAGGTGTATATCCTATTCCCACCGGAAAAAATCTAATGGGAAGGACAACAACTCCACCAGGTTATGTCAAGGGCCATGTTATACGATGAAGATGATATTGTTAAAAATTAATTATAGATTTTAAGTATAGATTTAAGAATATTGCTACTAAATTTTTTGGTCAAATCAACAATTATTAGAATTATGATGTGAGCAAAATAACTATTCTAAATAAAACATGTAAACAATAGTTAGATCATATAACATGCAATTTAAATGACTACATGCAATTTATATAAACAAAATAAATAGATTTGGAATGAGCTGGCCTGTGAGTCCAAGATGCGTGTGATCACTGTCCTAAAACAGCTGAGCCTCCTCACGTGAGGGTACTGACGGACACCAGCAATTCCAAGATCTAACTCAGATGCTCGCAGCACGACCTCCTCAATAGTCACGTCCACTGGAAGGTTATGATGAATTTGACTGGAATCGAGTTGCCCCAAAAACTAAAATAATAAAGAATAATAGGAAAAATGCCAAGAAGTGACACAAGCACTTGCAAACTCACTGAAGTTGATTTTTTCTCTCTTGTCCTCAAGAACAGTCCTCAAATACACTTATATAGAGAATGTATGTGTGCAACGTACACATGACCATATTTAAGGTTTTTGACCGTTGGTATATTTATTTTTATGTAACTTACAAATTCAATATATATATGTGTGTGTGTCTATATATATATATATATATTTGAATATTTGCCTTGAATAGCCATAAAACTAATTTTAAGGTACTTAATGCCATCCTTGAATATTTACAATAAATTAAATTTAAGGTAGTAAATATTATTTTGAATATTCACAATAAATAGGACCATAACATTTGTAACTGAAAAACACAATTTAAAATAATTAAAATAAAAATTTAATAAAAGTTTTAAAAACTTAATTTTATTCTTACAATCCCCCACAAGTTTTTGAAACTTCAAAGTATCTCAAATATTTTGTATATACTTTAATATAGAAAATATGGGCAACAATTATACTGTGCAATAGATGTAGGTGTCTTGCGGACTTGAACCTCACTTAGTATTAACAGTTTTCCTCTGAAGAATCATAGTAACCAAAGGCTTGAACTAAATCCTTTGAACCAGAGTTCAACATGTCACACACACAGTACCGATATTGATCAAAATTCGCGGGTCAGTGCTATTAATGGGCTTGCACTTGATCTTGATTCTCATGAGAGTTACTAGAGAATAACCCAATTCTCATAGTCGCGGCCTCACGACTACTCTCACTTAGGTGAACCTTCCAAAGGTACATGTGCACAATACCCTGCAGGAGTGTTCCTGTCTCGGTCTCATTCAGGATAAAATCCTTCCTTACTGTCACACTACATATGCACTGCTACCATAGGGATGAGCAGGAAAATATCTCCTCTTGGATATTTCCTAAATAACAGTGCTAACGAGTCACGCAATATGGATTGTTTCTACCCATTGAACTTCCTTCATGGGGTCCCCAATCACAGAAGTTGGGTTACCTCCCTAGGAGACTCCCTTGTGGGCTTAAGCTCATCCCCCTCGACAGTTCTGAGACAGCTTTCCTCAAAAGCCCTTTAGTTAGCTGATCAGCTATATTAAGCTCAGACTTCACAAAGTCTAGTGAGATTATGCTTTTACTCAGCATTTTCTTTATTGATTTATATCTCACTTGTATATGTCTATTCATCTTTTTATTTTTATGATTTTGCTTTACAAGTTCAATCACTGCCTTACTATCACAATGTAATGAAATGGCAGGTATGAGTTTTTCCACCAAAGGTATCTCTAGTAACAAATTCTTTATCCACTAATCCTCAGCACACGTGGTATCTAAAGCTATAAGTTCTGACTCCATAGTACTTCTTGATATTAGAGTTTATTTTTTAGATCCTCAAGATATGGCTGCTCCTCCTAACAAAAAGACATAGCCAGTAGTAGACTTTATATCTAAACTATCAGTGATCCAATTTGCATCACTAAAGCCCTCAACTACACTAGGAAATCCACTATAACATAAAGAGTAGTCTAAGGTTCCTTTAAGGTACTTAAAGACTCTCTCTAAGGCAACCCAATGCTCTTTACTTAGACTATGTGTATATCTACTCAATCTCTCTACGGCATATGAGATATCTGGTCTCGATTTATTAGCTATGTATAACAAAGACCCAATCATTTGTGAATACTTCAATTGTGAAATAGGTTCTCCTTTATTTTTCTTCAAATGCACATGAGGATCATATGGCGTTGATACAGACTTACTATCATAAAAATCAAACTTTTTCAACATTTACTCTATGGTGCTAGACTGACTAAGAGATATTCCATTAGATGTTTTCTCTATTTTCATTCCCAATACTACATAGGCTTTTCCCAAATCTTTCATATCAAACTTAGTAGATAAATAAACTTTAACATCATTAACGATCTCCAAGTTTGTCCCAAAAATTAGTATATCATCTACATAGAGACATAAAATCACACAACCAATATCGCTATCCTTGTAGTATAAACATTTATCACTTTCATTAATTTTAAAATCATACTCTAGAACTACTTTATCAAACTTTTCATGCCACTGTTTGGGAGCTTGTTTAAGGCCATATAAAGATTTCACTAACTTACAAACCTTATGTTCTTGTCCTTTCACCATAAACCCCTCAGGTTGTTCCATATATATTTCTTCATCTAAATCCCCATTTAGAAAAGCGGTCTTGACATCCATTTGATGTATTACTAAGTTATGGATAGATGCTAGGGCTACTAGTATTCTAATGGTAGTAATACTAGCAACAGGTGAGTATCTATCAAAATAGTCTATCCCTTTCTTTTGAGTAAATCCTTTAGCCACCAATCTAGCTTTATATTTATCTATACTTCCATCAGGTTTTAGTTTCTTCTTAAATACCCACTTACACCCAATAGCTTTGCTTCCAGGAGGCAATTCTACTATCTCCCAAGTATTGTTAAGCAATATTGATTCAATTTCACTATTAATAGCCTCCTTCCAGAAAGGTGCATCTATAGAAGACATAACTTCGTTATATGTCGTTGGCTCTCCTTCTACTAGAAAAGTAAAAATTCTTTTTCCTAAGTTCTTCTCTATTCTCGGTCTTTTACTTCTCCTTAATTTTACATGTTGTTCTATATTTTTCTCTACGGGAATAATAGAACTAGTAGAAGGTAGATCATTAGATGAAGTTGTTTCTCTTACTTGATTAGACATTGTACTTTTAAAAGGAAAGATATCTTCAAAAAATGTAGCATCTCTAAATTCAATTATAGTATTGTTTGAAATTTCACTAATTTCTGAGTTAATAACTAAGAATCTATTAGCACTACTATTTTGGGCATATCCTATAAAGACGGTGTCAACAGTCTTATGACCTATTTTCTTTCTCTTTGGTTCGAGAATAACTACCTTAGCCAAACACCCCCACATTTTCATGATACTAAGGTTAGGAACTCTTCCCTTCTATATCTCATATGGAGTTTTATCATTATCTTTAACATATACTCTATTCAAGATGAAACAAGCACTAAGTATAGCTTTCCCCCACAAATTATTAGATAAGCCGGAACTTGTCATTGAATTTACCATATCCATTAAGGTTCTATTCTTTCTTTTGGCTACTCCATTTGATTGAGGAGAATAAGGAGGATTCACTTCATGTATTATTCCATGTTCTTCACAAAATGTATTAAGGTCGGTTAGAGTATATTCACCCCCTCTATCGGACCTTAGTCTTTTTACTTTTCTCTCTAATTGATTTTTAACCTCATTTTTATATATCTTAAACTTATTAAATACTTCATCTTTGTTCTTGATAAGATAAATATAACAATATTTAGAACAATCATCTATAAAAGTCACAAAGTATTTATTTTCGGCTCTTGTTGACGGTCTACTAGAATCACATACATCACTATGTATAAGTTCTAGAAGTTGGGTGTTCCTTTCTACACTTTTATGAGGTTTTCTAGTTTGTTTGGCTTGTACGCAAATTTCACACTTATGTTTAAAATCTACATGAGATTTGGGAATAAGATTGAGATTCATCATCCTTTTGATTTTCTTTAGACTTACATGTCCTAATCTTCCATGCCAAACATTGCAAGATTCAACATTGAAAACTTGATGAGGAATTTCATTAACTTCCGAAAGTACATTCAATTTAAATAAACCATCACAAACATATCCTTTGCCAACAAATACATTATTCCTAGTTATCACAACTTTATTCGACTCTATTACAACTTTATAACCTTATTGGACTAAGGATGACCCACTAACTAAATTTCTTCTAACTTCAGGAACATGTCGCACTCCTTTTAAGATCAATGTCTTCCCAGATGTCATCTTTAACTCTATGTCTCCAATTCCAAGTACTTGTGCAACAGAATCATTTCCTAGCGTTACACTTCCTCCACTTGATTTCTGATAAGATTTAAATAAATCACGATCAAAGCAAACATGTATATTAGCCCCAGAGTCTAACCACTAATCTTTATTTTGATAAGTAAAATTAACTTGTGAACGATTATACCTAAAGGAGAATTCAGGAGAATTATCTCCATCCATTAGAACATTGACTTGAGCTATTGGACCTCTTTGATTTGGCTTGAGCTTTGGCTTATATGGCTCAGTCTTCTTGTAATAGCAATCATTAACCAAGTGATTGGTTCTTCCACAAACAAAGCAAGACATCCTCTCTCTCCCTAAGCCCTTGAACTTATTATTATTATTATTATTATTGTTTTGATAGTTTTGTTTTTGACCATTATTAGGACGACCATTAAACCTCTTATTCTTAAAATTTCTTCCACTAGGTCGAAAATTGTTATGGTTGTTGTTACCATTTTCCACTAGGTTTACCTTAGGGGGTCTCTCATTTTGTGAGTTTGTACCAACCCTATGTTTTTCTTCAACCCTAAGTGCATTTATAGTTTGGGTTAAAGTTACATCTCCTTGCTTATGCCTAAGGGTCTTAGCAAAATTATCCCAAGAAGGTGGAAGCTTGTCAGTTAAGCTTGAAACTTTAAAATCTTCACTAAATGTAGTTCCACCCTTTTCAATTTTTCTTAAGAATTCTTGATATTCATGGATTTGTTCACCAACGAGTTTATTCTTTACCATTTTATAATTATTAAAATTAGAGATCATAAACCGTTTAATTCCTGCATCAACAATCCCATACTCGGCCTCTAAAGTATTCCAAAGTTCTTTAGCGGTTGT
>CM042187.1:13009549-13026951 GCA_023539305.1 Ilex asprella | reverse complement strand
TATATTTATTTTTATGTAACTTACAAATTCAATATATATATGTGTGTCTATATATATATATATATATTTTAATATTTGCCTTGCATAGCCATAAAACTAATTTTAAGGTACTTAATGTCATCCTTGAATATTTACAATAAATTAAATTTAAGGTAGTAAATATTATTATTGAATATTCACAATAAATAGAACCATAACATTTGTAACTGAAAAATACAATTTAAAATAATTAAAATAAAAATTTAATAAAAATTTTAAAAACTTAATTTTATTCTTACAGATATTGTGGAGTTTTTTCTACAATTTCTATGTTGCATCAGGACTGATCCGTATAACGAAAATCGCAATGTATTGCCTGTGAATTTGAATATGGAGAAGCACATAATAGTACCAGAGACAGAATTCGAGGGGTGTGTTTCTAAGTATGATGAGGAGAAAAGTTTGGATAATGGTTTTGAGATGGTTATTGGATTTCTGGTTAGAGTAAAGATTGTGGCGACTCTCAATCATATGATCAAAGAATTCTTGGTATTGCACCAAAAAAAAAGAGAATATTCTTTGATTGCGGGGAAAATTAGTCAAAGCTTTTTTGACTTTTGGTTCTGGGTCTACTATCAATTTTTCTAGAGGACGGAATATTACACATATGATATTTAGGTTTAATTTGAAGGTATCAAATTATTGAATTAGTAAGATATTCATTTGCTGCTTTTTGTTCTTTTTTTTTTTGTGAGAACCGTCTTAATTGATGTTTTTTTGGATTTATGACCAACAATAATATTGAGTTTATAAATTTGATTTGTTTCGATAAGTTGATAATTTTTCGCATATCTTTAGTTCTATTAAGTGAAAAAAAAATCATAAAGTACGAACCTTTGTGCAGATGTAAATGTTTGCAATCAATAGTCCATGCTAAAAAAAAAAGCACGATGAAAAGAAAAGTAACTAACATCAATGAATTTTAACATTAATTAGTTGGAAAAAGTTTGCGGGTTTTGTCGAGTTGTATACTATAAAAACACATAATTTCTGTAGTGTGTGTCAAAGAGATGTCGAGACTAGTTTTCATATTTTGCAAGAATGTTATTGGGCTAAGCTTTCTTGGCAATTGAGTTCTCTTCACAAAATTATTCACAAGCCGTGTTTAAATCCGGCACAGTGGGTAAGGGATATACATCTTTTCCTTGATACTGATGAGTATGTCTTATTTCTTGTCCATTGTTGGTTAATTCAGTGATTTCATTTTGGGGTTCAGGCTTCGAAAAGTTTTTAATGATGCGTCTGTAATAGCATAAGTGTTCCAAAAAAGAACGTGCTTCTTCTGGCATATAATAATGGTTTCTTTGTGGTTGGTCTTACTAAGAAACTTGACTTAAGTGGGTTAGCAGATGGACGTGGATGTTATAGCCATGAAGGAAGCTATCCATTTTGCCTTGCAGCAAGGTGTTCAAGGACTTACTCTGGAAGGGAATTCTGTTAAACTTTGGAAATCTGTCAAGGCAATGGAGACACAGATGGAACCAGTGGGGATGTATTTGGGGCACTCTCAAAGATGAGTTTCAACGCTTTAGTTATTATGAAGTAGTCATAGTTCGCAGAACCAGCAATGGAGTAGCATTTAGTTCTGCAAAACATGCAAGATTTGTTTTGAGTTCAATTGTCTGGTAGGAGAGAATTCCAAAAACCAAAAAATAAGATAACTTTTTTGGTACTGTATTTTATTTTTTTATCCAATAATATTTTTACACGTGTAATTATATATATATATATATATATTAATTTAATATTTTTATAATCAATGGATACAAATCAATCAAAACAAAGTTTACGTTTTAAGTAATTTTAGTATGATAGACTTATCCCAAAGTCCCAATCGAGTCTAAACACAAATGCTAGCCGAAAAGGAAACTCGTCAAATTGAAATGTACAACCCCTGTTCCAATTGGACATAACAGCTAGCAGTTCACTTTAATTTATATACACATTTGTTCAATCAGAAAGTGTAAAGTATGAATAGAGAGAAGGATTGAAGGAAACTTCCCACAAATTGAATTATTTATACAAATCCTAGCTCAATCCTCCCACACTACATCAATCACCAGCATAAGATTCTCATATACAGTCTTACTATCACAACTAATTATCTCTCTCCGAGATCAAGATGCAGGCACCCACATGGCTGCCACCCTCCAACTCCTACGACAACTACTTTGTACAAGCTTCTTCACAGCAGACACCGACATGGCTGCCACCCTTGAACTCCCATGACAACTACCACACACAAATCACTACACAGCTGATTCATCTCCTACTGGACGATCCAAACTTGTGTCTATCCCAGTTCTTGATCGAACTCAATGTTATCATAGTTTCTGATGCCTCTGTACAAGGAAGACAATCTGTGTGCCGTGACTCATTGTCAAGAGAGATGATATGTGGAATGATTTACGAGGTGCCATTCCCGTTAAGGAGAGAGTCCAATGGGAAGGAGGAGAACACGATGGGAACTCATCAAACACCTTGTTAAAGGGTTAGGAAGCTTTGATAGAGAGAGTTTTGGACTCTCTTTGTTCCATGAGGGATAAGTTATACAATTCTGGCGCATTATACCTCTGCAAGTAGAGATAAAAAAAATGTCACGCTGTAATTTTTTTTTTTTTTTTTTTTGTGGGTTTTCCCTTTCTCCTAAAATAAAAAGATGGTGTACGTACGTGGTTTGAGGACCCTTAATTTAGGGTTGAGTTTGGCTTAGGGGATTCGAAATGGAAGCACTGGGTTTGATTGGTGAATGTGTAGAATGATTCACTCTTAGGAATTCAACCATTGAAAAATTGAGAGAATTCTAATGTGAGTGGATTGGATGGAATTATATATCTCAAGTTTATATTGAAATCACGAGTCTATTCGGTATATGGATGGAACAGCTCATTTATGCATGCATAGATAAAACTTACAAATCCGGGCTCTTTCTCCCCTAAAGCTGCGTATTACAACACGAGGTCATATGACATATTTGATCGATGGACTTCGCTTGGCTAAACGCGATACGATCCCGCTAAAGATAATCCACTGGGAAGGAATACACCGTGATGGAAACTCATCAAACACGTTGTTGGAGGGTAAGGATGCTTTGATCACAACTGTTTTCAAGTTTCTTCGTTGCATGAGCACTAAATCATATAACTTGAGGCGCTAGATACTGCCTCTGGGATTGATAATCAGGAAAATTGTAAGGATTCCACACCACGAATTCAAGTCATGGATGACTTCTTGGTACGACGAGCAAAAACGTCTGCATGCAAATTTTGAGGGGGATTATGAGAGAGCAATTGGTGATCCAGAGTCTGTATGGGCTTTACAGTTTAAGACAGCCTTGGCATTTAGATCAATACCAGCCAATGGGTCGTCTATTGAGGCCTAAAAGGTGGAGAAACTCCAAAGTTTGTGATGTTTCGACAGAGTACTTGTGCCCCATATGTCGGGATGAATTTGTAATTGGAACGTTGGTGAGTCGTATGCCTAGTTCACATATGTTTTATGCAAATTGCATTATAAGGTGGTTGAAGGGGAGTCATATGTGTCCTTTGTGTCGCTTCATGTTGCCCACTGACTAATGGATATTGGGTTAAACTACTATCGTTTGAGATTTGGTGGACTCAGTGCAGTGAAGTGGGTGCAATGTAGACTGATACGTAAATGTGAGCTTTTAATCTTTCATTACAGTATGTTTTAAAATCGTGTGGAACTAGCCTAAAATGCATAATATACTACACAAAGTGAATCTTAAAAGAGTTACAAATAGTATTAGAGTCATGGGCCCTCAAGGTGTGAAGGCCATCTACGATTGTTCATCGCTTGATGCACCTCAGTATGGTAGGACGATGGCTTAAGACAGTCGCACTAGTGTGATGGAACCAGTGGATCGAACATCACATTACTAAAAGGGAGTTTCTTCTTGTTTTTACCAAAACCAAGCCAACCCAAGATGAACTATGAGACAGATTCACCTTCTGCAGGATCCTCAAATAGAGGATACCGATGATCCAAATCCAATGCTGAAGCTGAAGGTAATGCAAGTCAACTGATGTTTTTTCTCATCCTCCATCATCATCTTAATAGTGTAAGTGCCCTGTACACACCACAAACGCAGTCAGCTACACATGCAGGAGTGTGTTTTCAAGGTGAAATGACATGATAGAATGAATGCTCTATCAGGTTTCTCTTGACCAATAAGTAGAGACATGTTTCCCATTAATCTGTAATTCATGGAAGAGCCTACGGACAAAATAAGGAAATATACCTTCCAGCTCTTTAATTTGGAGCCTTATGTGATGAATAAGATACACAGTCCCAACAATTTCCAGTTGTCTAAATGAATCATGTTCTAACATTATGACAAAAACATTGTTCTTCATTAAACCCCAAGTTACCATTCTTCTTTTACTATAGAAATTTACATCACTTTGGGTCTTCTTTTTCCCCCAATTTCCCGTGTCAACATTTCTTGCCTTTTCTCTTCAAACTTATCAATTACAATGTGAAGATACAACAAAAAGTAGACAGAAACAAGGCAGAAATACTTTAAAAAATCAGGAAGTCAAACATATATCGATTTATTCCGCTAACGTGACAGCATGTATGCTAGTAGGTAGATGGTCCATTTTTTTCTTCCCTTTTTTGTTGACATGCTTGATGTACATTTACATTACAAGTTAAACAGAGATTATGACCTGCTGTGGATAAACACTGAAGAATTTTAACCATAAGAGATTCCAAATACAAAGCCAGGTATTTGTGACTTACTGGTGGAGTAAAAACTGGTAGAGTTTGGGTGTGAGAGAGAACAAACTTTCCAGCTGATATAGGGCAAGGCCTCCCCGCACAAAGATCATGAGTCTCTTTATGGACTCGAATCCCCATATAAGAAACCTCGATAGCCAATTCCCCACCAGATATGGGTTGAGCTGCATGAAGGATCACTTTTTTAGTAATGGAAAAGGATCGTCCCAAGGTAATTAGCACTGATATTTTGAATGACGCAGCTAGCAATAGTTCATGAACAGACAGAGGTAGAAGAGAGTACTAGGGTTTGAGGACAGGTTCTGACAAAGCAACTTGTCTTCACTGTTTCTCAGAATCAGTGAATCACTCAGAGCTATATAATAAAGTAAAGCAGCAAAGTATAGAAATATACAGAAATGACCTGTGAAGCCAGGAAACAAATCCTGGGTGGGCACTTTAACAAAAAAAAATCGCCGCTATAAGTAAAATGATACATCTATATTTATTTATATGATAGTTGATAATTAAAAAATTTTAAGCAAAAAAAATCCAAAAATTGATATACACAGTATGTAGAAGGCACAAAGATCATAAATGAGTTTGCACACTTCTAAATCATTGCACAATAAATTCATTATCAATGTCATTGAAAATGTCTTTCTCTATTTAATAACCATGCCATCTGTTATCCATTTATTATTATCCATTCAATTACGCAATGAGTGTCCACAACATTCATAGCTAAAAATACTCTATTTACCTACTGTTGTAGTTTTGCAGCCGCATATTCAGACCTCAAATACTGGCAAGACGCATCTCACTGGAGGGTAGAAGAGTCACGGCGGGTTGCACAGTCATCGAAGGTCGCATGACCATCAATCTCTCTTGAACACCTGCTTTGGTTTCTGATCATCTAACAAACATATTTGTCCTTTTTAAATCCAAATAATTCTGTGATATTAAGAGGTGACACTTTTTTATATCCTTAAAAAGTGACCTTATATTTTATTACATAATAACCCTAATTTGTCCAAAACTTGCACATATCCAAAACGTGTCCAAAAGTTAATAGTCATTTGGATATGGGAATGTAATAAGCAATATAATAAGAAATAATAGGGTCGGCATAAGTAAATATATTTTAAAAAAATGGAATACATATCAACAATGTTAAGAAAGAAAATTTGAGGGTGGGCATGACCTTGTCCCTTACTAGCTCTGCCAGTGCTGTCGAGAGAGTTAATACACATTATTTCCATTTCTACACATTCTGCATTCTCTAACAACTTAATCTTCTGAAACTTCTATTGAACCCTCACCGCTAAGAAGCATGGACACGGACATGGACATGGACATGGGACACGGATACGACACAACACGGACATGCCGATACGACATTTTTAAAAAAAATAGGGCATAGACACGTTGGGGATACGTTACAAAAAATTATATTTTATATATAACATTATATAATTTATTGCAAATATAGTGATAATGATATATAATTCATAAAAGATTCAGTATTTTATGATAAGTAAATCTTATGTCTAATCATCTATGCGAATTTTTCAACTAAAGCATCCTCTTAATAATCAATAATCATCAAATTTTTTTTGTAGGAAATGTGTACTTAATATATAATTTAAATAATTGCTCTCACTTTCTCAATTACTCTTTTTTAAAACTTTTATGCATCTTTTATTTTTATTATTATATTTGGAGTATAACTTTAATATGTCTAGTGTTGGTAATTATACGTTCTCAAATTTTTAACCTTTGTTAATCACATTTCAACAAATATTTATTGTTTAGTAGTAGACAAGTTTTAAAGAGAAGTGTTGGATACGTGTCCGAAATTAAAATTTTATTATTTAATTATGGACACGGATAAGAGAATATCGGACACGTGTCCGAAGAGTGTCGGTGTCCGACACGGATACGTCACCTTTTCGAGAGTGTCCGTGCTTCATAGCCCCACCGGATACAATATCCATCCCCAAATAACTAAATGTTTCAAAATTTCGACTACTGAAGTTTGACATGCAATCTGGTTTGGGGAAAATCAAATCTACCAAATGCATAAATAAAGAGTACATTCAACAACAATCATGAATGGAATGCGATGCTTTTGTCAAGGAAATTTAAATTTCCCAAATAGACAAATAAAGGCTATGTTGACAGCCATTATGAATGGAATGAGATGCCCTTTGCTTATGAAAATTTTCCTTCGTGTTTTAATATGATGAATTAAATTCTCAATCCTTATAAAAACTTCATGACTGTGTATGTCAATGGAAAACTACTAATCAGTCTGGTTCCTGGTAGTTGAGGGTGTCGGGAAGAGTGGACTGTATATAGATAACAGACTCATATCAATGATGATTAAATTTATCAATACTAATAGAGCAACATTAAGAAATGTTCATATAATTTCCTCAAAACTATAGCATATGTATAAATCTACTAGTTTCAACTAGTAAACTAGGTTTTAAAAGTTTTCAGGACATGCAAATATAGCGGAACTATCGTACCCATAACATTTGTTGATCTGCTTAAATTTACTAATTTTTTTTCAGGATATAGAAATGAAAAAAAAACAGTATTTAAGAGGTTAAGGAAGAATCCCCTGGCTGGTCTAAAATACAGAAAATCAGAGGGCCTGTAAAACAGTACTTCATCCTAATGCATTTAAAAGTTCAAAAACTGATGCCCAAGCGATAGGTTAAGGAGGAATCTTCAAAACCGAAGGAAAATAGTCATCAATACAACATACATGAATTTGGATAACATCACAACAAAGTTAAGCAACCATCAATAGAAGTACGGTGAGTATATAGTAGTTTAAATTTCAAAGTTGTTTTGCTATATCTAGATGTAATCTAGTTTAGTACCTTCTTGTTGTGTCCTTAGGTTACAATTGGTTTCAGGGCCAAGTATCTTGATAATTCAAAGTTAAAGACTACAAATCAATGCTCATCCAATGGAGTTATGGTTGGGTAAAAGTTGTGCCAAATATGAAGGCCACTCAAAATCAAATCTCCAAATCCCTATGGCAATTCCAAAGTCCAAACCAGCTGTGGGTGCCCCTTGACGGCAGCTTGTAGATCAGGCACAGCAAGTGACACTAGACTAATTTCTTATTGTCTTCACTCAACTTGTAAAAGTAATATCATCTACCATCTGGTTTTAGTGTCATATTCTCTGCAAGGCAAACCAGCATTATTTTTCCCCACTCCCGTGAAGAAGTAACACTTTTTGGTTCGCACAAGTATGATGTCGTATGTTGGACTACATCCTTTGTTTCAGTCTAACAACACAATGTCTTTATATGCCACAAGCAACACTAATGCTAGCCATATCACCTCATACTATACAGGACAACTCATCTCCCATGGAACGTATGAGCGCTTCCATATCACCTCACTGAAAGATGGGTTTTATGTTAGGAAATTTAACTTTCTCATAATATCTTCATATTCAAGATTCTCCACAGTAACACCATCAAGAAAAACTGTATTATCTGAGACCGACATGATCTACTCTTATTCTATTTCCCTACATCTCCTTTTTCTATTTCTTACTCAAATGGATGATGCATTCTTGAATCCTACCTGGAACCTCAAAAATAATATTGATTTCAATTTTCTCTATGATTTTAAATAAGTAATTCAAGGATTCCCTTCTAAGAATTATCAATGATATATATTGAATGAATACTATCTTTGAATTCTTTAAGTACAAAATGAATAACAAAGAGGGAAACAAAAAATTTAAATTCTAAGATATCGACAGAACCAATTTTAGCTTCAACTGAATTAGATCAATTTAAAACACAAACATAAAAATGCCAACAAGTCCCATGTTGGTCCACTACTACTTATCAAGTAGTCCAATTTCTCACTACATGAAAATGAATATACATACCAAATACCCCATAGTGGATCCTAAATTATGATGCCATTAGAACTACTCTCAACATACAAGTACACATGAAAAAAATGGAGAAATAAATAACAATAACTATTGAAGGCTCCAATTCAGATCATGGCAAATGAGAGATTACCAGTGGAAGCTGAAATGTTGAAGGTGGCAGGCTTGCCTGTCACCACCGGATCCGGCGATATCTCGACACCATCAACCTTAACAACATAACTACCTTTCCTATCTGCTCCTCACACAAAAACCCAAGAAATTGTAGAAAGTTATACTCAGGTGACTATATGTAAATTCAACGAAATAGTTAAGACAAAGCCAACAAGTTAATCTACTGAGAAAAACAAAACCAGCATGTCATTCCCAATTAGGGCAAAACCCCAACACTACGCAACTATCAATATATACTATTTTAAAATCAATATGGGAAAATAAAATTGAATTTGATTAAAAAATTCAAAACTACCGTTTTACTTCATCTCTACTTTGTGAACAAGTAAGTGACGGAAAATTACTGAACAAAAACCTTTCGATGATAAAGAAAATTTAAATTTTCGTGGCTACAAGAGAAAATTTTACACATAATTAGGGCTTGTACAAAGTAAGAGAGAAAATTTTATTTAATTTGATGACAAGCGAAAAAAATTGAAGTTTGTATAGTTTCAAAATTTTCTTCCATTTTCTCTGCAAACAAACAGAGGAAAACAGAGAGGGAAGAAAGAAAGTGAACTCACCGCAGTATTTGACATCTTTTGCTTGGATTGATGGTAGAAGTAAACAAACAGCAAAGAGGAAGAGAGTGGTGAGCTTGGACTGATCAAATGCCATCTTCATATGTGCCTGTAAGAGAGAGAGAGTTTCAGGAGAGTTCTGTGCAGCGGGAGAAAATGACAATTTTTTTGGTGGGTTTATTCTTATATTTTAGGGTTAATTATAAAATACCCCCTTTAATTTATGGTCATGTTGCAATTAAATCCTTTTAAGTTTTAATTTGAACAATTTGCCCCTTATGCTTTGAACATTATCTTAATCACCCATGCCGTTAACTCTCGACTGTCAAAACTAACAGAAATTTTCCATATGACCTGCAATTTATTAGAAATTCAACTAAAAAGCATCTAATCTCTATTCTTAAAAAAAAAATTAAAAAGTTGCACAAATATTCCATCCCCACCTTCAAAGGCTCAGCCAGCAACCCGAACTCTTCACTAGCCTATAACCCTACCATCTAACCATCGGCGGTAAGCTACCCCACTAACATCAACCCCTTACCCCAAAACCATCTTGTTCCCTGTCACAGAGTCAATTTTTCACTTAATTTTTTGCCTCGTAATGGCACTGAAGTCATACACTCAGTCTCAGCCAATTTACACAATCGCTCACAGAATGCACACAACGAAAAGAATAGGAACAATAAGCAATCACACAGCACACACAAGTTTTATAGGCCAATGGCCCAACTTTTTTTTCTCAATAAAGCCTAAAGGAACACTCAGTCAGGGTCTGCTTACAAAAATGTGTTCAACTCTCTTAGTTGCACTATAGACTCAAGTATGCCTATTTATAGCATACAGAATGGCAGTTACAAAACCCAATCGCCTAGGCAACTGTAAAGCTACACCAAATTTGCCCACAAAAGCCACCCACAGCCTGCTGATGAAGGTTAAGACTCTCTGCCACTTCCACATATGTTGGTCATGGAAAATGAGCAGTTGAAACTGTTGGCTGTCCCAGCCAATAACTACCCTCAACTGTTGTGCATGTTGAGTGCACATGCCAACAACCCTCATGTTGTGCACATGCAAGCATTCTGCACAAAATCGCCCTTGCATGTCATGCACATGCCAGAAACCGTCTAGAACTGCCACCATCTGCAAGGCATATGTCACAACCGTTCGAAACCCCTCACATGTTGTGCATATGCCTTCCTTGCGAACCCACATCACCTGATTAGCCTTGTCTTCGTGCCTAGTCCATGACTTAGTCTTCCAAGCTAGCATTGCCCCACAAATCAAGCCACCCGACTAATCTTTGCTTACATGTTTGCTTGTGCCCACGTGCACATGTATTAGTTGCTACGCCCAGCCATGTATGGGGCTTCAATCACTCACTGATTGTACTAAATCGGGCCTATGCATGCGTTGTATCACTCAGCCATGCATGAATCTTCAAATCACCGACTAATTATGTCCAACATGCCCATGTATAAGCTGTCTCCTTCAGCTATGCATGGGGCTTCCGCCAACGACGGGTTCCCTCGGATCATCGGTCCCGTATTTTGGGTCTCGGACTTTGGAATGCCTTGCCTCCACCCATGACAAGCATTTGTTGGGTTCGTGTCTTATTTCCATGTGCCAAGGCTTAGGGGCATAGGGGTCCCTGGGGGAGCTGGTCTGGCACCCCTTCACGGAGCACCCTCCTATAATAGCGTTATGAAACAAACCCTACTGACAACACTGGACATATTCTGAGTCGAGAAGTTATAACAACCTAAGCCTGGGGCATAGTTGTTGCATGCTGTTGGGGTGTAAACCCAAGTAAATTTGAACTTTTTGTGAATAAGGGCAAAATGATAATTTGTCACCATAATGAGAAAAACTAAAATACGTGTTCTCTAGACCTCATACGACAAAATGGACTTCGCCATTGGACTCGTACCGCAGAATATAGTCACCATGTCGAATTTCGAGTTAAGTTAGATTTTTACACGTAGTTCGAGGCGACTAGGTGGCGGATGACTTCACCGAGGGTCCTAAAAGCGATAAACTCAGAAATTAATTATTTTTGATTAAAAAATTTAAATAAAATTAAATTAAACTTAACCCTTAATGTAATTAGTCGTTTCGAGACGAAATCGGATCCGATTAAGCGAAGGACACGTGGCGCGACGTGGGCCAAGTATTTAAAATTATAAATAAAGGTAAATATATTAGAAAATCAGATTTTTAGCCCACTTGATCCTTGTTTGGCCGGCCAAGAAGAGAGACAGAGAATGGAGGAGAAAAACACAAAGTTCTTAAGCTTTCTCTTGTGATTTCCCGGAGTTCTGTCACTCGAAATCTCTTAGACTAAAAACTAAAGTTGTTCTACGTGACTAGGGCTACATGTGGGTACCAAGAACGAAGATTTTCACCGAATATCAAAAGGCAAAGTTTAAAGTCTTGTGTTTTTAGTGTGTTCTTGAAGCCTAGTCTTCATTTCAAGTTTCAAGAGGTAGGGTTCCTCCTACCTTGAATTAATCTTTCCTTAAATATTGATAGTTTAAGGGTTTGATATATTTATGCACATGAATAGACTATTATATGTATGTAGAAGTTACATATGATTGGCATAGGTAACTTATGTATTGATATATATGTATGTTTATGTAATGGAAATGGAAAAGTGAGCATAAAAATGGCTTAAGCTAATTTGCTAGCTTGATTTTGGTATGTGGAAGTTACATGTGATTTATTATGTAACTTAATAAAATTTGAAAGCATGCTATGTGTTATACAAATTATGTCTTGAAGTTGTTTGGTGAAATGCCTTGAGTGTTTAGAAATTGTTGTTTTGATTGAATTAAAATAACATGCTTAAGTTTAACTCGTGGAATCATATGCTTATGATATGATTTATGATTAAATGTGCTTGTTGATATATGCATGTGTTGATATATTAATCTTGAGATGAATATGGTATTTATATGCTTAGAATATAAATTTACCATGGATGTGTTGAAATTGTTCATGTGTTGTTCTTGGCATATTGAGCATTGTGTTGTGTGCAATGAGACATATCATTGCATATGCACGGAAGCATCTCATCACATGGATGTGTGCATGGTTGATATCAACACCACACTTGGTGATTGACGGGATGACTTGGAAAAAGTTCGGTTGAAGACCTAGCTAAGCCGTTTGGTTGCATGATAAATTGGATTAGGTTTAGCAAGAAGAGGCATGACGACCTCTCGGGTGCAAGACTCGGTGATTTGGGAAATGCACTCCATTGGTGTAAGAGTCCATAAAGTGTATGGGTTTGGATGACCCTTGGTGTAAGTCTATGAACATTCATCCCCAAGAAAGACCCTAGTTTTGAAAATGTCATTTGATATATACATAAATGATGGAATGAAACACTTTGGCATTACATCGTGTAGTGGGAGTCGGTGAGGACTCGGGTTAAAGTGCATGAGTGAGTGTCATCTCATTTCATGGCTTGGTATTGTTGCATTCCAACTTAGAATACATATCCTTATAAGGAATGATTGTTTATATGTTGTAAATGAATGTTGCAAGAGCATGAGCATCTAGGGGGGAGTAGCCTTTGTAGGATTTACTCTACTGGGCGTTGGCTCACCATATACGGGAAATATTTCAGGTGTGGGGTTTGCACCTGCGGATGACTCACTTGGAGAG
The DNA here is from genome assembly GCA_023539305.1 of Ilex asprella. Lineage (NCBI taxonomy): Eukaryota > Viridiplantae > Streptophyta > Magnoliopsida > Aquifoliales > Aquifoliaceae > Ilex > Ilex asprella. The sequence goes on along the minus strand of CM042187.1, from coordinate 13,013,836 downwards.
CATCAGGCATGAAGGGGGCCAACTTGTGGCTTTATTTTGAGTTTTTGTAAAAGGTTTATGAAAACTTGGTCTTTGGCATGTAGAATATGCAAATTAATTGTAATACAACATATATGGAATAATATTAAAGTAACCTTGCATGTTTTGATATAAGTATGCGTAATTGGACCCGGTGTGGCCAATGTTTATGTATAAATGGACCCGGTGCGGTCATTGTTTATATTGAGCCTCTGATGGGTCATGTTAAGTTATATTGCACAGGTTGGGTTTTGGGTAGAACTCCCTGTACGAAGGAGACTCTGCCCAAATTTTGTTAAGTTATGGATCCCAGTAAAATGGGGTATAACGGTGTGAGATCAAGTTACTCGGTATCTACGGGTGTTCCGCGGGTTGATGGGTAATCAACGGACCCCCGAATTTTGGGGCGTCACATGGGGTCTTTGCCAAACCATTTTATCCCAACAAAATACAAGTCCAATTCCTTTAAGAAGCATCTTTTGCACCAAGGATTTACTTCCTCAAGTGATACACAATTTGGCTAAGGCATGGGCGCCTTTAGGCGAAGCTGCCCCATGCCAACGCCGAGCCAAAAGCTAAGGGGGTAACATTCACCGACTATCCTACCTTCCATACACTAGCGAACATGAATGCTCACACACACACTTTCTCCTCATCATTGGAATTCTATTAGAGGTCTAAGTAGGATTAGAATTCGCACACAGCTGCGCTTCGAATTTTGATGGAAATGAAGTGAAGATTAGGTAGAATTGGATCTCTATTTGGGGCTTGGGCAATGAATAAGTTGAATTGCAGATTTGATGTTGGTTATGGTGCTCCATTTGCAGTAGTGATGGTGCTCAATAATGGTTGGTGTATTTGTGGCAAACTTGGTCTCTTTTTCATATTTTTTATTTCCTGTTTAGTGGTTTGGTGGCTGGTGATGGTAAGGTGGTTGGTGATGATTGAGGCAGAGATTAGGGGGTTATTTGTTGCGTTGGGATTTTGAAGGTGGCCTTGGTAGTGTCATTATTATCACTAGGCGTCATTGCTTCGCACCATCATTAGTTCTGTAAAGTTTTCTCATTGTTATTGATTCATATTTTTATGAATGGGCGGTGTCTGTGATGTCAATTGGTATAAGCGGTGACATTGGTGTTTGCCGTTAGTGTCCTTGGGGGGTGACGTTGGTTGTTCAATCAGTGATGCACTACCATTGGTTGAGATAGAATGAATTTGCATTTTTTTTGGTTGAATTAATTGACTAAATGAATTCTCTTAAATGTTTTCATTTTATTGAATAGATTTGTGATTAGAATTGTTATTAAAGTGAGTTGTGATGATAAGTTTTTGGTTATGGTTATGGTGGAGGTTGGACGGTGTTGTTGACAGTGGAGGTGGACATGTGAAAGTGGTGGCAAGGTATACAAGGAAAGAAAGTAACTATAAATGTTAGGATTGGAAGGGTAGTTTAGGACTTTTATATTTTCCATCCATTCAGTTAGTCAATTTAGTCTAATGAGAACTTGAGTGGGGGGAAATTTGCTTAAACAGAAACTAGTGAGAGTTGATTGTAACGTGACCTAAAATTGAAAGGGACAATTTATAATTAACCCCTATATTTTAATTACTCGAACGTATATATTACATTTTTATATTAATTCTATTTGAGTAATACTATTAAGACCTAACAACTTACTTTAATTTTCTAATCTAAGGACATGTCAAGTGATAAATTTCCAATGAAAAAATTTAATAGTTGTAGTTACAAAAAAATTATTGGATCATATCATTGTCACAATATTATCTCAACAAGAATAAGTAATTGTCGTCGATTAACCATTAGTGTGATTGCAAAATCTCAATCAAATAACTATAATTCGATAATTATTCTCACAAAATATTTCAATGAACAATTAGGTCATGTGATAATTTTTTTTTTTACATGTAATGAAAATTCATTCATTAATAAAATATAGCAATCTCATCTTGCCGGATGGGTACCAAGAAATCTGGTACCTTATCTCGCCATACAATACACTCCGAACAAGAACTAACATATTTAGCTAGGATAAGTGCTGCTCGATTACCCAAACTTCTTATCCACAAGGCAAAGAATTGATTGATTCGATCTGCAATAATGTGGATTTGATCTGCAAAGTGTCCAATCTCTGACAAATCATTATTTCACAAATTAATCACTTCAATAATACCTTTCGAATCACCTTCCAAACATACACTACGGCACCCCTGCTACCTCTTTGCCTGAACTGCGATAAACTGGTTCAAATAGGATATAAAAAAAAATATACAATCTGTTTTGGGAAGCTGACTTCTTGATTTAGTCACGCTTTGTTCCTAGTTTTTTTTTGCTAATGAAAATTGAGATATATGTAAAGAGTGGAAAAGAAACAAATGAACTATTCAAGTCTAAGTAGTGTCCTGAGCTGTGAGAGCGTCCTTGGTAGTCTTTAGCTTGACTTGGTTTGGTAAACCATTCGGTGGCAAACAACCCGTGAATTGCATAGCAAGCCCCCATTTTTCTAACTCATGTGCTGCTTCATTATTGCTCCATCTGGTGTGTGTCATGCTCCAATCAAGGTGATTTTCTAGAAAGAGTTTAAGATCTTGGACAATGGTTTGAATAGTTCACTTTTGAGTGATGTGATTTAGTATTGCATCATGAATAACGCTCTGTGAGTCTCTCTCAATTGTCACATAATTCCAATTTTTTCTCTCTGCCCAAATTGATGCATGTCTAGCAGCCAATGCTTCTGCTATGAAAGGATCCGTGCAATCTTCAATATTTAGTGCTACCTCCAGGACAGTCCCTTCTCCATTTCTGGCTATTGCAGCTGTACATGATCCATTTTGTCCAATTGCAGCATCAAAATTTATCTTGATTTCACCTTCCATAGGTGTTTTCCACTGTTTGTGGATGGGATCAGTGGCTTGTATCTGCTTCAAGGTTGGAGCACTGGGTCTTGTTCTTGCAGTAAGAAATTCATCAAAGGATAGAAGCACTTGCTGGTGTACTTGATGCATAATTTGTTGTGGTTCCTTCAGTTCTTTTCTGAAAAGAATTTTATTCCTCCAGTTCCATAATGTGGATGTGAGAATGGCAGTAAAAAAGGATAAATTATGTGCAATGAGGATTGTTGGGACCAAAGAGGACTGTTGGGTTCAGTACGTGGTCAGTCATTAATACTCAGATGTGACTAGGAGTTTGTTCTGAGTCCCCACTTTGCAAACCAAATCATTCTGGATAGAGGGAAGAGGGAGAATAGATGGACATCGATTTCAGCATGTTCTTGGCACAGTGGGAGCAAAGTCTCTGGAATATACATCCTACTGGCTAAAAGACTTTTGGTGGGAATGCTTGCAGTAGCCATTCTCCATTAAGTAATCTTGTGTCTCTCATGTATTAGGGCATGCCATAACTTTTTCCAATCATGTTCAACCAGATAATGTGCTTGTAGGTCCCTATCAGCTCTTAGTATTTTGTAAACAGATTTTGTGCTGAATTTTCCTGTTTGTTCTGGTATCCAAGCCAATCTGTCTTCACTTGGATAAGCCGGCAGTTGTATCTTCAATATGGCTTGGAACAATTTCTTATGAGAAGAGGGATGTGAGTAGCTCTTTGTTCCACGTTGGTGTGCCAGTATTTATTAATTCAGCTACTTTCCGGGGGATTATGTCTCTATCCTGATGCAATTCAACCCGGAAATCTGGTAGATTTGGTACCAAGGCTCAGTCCATATATCAATTGATTTCCTATCACCCACTATGTGATATGCACCTTTGAAGATTAGTGGCCTAGAGTCAAGGATCTGCTTCCAGATTGATGAGTCACTTGCATCTTTCTAAATCCCAGACCTCCAATTGATTTTGGCCTACATATGAAATCCCATGATTTGACTGTCATAGCTTGCTTCTCCTCAGTTGATCCCCACCAGAAATTTTGAATTTTACTATCCAACTTATTACAGATTGTCTTTGGGAGTAATATATGTTAAGAAATATAGGGTTATTTTAATTATTAAGGGTAGTCTTTTATTTTATTTGTTTCGCCTATATATAGTCTCTTTGTATTTAGGTTAAAACACTACCTTGTATTCAATTCAATTATGCGGTATCAATGAAACCCTAGCTTTCTCTTTTCCTATCTCTCGTATAACTCTTGATTGCTTAACATGGTATCAGAGCTAAGTTTCATGGGACGAGACTTAATCTGAAACACAGCTTTCGCGGATCCAACTCCGCGGTGAGTTGGCTGGGGGTTTACAGGGG
>CM042187.1:12962383-13009449 GCA_023539305.1 Ilex asprella | reverse complement strand
CTAAGTTTCATGGGACGAGACTGAATCTCAAACACAGCTTTCGCGGAGCCCCGAAATTTTTTTTTGGAGGATATTCGGCAATCTGGTATTTCGTTCTGATTTGGCAATCTGGTATTTCGTTCTGATTTGACAATCTGGTATTCCGTTTTCCCTTTTGGCAATCTGGTATTTCGTTTTCCCTTCTTTTGTAATCTGGTTTTTTTTGTTTGTTTGATTATGGCTACTGAAAGAGATGATTCGCATCAGTCTGTGAGTGTGAGGTTGGATGGAAAGAATTATTTGTATTGGAGTTATGTGATGAGAAATTTTCTTAAAGGTAAACATATGTGGGGATATGTTAGTGGAACTTCTGTGAAACCTAACAATACTGATGAAAATTATGCTACGTTGATAGATTCCTAGGAAGCAAACAATGCAAAAATTGTTACTTGGATTAACAATTCTGTTGAGCATTCTATAGGTACACAGTTGGCAAAGTATGAGATAGCAAAGGAGGTTTGGGATCATCTGCAAAGGTTATTCACTCAATCAAATTTTGCAAAACAGTATCAATTGGAGAATGACATACAAGCACTTCAGCAGAAGAATATGAGTATTCAGGAATTCTACTCTGCTATGACAGATCTTTGAGATCAATTGGCTCTTACAGAACAGGCAGAATTAAAGGCATGTGGTGCCTATATTGATCGTAGAGAGCAGCAACGGTTGGTACAATTTTTAACAACACTTCACAGTGATTTTGAAGGACTTAGAGGTTCAATTCTGCATCGTTCTCCACTTCCTTCTGTTGACTCAGTTGTCAGTGAGTTATTGGCTGAAGAAATACGTCTTAAATCTTATTCTGAAAAGGGAACTCTTTCTACTGTGAATCCTTCTGTGTTAGCAGTACCTTCTAAACCATTCTCTAATAATCAGAATAAGCCTTACACAAGGGTTGTCTTCGATGAGTGCAGTTTCTATAAGCAGAAAGGTCATTGGAAGGCTCAATGTCCTAAGTTGAGACAGCAGAATCAATCACAACAGCAATGTCAAGCTTGGAAGTCTGGCAACCAGTCACAGTCTAATGCTCATAGACCACCTCAGAGTTATAGACCACCACAGTCTAATACTGCAGCAGTAGTTTCATCAGCTCCTTTCACCGATCTTAGTACTATGGCTGAGCAATTTCAGAAGTTTCTCTCCTTACAACCACAAGCTATGTCTACCTCTTCTTCGGTAGGTCAGTTGCCTCAGAGTTCTTCAGGTATGTCACATTCTGTATGGGTCTTGGATTCTGGTGCTTCACATCATATGTCTCCAGATTCTTCATCTTTTGTTTCTGTGTCTCATTCGTCTTCTATTCCTGTTATGACTGCTGATGGAACTCCTATGCCTTTAGCAGGTGTTGGTTCTGTTATCACACCTCACTTGTCTCTCCCTAATGCTTATCATATTCCAAAACTCACATTAAATCTTGCTTCTGTTGGTCAGTTATGTGATTCTGGTAATTTAGTCACATTTTCCTCTTCTTCTTGTTATGTGCAGGATCTGAAGTCTCAGAAGCTGATTGGGACAGGCCGTAGGAATGGGGGACTATATATTTTGGATGAGTTAAAATATAGGGTTATTTTAATTATTAAGGGTAGAATAGTCTTTTATTTTATTTGTTTAGCCTATATATAGTTTCTTTGTATTTAGGTTAAAACACTACTTTGTATTCAATTCAATTATGCAGTATCAATGAAACCCTAGCCTTCTCTTTTCCTATCTCTTGTATATCTCTTGATTGTTTAACAATATGGACTGCATCGCATAAATTGGCATTGCCATTGCAGTAGAAATTCTCAGTGTGGCTCTCCCAGCATATGAGATAAATTTTATCTTCCAACCTTCCAGCTTCGAATCTAGCTTTTGTAAGATGGATTGAAATTCTCGTGGGTGATCTACTTCTCATCAATGGCAATCCAAGGTATGTAGCTGTGGGAGGTCCTCTCTTCAGTCCCAAGATGTTTAATTGATATGATCAAGTCTCTTGGAGCATTAGGGCTATACTATGCATGGGATTTTTCTCTATTGATTTTCTGGTCTGGCCATTCTGCATAGGTGGAGAGGCAATTCTGGATGCCTCTTGCTTTCGTGGGATTTACTCATCCAAAAATGAGAAGATCATCTACGAACATGAGAAAAGTGATAGGGCGGCTACTTTAATACCTTTGAGTTTGCGCTGCATTGCATTCCTGTGTAATCATCTAAACAATAGCTTAGTACATATTATAAAAAGGGATAGAGATAGGGGATCCCCCTGCCTGAATCCTCTATGGGACTTGAAATTTCCCAAGGGACCTCCATTAATAAGGACTGAGAATGTGGGTGTTGTGATGCATTCCTTTATCAACGTTATGAATTGTGTTGGGAATCCAAGCATGGTGAGAATGCATGGTAAGAAAGGTCATTCCAACTTGTCAAATGCTTTTGACATATCAATTTTTAAAAGCATTAGAGCTCCCTTCGCTTTTTCTTTTTCAAAAGATTAACAATTTCTTGAGTTAAGACTATATTTTCAGCAATCCCTCTCCCTGGTGTTAAAGCACTTTGGTTGGGGGCTATAATTGATTAACTCTAACTAGTGTGTAATTTAAAATGATTAAGTAATCAACTTTGTAAGCTAAAACAACTAAAAACTATCAATTAAGGTGTGTGCGTAGATTAAAATTTTAAATATTTTATTTCAGGGTTAATGTAGAATTACTGGAGAATACGAGGAAAATTTGCAAAACTGGAAACAAGCAAGGACCAAAGTGTAAAACGACACATGGAACAGCAAGAAAACGACACATGGAAGCTCCAACATGCAACACATGGAACCTCCTGCAAGGCACCACCATCCAGATGGTGGTGGTGGAGTACGGATGGTCACCTGGGTGGTTGGAGCTTATCTCTACACCTCGTGCTTCCTTATTTGCCTATAAATAGGGGATTCTTCTTCATTTGAACAAGGCCGGCCACCCAAGAGCCAAGGGAGAGCTCCAAAGAGGAAAAGAAACAGAAAAAGAGAAAAGAGAAAGTCAAATACAAAACCGGTCTGTCTTACACTCCATCCGTTACTTTGTATTTCTACATTTCTGTTGTATCTTTTTATTCGGATAGTTGAACTGTTGCCACTTTGTTGTTTTGATTAATAATAAAGGTGGTTGTGTTTCAGTTGTTCCTTGTGAAAGAAGTTTTAGAATTTGTATTTTAATTTCAGTTGTAATGACAAATACCCGCACTCCTTGCTTGTCAATAGTAATGGCCGATATGACTTGTTCTCCACCAAAACGCTGGGGATGTTCTACTGATGCAAGGTACAAAACCTAAATGATTCTCATGAATGACTTGTCCTTATGGGTTATTAAGGTTGTTTAACTACTATATATAACTATATTGTTAGTCGAACAACCACGGTGTTCCTACCGATATAGCTTGTCCTCCACTGGAACACTGAGGATGTTTAACTGCTATATATATATATATATAAATATATATATATATATATATTACATATGACATATTGAGTAATTCAAGTGTTCCTCATGAATGGTTTGTCCTTCTGGCTCGCTTTAATTAGTCAATTGACACATCTATAACCAGCTAACCTAAGAAGTTGTTGTGTTATGACTGACTACCACCAGCTAGCCTAAGAAGTTGTTGTGTTATAGTTTATTATGTATGTACTTGCTATCATGAGATCAATTGGATAATTCAAGTATTCCTCATGAATGGCTTGTCCTTCTGGTTTGCTTGGCCTAATCAATTGACACATATATAACCAACTAACATAAGAAGTTGATATGTTATGATTTAATACCACCAGCTAACCTAATAAGTTGTTGTGTTATGGTTTATATACATCAGACCCACCGGTTGACTTTACAGTAAAACGAGAGTTAATTGTTGCAAAGTAGCATTTCCAGTATTTAACTAATATAAAGCATATGGAATTCTTAAATCTTTTATATTATTGTCATTTACAAGCTTATCTCGTTTACTTTATTTAACTAGACTAGTTATCAATCTAAACTCACATCACAAGCTATTAAACGTTACATTGCTTTAAACAATAATTTTAATGTTTGTTTTATTTTAAATATTAATTACTAAAACTCTTCGTGGGATCGATATTTGGACTTAAAATCGAGAAAAGTATAATTTGACCACTTATACTTGGGTGTATAATTAATATAATTCAGACCACAAAAAGTGCAAATCAATAATCTAATCAAGGAAATGTCTAAGCCTATTTGCAAGGATTTTGAAAATCAATTTGTAAGCCACATTGCAAAGGTTGATGGGTCTATAGTGATGAACTATCATTGGTTTAGAGGACTTGGGAATAAGACATATATTTGTTCCATTTAGCTCTGTAAGAATGCGACCTCCTAAAGAAAAAAAACCCTAACCATATCCACTAGGTCTCCTCCAGTGGTGTGCCAATATATTTTGTAGAAAATGAAGGACATTCCATCTGGTCCTGGTGATTTGAATGAAGACATTGAAAAGATTATGGCCCTTATTTCATCTAAGGTAGGAATTGCACATAATTCTGGGTGTTGGTCAGGGGAGGCAATAGACTCAATGAGTCCTTGTAGGTCCACTGGGAATTGAGGTTCAGAGGATGTGAAAAGTGCTTGAAAATGAGTTAGGAACTGGTTATCTATCTCCTCTCTCCATGTTACCTAATTTCCATTTGGAATCTTCAAGTAGTCTATGGAGTTTCTATGCCTTCTGATGGTTGTGGTTAGGTGCAAAAATTTTGTTTGATCATCACCTTCCCTCATCCTTTGCACCCTTGACCTCCGCGTCCAAAGCTCCTCCTCTCTTTTTAGCTCTACTGCAAGATCAGATTGTACTATTATTTCCTCAAGTATGTTATCTTGTGTAGGCTTAACTTGTTGGAGTTAGTCAATTCTTGATTTGATTTTACTGACTTTTTGAATACAATTTCCAAATTGTGTCTTATTCCAATGCTTTAAGGCTTTCTTCGTTGGCTGAATTTTCTTGTAAAACATGTATGATGTTGATTCCCTGACTAATGTTTTCCATGATTCTTTGACTACATGGTGACTAGCCAGATCTCTAATCCACATGGGTTCAAATTTGAATGGTTTGGGAAAGTTGGATAGGTCTCTATATGTATTTAGTAACACTTGAGATAGATATGAGAAGAAAGGGATACAAACTAAGTGTAGAGCCCCCATATATATAGTCAAATAATAAAGATACAATAAGGATAAAAAAGGTAAAACAAAGATAAAAAATAAAACCCTAATAAACTAGGCTATAACTCCAACATTCCCCCTCAAGCTGGGCGCAAAAATATCAACTAAGCCAAGCTTGACAACAGAGTCCTGGAGAATGGATAGAGTGACAGGTTTGGTGAAAATATCCGCAACCTGATCACTAGTCCTCACAAACAATGGAGTAACAATACCACAACTAACCTTCTCCCAAAGAAAGTGAACATTAATCTCTATATGCTTCGTCCTCTCGTGTAATACAGCGTCAGAAGCGAGCTGAATAGTAGATCGATTATCACAATATAAAGTGGATGAAGAAGTCACTGGAAACCCCAAATCGCTAAGAATAGAGCGTAGCCAGATAATCTCACATGTGCCAAGTGCTAGTGCCCGATACTCTGCCTCTGCTGACGAGCGGGAGACAACTGTCTGCTTCTTGCTCTTCCAAGAGATGAGATGAGTCCCTCAAAAAGCACAGAAGCCCGTAGTAGATCAACCATCACACGCTCCCCCATAATCTGAATCTGGATAACAGGCTAGAGAACCAGTCTGAGATCCTGATGCATAGAACAACCCAAGTCCAGGACAAGACTTGAGGTATCGAAGAATATGATAAACTGCATCAAGATGAGGTTGACATGACTTGTGCATGAACAAACTAACTCGGCTAACAGCGAATGAAATGTCTGGCCTAGTGTTGGCTAGGTAAATAAGTCTACCTACCAACCTCTGATAGACAGTCGGATCTCTCAACTCCTCACCTTCAGCAGTAAGCTTCAGATTTGGAATCATAGGTGATGATGCCGGTTTGCACCCCAGCATCCCAGTGTCTGAGAGAAGATCCAAAATATACTTTCTCTAATAAAGAACAACACCCCTGCTGCTACGGACAACCTCAATCCCAAAAAAGTATTGTAGAAATCCAAGGTCCTTCACATCGAAGGTCTTCCCAAGGTCTACCTTGACCTGCGCAGTCCCAGAAACATCATCTCCAGTAATAATAATATCATCAACATATACCAAAAGGATGACACATTGTCCAGAAGTATTCTGTCGAATAAAGTAAGTATGATCAGAATGACATCTGGTGAACCCCAAATGTACGACTACATCACTAAAGCGAGAAAACTAGGCTAATGGTGACTGTTTCAGTCCATAAAGAGACTTACGCAATCGACATACCTTTCAAGCATACTCACCCTCACCACGAAAGCCCGGTGGTGCATCCATATAAATAATCTCATCCAGATCGCCGTGAAGAAACGCATTCTTCACATCTAACTGATGAAGAGACCAAGAGTACTCCGCAGCCAGAGAAATAATCAACCGAATAGTAGTCAATTTTTCCATGGGGGCAAATGTAGCACCAAAATCACGACCTGGTACCTGAGTAAAGCCCTTCGCCACAAGCCTAGCCTTGTGACGATCAATAGTACCATCCGCAAGAAACTTCAGGGTGTAAACCCAGCGACAACCAACAGGCTTCACCCCTGAAGGTAAAGAGACAAGATCCCATGTATGATTACGCTGAAGAGCGTCCATCTTCGTCTGCATGGCAAGAACCCACTGGGGCTCCCGCATAGCCTCTGAAATAGAACGAGGAACTGACGTATCTGATAAGGCCATGCTATAAGCTCGAAATGTAGGAGACAGATCACTATAAGAAACATAAGCAGAGATCGGATATAAAACTCTAGCGGTCCAACCATAACGATCAACTGGAAAGCGATCACGCCGCGAATAACGACGCCCTAAATCATCATCCACCACTGACAATGTCTCATTAGATAAAGTAAACACCTCAATCCCTGCAATCTCATCAGTACTAACAACAGGTGCATCAATATGCTCAACAAACTGAGAAGTATTACCTGCATCGCCTAAGGTAGAGAGGACATCGACAGGGGGGAGAGCGAGGACGGCAAACATAAACCTGCGAAGTAGGAGAGACTGGTGACTCTGTATGGACAGGAAGGAGTGGTTCTGGAGAATGAGAGACTGATGACTCTCTAGTGATTGTGACCAATGGCTCTGGCTCTTGTGGTAACGGAAAATCAAAGGGAGTATCATCAACTGGAGCGGCAAACACATGACTAGAAGAAAAATAAGGAATATGCTCAAAAAAGGTCACATCTAGACTGTGATACATACGTCGTCTAACAGGATCATAACACTGATACCCCTTAGACTGATGACAATAGTCTACAAAGATACAACGAATTACTTTATCATCAAGCTTATAACGAGTAGGAGATCGATCCTGAACAAAACATGTGCAGCCAAAAACACGAGGGGGGACCGAAAAAAGTATCCGTTTAGGGAATAAGACCTGTAAGGGAGCTCTATGCTGAAGAACACGACTCGGTATACGATTGCACAGAAATGTAGAAGTCAAAACAGTAAAATGTCAATAAAATTTTGGTACCCCCATATCTCTAAGCATACAACGTATCATCCCTATCAGACTCCTATTTTTCCTTTCAGCAACTCCATTTTGCTCAGGAGTATATGAACAAGTGAGTTGCTAAAGGATACCCTGAGAAGAAAGGTGAGACACTAAGGCATCAGACACATATTCCTTAGCATTATCCGAACGAAGAGCACGAACAATGGCATCGAATTGTGTCTTAATCATCTGGAGAAATTGAGTGATGACAGGGAGTACATTAGACTTCCTATGCAAAAGGTAGACCCAAGTACAACAGGTATGGTCATCTATAAGTGTCACATAATAACGAGCACCTGACAGAGCAGTAACAGGGGAGGGTCCCCAAGTATCAGAGTGTATTAGGTCAAATGGTTTGGGTGGCTGGTGCATGCCAGAAATATAACTGGTCCGAATATGTTTTGATAGGGAACATATAACACAATCAAGTTTACCACTAACACAAACTTTGCTCAAAGTAGGAAATAACATGCATAAATATTTAAAGTTTGTATGCCCAAAATGGTCATGCCACAACTGAACAGTTTGTGACGAAAAATCATAATGACAAGTACTAGGTAAAATACTAGTATTCAAACTAGGAATAGATAAAGACAAAGCAGGTGATGAAGGTGGAGGTGGAGAAACTGGAGGTAGATTGCCTAGATAATACAATTCATCTCTCTCATGTCCCCTGATAATAATCCTCTTGGTACTCAGGTCCTACAAATAACACGAATCAGATAAGAATACAACCGCACAGTGAAAATCTCTGGCTAACTGATGTACAGATAATAGATTCATGGGGAGATGGACTGGCGCAAGTATGAAAGGCACGAGGAATACCTGTAGTAGTCGTAGCAGTAGTAGTCAAACCTCGAGAAGCCAGGACTAACATAAGCATATCCAAGCGAGAAGTGATAGCATCCATATCCTTCTGCCAAGGAGGAGCAGCTGCAATAGTAGCAGGAACAATGACTGTAGGTGGTGGTGCCTCAGCAATGGTAATAGTATGACTGCGAGGAGACGGCTTAAGCTCCAGATAAAGCTTCCAACAAGCAGTCCTGAGATGTCCGAGTCAGCCATAATAATCACACTGACGAGAATCCCAATGTCTACGCTGATATGGGGTACTGTGACAGCGCTGGGACAAGCGTTGTCGACCCCTATACCCGGTAGAAGTACTAACAAATGTCTCAATGGTAGGGGTCTCAACTCCCTCAGTAGTAGTCATATCATCAATAATACTAGAGCACCCGTGATAGAGATAAAAATAACTCTAAGATAAATAGAGAAATAAAATAAGGGAGAACAATATACCTCTAGTCGAACTGTAGCGACAGATAAAGAAGGTCCAGAAAGCTCCCAAATAATCAAGTCACGATGCCCAGAAATTCAGTAAATATAAATAAAGGATCTACTGTATCAAGAGAAAATCAACGAAGAAGAGGATTCAACCCCTCTTAAAAGGACCTAAATACTGCACCTCTAGGAATAAGAAATCAGTGGTGAGGGCGACAGTGCAATGAACAGTGGTGAGGGCGACAGTGCAATGAACACCCCCAAGCTGAAGGAAAATGTTTTTTGCGACAAATAATGCATGTTGTGCAATTGGAGAATTAGCAATTAAGGTTCAAAAAGAAATATCGCCAATTGTGATGACAGTAATCTCATGCTTCCAAACCCAACAATTGGCAAAGGTTGATCCTGTTTCAACTGGCGCTCAGTATGATAAAGAGTTCATTGGTTGTTCCTGGACTTGTCGAAGGTCTTGGTAGTCGAATTGAGAGTTTGGTTTCACAGAGTAATTTGAGAGACTTGGGTTTGGTTTATTATTTGCTGTCAATTTGGCCCAGTGGTTAAGGTGTGTGCCTGTTATCGGTTTGGTTAGCTGGGTGGTTTCGCTGGGCAGTAGATGGCCTGGGTGGTTTCGGCTGGCCCAGTGTTTTGGTTAGGTGCTGAGGTTAGCGGTGGAGATGGCTGGCTATGGTGAAACTTTGGTGAGGCTTATGAGGAGTTGCTGTTGGTTGTTGGTCGACTGGTTTGATATAGGTGGTCTGTCGGTGAATGTGGGCAGTGAAGTTTGGTCTGTCAATGAAGACAGTGGGTTTTGCTTCAGTTTGGTGGTTTCGGTTTGGTATCCTTCAGTTTGGTGGTTTTGGTGGAGTGGGTTGTCTCGTGATGGTACTGCAGTGGTATTGCAGTTTGTTGGGTAAGCAGCGGCTTGGAGGTTGTCTGGTTTGTTTCGCGACGGCAGAGGCTAGGTCTAGGGTTAGGGGTAGGATTGGTTGGTGGCTCTGATACCAACTTGAGATAGATATGGGAAGAAAGGGATACAAACTAAGTGCAGAGCCCCCATATATATAGTCAAATAATAAAGATACAATAAGGATAAAAAGGGTAAAACAAAGATAAAAAATAAAACCTTAATAAACTAGGCTATAACTCCAACAATAACAATAGGGAGTGATCTGAGGTAATAACAGGTAGATGTCTGATGGTGGCTTTAGGAAATAATGACCTCCATTCCAAGCTAGATAAGCCCCTGTCCAATCTTTCCTTTATGTTTTCTAATCCTTCACGCTTGTTGGACCAGGTTAATGAATTACCATTGAAGCCTAGATCCACCAAGCCCTGGTTATGTACGAAGGAGCTAAATTCTTCTCTTAAGGCAGATGCAAATGGTTTGCCACCTCTTTTTTCATCTTGGAAAATGACATTGTTAAAGTCTCCTAGGAAAAGGATAGGGTGTGATGTGTCCGTAGTGGTTCATTGTGTCCCATAGTTGATGTTGCTTTCTTCCATTATCTAGGGCATAAATATAATCAACTACCCATTGTGAGTTTGGAGGGCCGGAGAAGATCACTGCTAAGATTATGATGTAGTGGGATACGATGATTTCAAGATCTACACCTTTCCTCCAACATAAACATAGTCTCCTAGATAGGCTTGTGGCTGATTGGATTTCAAAGTCATGGAAAACTGAGACTGATGTAACGACCCACCCTAAATGTAAAAATATTGTTCGCATTAGATGCCCATACACTCTCACGGTTTTGTTCCTCTAGGGTTTTGCCTTAGAAAAAGCATTTTGACAATTAAGGGTGAACATACCACATATATAACCCAATCACTCCCCTTCCTTAGTCGATGTGGGATGCAACACGTGAAGTTGTAGCACCTCCCTATCTCGCAAGACTTTTTTTTGGCATGGTACTACATTTCACCCCCTTAGAGCAACTCCAACAATGCTATCTAAAATAGCTACTCGAAATATATTTAAATATTGTATTATCTACTTTAGCTAACCATTTTTTTAAATTCACTCCAACCAACACTATTTATTTTAGCTAACCACTTCAACTAAATTTAACTAACTTTCAATAATAAAATTTAAAAAATAGCAATTCAACTATACATTGTATAAATATCATAAAAGATGGGCTACAAGAGTAAATATCATAAAATACTTGGGGGTTTTGCTAATTTTTTTGGGATTTTTTTGGTGATTTTAATGAATTTTTCAGGGGGATTTTGTTGGATTTTTTTACTACCTTCTTGATCTTCTCATACAAAGTCCATCGATAAAAATACAGATGATAAAATCATCAAATTCATACGAACCCAGAAATGATCTAAAACAGATCTATGGATCAAACAAATTCTAACTATTTCAAATCCACAAACGCTATCCATCAGATGGTGAAGACGATGGACCAGTTGAAGTCGAACACGATCTGTGTGTGTGTGTGTGTGTGAGAGAGAGAGAGAGACCATACCGGTGGAGCCTTCAGTCTAGTTAGTGGAGCTTTAGTGAACTTCGAGTCTGTGGAGCTTCAGTGTGAGAGAGAGAGAGGAGGAGGAGGAGGAGGAGGAGGAAAAGGAGGGGAAATTGGCGCCAGCGAGGGAGAAGTGGCTCGCTAGAACCAGGGAATGAAAAGGGGATTATGGAAAATAGATAGCTTGTTGGAGCCAGATTTTAGGGAAAAACACCACATAAATAGCCCAACCACTACCCCTCCCTAGTTAATGTGAGATGCAACCTATGAAGGCTCAGAGGTGCCTAATGATAGTGATGGAGGCTCTGACGATGGAGAGGGTGAGAATGAGGAGGACGACCATTGGAGCAGTTAGAGTGTTATGAACTTTTGATTTTTTTTTAGAAAGGCATTTTGTAGCCTTACTTTTGTAAAAGTGATTTTTTGTCACTGATGTTCTTTTGAAATAGAATGCTAGAATGCAAAGAACTTTTGAAGTCAATTTAAAAAAAAAAATTTAATGACTGCTTATGTCAAGCAATAGTGGGCAACAACCCAAAAAAGGTACAAGAAGTAAAATCAAGTTCTCCAACTTTACTATTTCTACTCTCCTAAGGTGTCATTGGTAATACCTCTTCAGGTGTTCAACGTTCCATGGATCTGGCCTCACCACTTTTGTTATGAGGTAGGATCCTTCCCAGTTTGGTCTTAGTTTTCCTTCTCGCAAATCCTTTGTGGCAAGAATCACTTTCTTGAGGACCAAGTCTCCTGATTGGAAGAAATTAGGCTTCACCCTCGAGTTGTAGTATCTCGTCATTCAGCACTTGTACTCCACATTGCGGACCACAGCGTTCCATAATACACACGGGATTTCATTAACCCAGAGACCATTCGCTCTTTCGAGCCTTGTCTTTAGGTTGTGTAGTACTGTTCTAACCATGACCTCTGTTTGTCCGTGGGCTGGAATGAGGCTACTTTATTTGGAGGTCGGAGGAGAACGAGTTCAAGAGCTTGTTGTCAAATTGCTTGGCGTTGTCGCTGACTATGGCGTGGGGTATCCCGAAATGGCAGACCAGGTTCTTCTAGATGAAATTTTTGACCTTTGCATCTGTTATCTTTGCTAAGGGTTCGGCCTCCGCCCACTGAGTGAAGTAGTCGATGATTACCACTACGAACTTGCACTGTCCTCTGCTCAAAGGTAGTAGGCCTAAGATGTCGATGCCCATTTAAAAAATGGTCACGGACTTGTGATGACTGTCCTGGCGATTGTCTAGGTATAGTGGCGAAGCGTTGGCACTTTTCACACTTCCCTAGTGAACTTCTGGGCGTCTCTAACCATGCTAGGCCAAAAGTAGCACTGTCTAAGTGACTTGTGGGTTAGGGAGTGGCCTCCAGAGTGGTTTCTGCAAACCCCCTCATGGATTTCTCATAAGGCATAAGCAACTTCTTCTAGGGAGAAGCATCGTAGTAGTGGTAAGGAATAGTCTTTCTTATACAAGACGCCCTATAAGATAGTGAATTTAGAGGCTCTCATCCTGAGCTTCTTGGCTTCTATCGGGTCATCTAGCAATGTACCCTTTTGAAGGTATGCCTTTATTGGGGTCATCCAACTTGTTACGGCAGATGTGCAATTGAGGCTAATGGCTTCCACATCTAGCTTACTTGGCTCGAACTGGTGACCGATGAATGTTGGTCCTGGTGGGGCTTCCAAGGGCAAAATGAGCCTAGCAAGTGCATCTGTAGCCATATTGTCTTCCCTCGGGATGTGACATATCTAGAAGTGATGGAACTTTGTAAGCAAGGCTTACACCATGGCAAGGTACTCTTGCATTCTGGTTCCTTTTACTTCGAACTCGCTCTTCATTTGGTTGACTATCAGCTGAGAGTCACTATAAGAGATGAGGTGTTGGGTTTCCATTTCAGTCACCAACCTTAGGCCAGAGAGAAGAGCTTCATATTCTGCATTGTTGTTGGAGGCGGTGAAATAGAACTTCATGACATACTTGATGGGAGTGTTGTCGGGGCTGATCAGGATTAGGACTACTCCACCTCCTTCGCTGGTCGAAGAACCATCCACGTAGAGCTTCCAGGGAAGTGGTAGAGAAAGGGCCTTGGAGGCCATTGTAGGCGTCTGGGCGCCTGACTTGGGGTCCTAGATGTCTTGGGCGCCCTTGCAGGGCACTAGGTTATCTTGCGTGCCCAGGCTCAGCGCCTGAGTGTCTGGCTACTTTTTTGGTGAGGCTTCCTGAGGCATTGTGTGCTTGTTGCTCTCCTCCTCTGCCAGTGTGAGCTACGCAATAAAGTCTGCCAAGGGTTGTGCTTTGATGGCTGCCCTTGGTTAGTACTGGACATCGAACTCGTCCAACTCTACTGCCCACTTAAGGAGTCTCCCAGAGACGTCTGGCTCTCCCAGAACCCTCTTTAGAGGCTGGTCCGTGGCGACAACAATGGTGTGACTCTGAAAATAATGTCAAACACGCCTTACTGTTGAGATCAGGATAATCGTCACTTCTCTAGCCCTGAATATCTTATTTCTGCTCCTCAGTATGCCCTACTCACGTAATTGACACACTTTTGCACTCCATCGTTGTCTCTAATAAGGACAGAGCTTATTGTCGATGGGAAAGTAGAAAGGTACAACAATAGAGTTTCACATGGTGTAGCATGCGAAAGGAAAGGAGGCGTAGCCAAGTAAGCTTTTGAAAAACCTCCTCTGCCTCAGGTTCCTACTCAAAGGTTTTTTGGAGAATCTTGAAAAATGGTAAGCATTTGTTTGCAGACTTGAAAATAAATATGTTGAGTGTTGCAATTCTTCTGTTAAGGCACTAGAGCTCCTTGGTTGAGGTGGGTGATTTCATGTTCAAGATAGCTTTGATCTTATCAGGGTTCAACTCAATTCTCCCCTGGTTGACCATAAAGCCTAAGAACTTTCCTGACTCAACGCTAAAGGCAAACTTCTCAGGGTTCAACTTCATGCGGTATAACTTGAGTACATTGAAGGTTTCTTAGAGGTGGTCTATATGATCTGTCACGGAGAGGCTTTTACCAACATGTTGTCCACGTAAAACTTCATTGTTCACCCGATATGAGACTGGAACATCTTGTTCACCAGTCGTTGGTAGGTTGTTCCCGTATTTTTTAGCTCAAAAGGCATGACCCTGTAATAGTAGGTCCCTTTCAGAGTGATGAATGATGTCTTCTCTTGGTCTGGGGGGTGCATGTTGATCTGGTTATATCCAGAGTATGCATCCAGGAAGGTGAGAAATTCGTGTCCTACGGTGGCTTCGATGAGGAGGTCAATTCGTGGCAACGGGTAGCTGTCCTTAGGGAACACCTTGTTGAGTTCGGTAAAGTCAACGCAAAGACGCCACTTTTCATTGGCTTTGGTCACCATTACAACATTTGATAGCCACACAGGATATGCTACTTCTTTGATTTTCCTATTTTCTATCAACTTCTCCACCTCTTTGTCCATCGCTTGCGCCCTTTCAGTGGAGGCACTCCTTAGCTTCTGGCGAATAGGTTTGTAATGAGGGTTGACATTGAAGCGATGGGTGACAACCTCAGGGTCGATGCCCTCAAGGTCTTCATGTGACTATGCAAAAACATTCATATTGCGCCTTAGAAAATCTGTAAGCTGGCGGGCTAAATCTTAGAAAGGGAAGAGTCAATGTATATTTTTCTGTCTGGATACTCCTCATCTAAGACCACTAGTTTGAGCTTCTTTACTAGTTCTCCTCTTTCCAACGTGGCATCATCTCCCGAGTCGAGGACCTCCATTTGTAATGTTTCTTATGGCTTTCTGGTCTTCATGGTGGAGACGTAGCATTCTCTTGGAGCAACCTGATCTCCTCAGACCTCTTATATTTCATTTGGGGTTGGAAAATGGAGGATAAGATGGTAGGTGGAGGGAATGGCTCTTAGGGTGTTGAGAGCGGGTCGCCCTAGGATTATGTTGTAAGCCGACGGACAATCTATCACTAAGAAGTTAACCATGACTGTGGAGATCTGGGGTGCCGCACTAACGATGACCGGTAAGGTGATGGACCCTAAGGGATATACCTTCTTCCCTGAAAATCCGATAAGAGGTGACCTGATGGGCTGTAGACTTTCTCGCACTAGGTTGATCTTGTCATAGGCTTCTGCGAACAAGATGTCCGCAGAGCTGCCGTTGTCTACCAAAATCCTTCATACCTGAAAGTTGGCGACAATCATGTAAGCACCAAAGGGTCGTCGTGGGGGTGCTGGATTCCTTCTAGTTCCTTGTCTGAGAAGGATATAACCTCGTTGTTTCCATGCCTTAGTGCCTTGGCAAATCGTCGAGGTGCCTAGCCTTTCTGGCGTGGGCCTTCATGGCTGAAAAGGATTCTCTTCCCCCTACAAGCCCTCCAAATATGGTGTGAATTTCTCCAATGGATAGTTGGTCCTCCTGATTATGTGGTGGCGGCAGTGTCTGATCCCTACCAGCAATACATTAGCGTAGATGACCACGTTATATGAGCTCTTCAATTTGTCTCTTAGGGTTATAGCAGTTGTCGGTGTCATGTCCATGGTCGCAAAGGAAGCAGTAATATTTGTTCGGGTTCTTGCAGTTTGGGGGAGATTTCGTTCTCCCTAGCCACATTATTTTAGGGTCATCCTGGATCTGGAATAGGATGTGCCCGACAGTGGCGTTGAGGGGAGTGAAGGCTTGTTGATCTCTCTAAGGGGCAGGACCAAGCCAGCCTTTGGCAGGTACCCTCTCTATCCTGTTGCGCTTGTTTCCACTCTCCTTCTTGTCGTCTTTGTATCTTTTCTTTCCCTTTTCCCCTGTTTGGAATGACTCACCTTGTCTGGCCCTTGTAATGTCTTCAGAATTCATGTATTTTTTAGCTTTTGTCAGCAGCTCTGGCATGCTCTTCGGTGGGCGCTTCGTCACTGAAAAAAAGGAAGTGAGATAACTCTTGAGGCTCTCGTCTCGATCCTGCTTTATGCTTAGTAGGTGGGTGGCAGGATTTTGGTGGCATTATCCTCCAATGAAGTGTGACACAAAGGACCTACTTAGCTCAGCAAATGAGCAAATGAAGGCTAGGAAGAGTTTGGCGAACCATTGTCGGGTTGATTCCTTCATGGTAGTTAGGAATGTCCTGCACATGATTTCGTCCAGAACGTTGTACAACTGCTTCAGGTCATGTAGGTTTCAAAGTGATCAAGTGAATCCTTTGTACTGTCGAAAGTTTCTACATATGGCATCTTGAATTTTTATGGAAGGGGATAGTTCGCCACGTCTGGCACAAAAGGCGTGTCAATTTGCCTGACGAGGTAGTCCACCGTCTCGGGTCCCTGAGCCTTCATGGCGTTGAAGACGTCGCCCAATTGATTCTGCACTTCTTTGATTTTTTCATCCCAGTGGTTAGGAGCTCCTTTGGAATTGTCGTGAAAATAGCTCCCATGCTCCACACATTGGTATTCTCCTTCATCCTCTTGAAAATGTAGGTCTCCACCATGAGAAGAGGGAGCTAGAGGAGGAGGTGGAGGTCCCTCATGGTAGGCACCCTTATATGGGGTGCCCAACTGGGGAGCTCCTTGACGTCCAGGGCATGGAGCTCCTCTAGCTTGAGGTCCTCCAGGCTGTGCTCCTCCTTATTGTCCAGTGAGCATTAGTTGCAGGATTTGCTAATTCTGGGCCACAAACTGTTGTATTGTCTCTAGCATCTGCTGTGCATTTGGAACAAGATTGGTGGGTGAAGGAGCAACATCCTCCTCTCATGGTGGATTATCTTCAAGATAATTTATGGATCTAGTGGTGATTGCCATAGGTACAGCAAGAAAAGCGATTAAGTGAGAATTTTGTCGTTCCCATAGATGGCATCAAACTGATGATGCATAAATTGATTTTGCACACTACCTGTCAAGTGACTGATAATTAATGCAGTAATATAGTATAGAGATAGTAACTCAAGGGAGACAAGGAGGTAGAGTGGTTTGATCAACGTGGCCTACGTCCACTATGAAGGACTAGGATGGTAGAGAGAGCAGGGAGATACAAGCTATGAAATTGAGAAGAGGATGATAGCAATGTGTGCAATTGAGTGTGATGCCCCCCAAGTGTTAGCGGGGCTTACAATTTATAGTCGTCTCCTAACAGATTGAGGCGGCTTATCAGCAACTAAGTTGTTATTCTGGTGGAGCTAGCACTATCTTCTCAACGGATGAGACAGTTACGAAATTCTTCATAAGATCTGGTCAAAGATGACGTGGTGGTTGACTCCTTCCAAGACGGCGTGGATGAGGCTCTTAGATGATCCTGTCTCCCTTGGTGATGTAGCTCCCCGAACCTTGAGCTTGATTGGGCGCGGACTCTTTTGGACTGGACCCACTAGGTCTATCCAAGTTGGGTCCTTAATTTAAACTGGGTTTATAAGATGAGTTGGGTCATTGGGCCTGGCCCATCAAAGAGTACATGTTAGATGCAAATAATAACTCGTTAATCACAAGTATTAGTAAAACTTTAGTGTTTTTAACGAGGAACAAATCAAGACGTCCGAATTACGATTCATCCTAAATTCCAACCCTCCACTGCTTAACTACCTATGTGGGGGTTAAAAGCAAATACAAAATTATCAAAAATATGTTTGAATTTTTTTTTATTTTATATAATTCAATACCTTACTTGGAGTTTTTTTTTGTGATAATTGTTGAAAACTATAAGGTCTGTACCTAATTAGTCAAAAAGTTTATTCATGCATTTTTTAAGATGTGAGGTCCAGTTCAACAAAACTTTTAAAACAAGAGATCCAAACCATTTTTTTTTCTTTTTTTAAAAAAATGACAATATTACCTCTTGTGTCTTGCACTTTGCCCAACCAAAAATCATTGACTTTCTCATTAGTAAATCTAGCTTTTCTTCCATAAAAATCCACCACCACCCAACACCCCCACCCCACCGACGATGAATAAAAAACAGTGAACTAAAAAATTCAACTCTTCTTTTATTCACCATATATAACAAAACACATTGAGTTTTTTAGTTTATTGTCAGTGAGTTCACTGTCGGTGGGAGGGGTGGGTGGATGGTGGGGGTGGGATATAGTGGAAGTTTTTAAATAACTTCATTCATTAATGATATTTTTGTTAACTGCGTATTTTATGGACCTTTTGCTTTATAAGTATCTAGGGTGGACCTCTAGACTTAAAAGTGCATGATTTTGTATCTCTCATCAAATCCACTTTTTTTTATTGTTTGTAATTTTTTTAAAAAAAATTATTTAATTGTGATTTTTTTTATTTTCTAAAACTAAATTTCTGTGATTAAATTGTTGAGTTTATAAATTTTTTAAACTTATTTTTTTAATGGGGCCAAATATTATTTTTTTTGTCAAGGAATATAATATAGCTGGTAATTGCTCATGCCTTAAGACACAGAGTAATAAAAAAAATGTGATCAATTAAAAGACTTACAAAATAAATTTACGCTGAGAACATTGACAAATGTATCTTTTATTACACTAGGATCCACTATTTAAACATTTAATCACCTTTTCAGTCACATTACTACCAATAACATATTACATCTAGTTATGACTACACACATGAATCTCAAATAAAAATAGTTGGCGTAACAAACAAAATTTCAATAGTTGAGATAAACCATATGTTATTTTTTAAAAAAAATTGACGAAGTCCCCTTCGAAAACATGATCCAATTGAAAATATCAACCTGCGTACAACTCATAATCAAACCTTTATGTAAATAAAAACTATCCTGCATCAATAATCTCATCACATCATGTTAATATCGTTGTGTCAACTGTTGCAAATATAATAACCCAAGCATCTAGTACCAAAATGAATAAGATACAAATATAAACTGAACTAACACCAAACTTAGCTAATATGAATAACTAAGTACATTCATTCACCCTATAGAAGCCAAATAACCTGTAAAATCAATATATTGTGCCTCCTAGTTAGTGCATGTGCCTAAATGCACCGGATAATATAAAAAATCGTCAATTAAAAAATTAAAATCTACTAAACAAAGTTGAAACTAGAGTGCCGGTTGATTTTCAACATTGTTGAAATTAATTGGGGTCCATCATTTTTTGGCAAAACCCCAAGGTCATTGTACTCACCAACGACAATCCTGCCTTAGTAAAAAGATTTACCAACTATCACAACATAGACCCAGTAATATTCAAACAATCAATGACCAAAAAGCAAACCTTTTTTTCCTGGACAGCACACAAACCCACATGAAATCACACACATTTCTCATTTTATGATCACTTGGTTATGAAAAAATAATTACAGTTTAACCATCCGTTTATTTTGTGTTAATGTTGATCAAGCTACCAAAGTAAGGGAATAAAAGAAATAAATATAAAGTAAAAGAAATAAATAAAATAAAGTAACTTCAACATGAATACAAATCTCATTTCTTAAAAAAAAAAACAGTGGATGAATTCTTGATATCCAACTACTGTGCAGATGAAGTGAAAAAGATACATTGAGATGCATGTTAGCGCAACCTAGTAATTAAGACAATTGCAGCCGTGTAACATAAAATTCTAGTCAAGCGGTTCTATTAAATTGATTCTTCAAAGCATGTTATTATGTTAACTCTGGTCCTTGAATTTTCTAGTCATGCAATAAAAGAATTTCAATAAAGCTAAATCCACAACCTCTTCTCAAACATGACACATTTATCACCCAATACAAAATGCACGTGAATCATACAAATTAAGCTACACAACATCAACTATAATTATGGGACCAACAATTCTTTACAATTTTCAAACCCTGAAGATGCAAGAAAGATATTGTATAGGAAGGCCCTATCGACATTAAAGTAGAATTGTTATGCTACTTTAAGATGTACAGTATTGAGCTTTAGAAGGAAATTTATCACCATTAGAAATGTAAAAATTGATTGGAACCATGAGCAGTTGCACATCAAAAACCAAAAATTAAAGCATTCATTGCTAGGCTTGGAAAAACTGAATCAAATGACACAAAGAAAGCGAAATTGGCCTAAAATCATGGAAGAATCACTAATAATAAAAATGAGAATTTCCTTCTAAAATGAACACTTAATTCATTAGCAGCGACATCATTTTGCTCATGTTATTTAAAACAAAAAGATTGTGATAAACCAACAAAGATAGTCATTAAGCAAAGGATACCTAGTTAACAATATTTAAGTACTTAATTAAAAAAATAGATAAAGGAAAAGTGATAAAGCATAACAAAGTACTCGTATGATGAAAAAGTAAGGAACTAGATTTTAAAAAAAAAATTATGACTCATAAGATGCAACCATCCAAAATTAAACTACCAACTAAAAATATCCCTTTTTAACATACCTAGTGTAAAAAGTGTTGCACTTATGAAGACGATTTGAAGGGATAGCTTTCAGGCTTTGAGGTCTTTAAACCTTATAATCTTTTGAATAATTAAATTGGGACATATGCTTTCAAACATCCATTTAAAGTTCAATGAAAGGCCTCTAATCAATATTATGGGTCATTTGGAAGCCGGTACACAAAACTAGACTTAATTGCCAAAAAGTACATAGAAAAAAATATTTTATAAAAAAAATCCACTTAAGACATAGAAAGACTTGAATACCCTTTTATTGTAAATAAGTTTCCTAAAAAGATTTGGCTAATCCCACATTGAATTATCTCCACATTACGTGGTGCGTTTGTCTCTCATAAAACAAAAACCTAAAATTTAGAAAAATTAAAATCCATAATAAATCCTCTCCATTTTTTTAGGGATATGTTTCAAAGTTTTTGGAAACTTTTGAAATATGACAATTGAAATTAAGGAATTTTAATTATCTTACCTTAGAAAATACTAAAATTAAATAATTTTGGTCATTTATATATATATATACACACACACACACACATATACATATATATTATGAAATCACACTATGAAGTCTAGTTTCTATTACTACTACAATGTATTGATACAGTTTAAAGTGTTTATGAAATTAAATTATATCAATATAGTGTATCAAAACAGTGTAGCAATAATAGAAACTAGACTTCATAGTGTGACTTCGTAATATTATGTGTGTTTGTGTGTGTATATATATATATATATATATATATATATATATTAATTATAAGAGAGATATGTTTCAACTTTTGAGAGGGTCATTGATTGAACCACCATTCTTAGATTGTGGATTCTTTTGGCACCATTGATTGTCTGAAAGATCAAATCCATAAGTAAACTCTATTGCGAAACTAAAGAGTAGTAAACAAAAAATAAAAGGTAAACTAAGGAGCATTAAAGACAAAATCATAAATCAATTTGTGTTTGATCATTTGAAACTTGTGAGTCTTTTTGAACTATTCATGTTTACACCAATTAAAATGCATTTCTAAAACAAGCAATGCTACAAAACTCAAATGAAATCTAAAAATTTGCAATCCAAATGCATATCATCTCTTAGATAAGTGGGTTCCATCAATTTTTTCAATGGGGCCCATTTATGCTACACTCATCTATGGGATAATATGCATTTGGGTTTTAATTTTTGGGTTTCATTTGGGTTATGTAGCATTTTCCTTCTAAAACTCACTTTCATAGTCACCTATTGTTTTTCATAGTGCAATAGGAAAAACATAATGGTCTCCAATAAATCATATGCCTTTTCATTTTCTCTACACACAATAATCAAGTTCGTGAACAAAAAAAATGTATGGGTTTAGTAGTTCAATCAAAGCAATCAAATTGCAAAACAAACACAAAAGTGAACATCCAATTTAAGGTTTGGCATCATTCTTTGAGCCAAACTTTTCATCCTCCTCCTCTTCTTCTCGATGGTCCTTTTGCCAATAAAATTAACATCCAATTTGAAAATCCATTTCAAATTTTATAAAATTAACTCTCAATAATCGTCAACACAACATCCCAACTCATGCATAACACCCACTTATAAAACCTTACCGTTCAATCAACACCCTAATATACATTCAATCAAAACCCTAATAACCCTAACATACACTTTATAAAACCCAACTATAACATTTTTAAAATATTTAATCAAAATACGACTAACAAGTAAAATATTTTTAAAACTCTACATTCCTATGAAAAATCCCAATCTGAAAATCCGATTCTTACAAAACTTATCAAACTTATTTGAAAAAATATAACATTCTTAACACCCAAATTAACACCCAACACCCAAATTATCAAACCAATTTTTTAAATCCTACAATCCTATGAAAAATCCCAATTTGAAAATCCTATTCTTACAAAACTTAGCAAACTTATTTGAAAAAATCTTAACACCCAAAACAACCAAATTGTCAAACCAATTTGTGTTGTGTGTGATGATGATGATGATGTGTGTGTGTGTTGGTGTGTTGGTGTGTGTATATATATATGTGGGATGTATGTGTGTGTGTGTGTGTGTGTGTGTGTGTGTGCGCGTGTCTATGTCTGTGTCTGTGTCTGTGTCTGTGTTTGTGTCTGTGAGTGAGTATGTGTTTGAACTTTGATGGTGTGTGTCTGTGAGTGAGTCAAGATAAAGAGGGTGATGTGTGTGTGTGTGTGTCGTGAAAGAGAGGGTGGGAATGGAGGGGGAGAGAGAGAGGGAGAAGAAGAGAGGTGTACCTGGGCAACGAGAAAGGAGCCATGACAGAGGATCTATGTGCCACTAGTTTAGCCATATATGGCAGAGGAGAGAGAGAGTGCCTAAGATGGGAGTCTACTGGTTGAGAGAG
Organism: Ilex asprella; assembly: GCA_023539305.1. NCBI lineage: Eukaryota > Viridiplantae > Streptophyta > Magnoliopsida > Aquifoliales > Aquifoliaceae > Ilex > Ilex asprella. The sequence goes on along the minus strand of CM042187.1, from coordinate 12,986,282 downwards.
AGAGAAGGAGAAAGGGTGTTGGCTTTGGGGTTATGTGTTGTAGGTGGCGTGTGTGTGGGGGTTAAAATGGGCAAGAGAAGGTATTTGTGTGAGATGTATTGTGAGCTTTGGATTAAGTTGAAAGAATCGAAATAAAATTTGGGCCATTTAAATAAAATTGGATTAAATCTGAGTCATCCTTGTGTTTTCCCAATTGAATTAAAAATAGATTATATTTTGAAGTAAAAATGCATTCAAAATTGTCTCTATCTTATTAGTACTAGCAATACATCACGTGTGTTACACATTAATAAAACATATTAGATATATATATTTATCTGAATTAAATATCATTTCAAATTTATCAAATTTAATTTTTATTACTCATATTCTATTATAAAATTATGAAAATTTTGTATGTTCTCAAAATTTTTTGTACTAACTATAAAAAAAATAGTTAAAGTTCTATTTTTATAGAATTTTGTGATTGATATTGATTTTTTAGTGATGTTTAAGGAATTAATTTATTTTAAAATTCATTGGATTAGGATTCCACTTATAACTGCTTGAATAAAATAAAAGTAATTTTCAATATACTAATCACATTTAAACCATACTTGTAACACCCCGCAGTTTCTTTTATAAATGTATATAGTTATGGGATAGATAATTATTATAAAAATGAGGATATGTATGATGATGAAAGAATGAATCACATATGTTAAAACATTAGAAATGAATAATTGGGAGACAAATGGATTTGGGAAGTTTAAGTTTCAAAGACCTTTGAGATTTGGAATTAGTTATTAGATAAGTTTCCTAATGTTTCTAGGTCAAGATAATGTATCCATTGAATCCGGAAGGTCGAAAAACCTTGGGAAATGTAATATGAAGCGCATTGGAAACTTGGAAGACGGAGGAAGACTCTGTCTGCTGAGTGGTACCGGTACCGGGTACCGGTACCCCGATTCCAGAAGGTTTTTGGTACCGGTACTGGGTACCGGTACCCCAATTCCAGAAGGTTTTTGGTACCGGTACTGGATACCGGTACCATATGGTACCGGTACCGGTACACCCGATAAAAATCTAGACATTTAATGTCGCGACCTTGGTCCAATTTTAGCCTTATAAATACCCAAGGTCGTCTATTTTGGCCCTATTTCGGCCACTCCAACAATAGAAACCCTAAGAGAGAAAGAAAGAAAGAGAAAGGAGGAAGGAAGGAAGAGAAAAACAAGAGTCAAAAAGGGTTTTCCAAGATCAAAACCCTAGTTTCCAAGAACACAAGGTAGGGGATTTCTTCTCTTTCTCTTACATTGAGGCTAGGTTTACTTATATGTATTCTTTATGCTAAAAATTATATATGTATGCTATAAATCAATGATTCTTGATCCTCATGAATATTAACATGCCTTAAACAATATAAGTGGTGGACCAACCATTAAACCCTAGTTTCCAAGAGAGATGAACTTTCTTCTCTAAATTTAGATTTACCCTTAATCCCAACACCCTAGTGTTTCACATTGAAAAATAAAATGATGTTATTGTGATCTCTTGTATTTTACATACTTAGTTATTGAAATTGTTACATGATAAATTTGAGAATTTGGCTTATAAATTGGAGACTCTTGAAATTGTTGGGCATTTGAGAATATATGGGCTAATGTATTGTTTGGGTGGTGATTTGGATAGACCTTGAGGGTGAGAGGTTCCTTATAAGGATGCTCATGCCAAGAGAGGATAATTTGTAACATTATCAAGAGGTTCCTTATAAGGATGCTTGATTTGGATAGACCTTGAGGGTGAGAGGTTCCTTATAAGGATGCTCATGCCAAGAGAGGATAATTTGTAACATTATCAAGAGGTTCCTTGTAAGGATGCTTGAAATAACTCAAACCTAGAGGGTGAGAGGTTCCTTGTAAGGATGCTCATTCCTAAGAGAACAATAGTATATCATGTGTTGGAAAATAATGATATTTTGAAATGGATGATTATGGGGATTGGTTGTGATGGTGTATTTATATTAGTATTGTTATTTAAACTTGAGATTCGTTGTTAAATGTCCTTGTTTTACTTCAAACATTATGTATGCTATTTGTGAAATGAGACCACCCCTTTTTGATGTTTTCTTCAAACCTTGTTTGAGTTTGGGAAGATTTTGCTACAGAGCTTTGTGCTCATCCCTTACAACTATATTTTTCAGATTTAGTGCTAGAGGAGGATCTTGGCATCGACGAGCCGGGACATTGGGAGGCTCCACTCTAGAGGAACCTAGATCCCGAGGTGGATATTTAGAGCCATGGTTCTTTTGTACTAGACTAGAAAATTCTTTTGAACATTGTGTAGTCTAGTTTCTTTTGTAATTTCCGCTGAACTATAATAGTAAACTTTTCATTGGGAATGTAAAGGCCAAAGATGGCATATTCTTTTGGAATATTGATGTAAATGTTATGAATCATGGTTATGAAGTCTTTTTTATTGATGGTTTATCGTAGTGCTCTCATGGTATGAATGGTTATTGAATGTAATGCCATCCAGGGTGTATTTTGGGGTGTTACAATACTATAATTAGGAATTAGTTAATTCAAATCTAATAAGATTTAATATGGTATTCTATAATATATATTTTCAAGCATATTAAAATTCTAAAAAATTTAATTTTTAGTTAAAAATACACTATAATATCTATTTTTATATAAAATGTTAGTACAACTTAAAAATTTTATTGTTATTGAAGAATTATATTGATGTAACATAATTTGATTTTTAAAAAAAAACTATATGTAAAATTATTTTTTATCTTAGAAATAAAAGGGTTAAACTTTTCGATTAAAAAAAATACACATATGTAGGTATAATGTTAATTTTGCATAAGAGATGAGTAATATTAAATTGATGGAGTTTTTTAAGATTTTTTGAAAATTTTATTGAATATATAATGATGTATATTTGTTTTAAGAGTAATATAGTCAGTCAAAAAAATTTATAGAAACTGATATTTATACATAAAGAATAAATAATTAAAAGAAATGTTATAGATAATTTGGAGATTTAATGACATAAAAATATAATGGTAATTTAGATATTTAATTGTGAAAAGATAAAGTAGTATTTGTATTTTTTTTTTTGTAAAGGTAATATAGAGATTCAAATTTCTTTTATCTTAAGTATTTTTATTAATAGTATATACACTTTATTAGTAGTATATATTGTGCAGATATAGATATAAATAGTATATATACTTATATCTATATCTATACTACTATAAAATGTCCACAAAAGTGAAAATTTTTTGTTTGACAATATTATCCTTAGCAAAATACTCAAAGACAACAATATCCTTTTGTAGTAATTTCTTATTACTCAATTAACAATTTATAAAATATCAATCTACTAAATTATGTTGGAATCATTGGGAGTTACAGTAACTTAAGGAAGCAAGATTATTATAAGACTCTTGGTCTTTCAAAACTCCATGACAAACAAGATTATTATAGAACTCTTGGCCTTTCATCTCCATACCATAAATTAGTTGGCTGGCCAAATTGTCAAATTCAAAAATGAGTTTTTTCAAGAACACGTTATATATGTTCTCAATGCTTTTAGATATATTTTGGGCCATGTTTTAAATAATTTCGAGATCCTATAAATATTATTTGATATTTTCTCACTCTTCTCACATTTCAGCCTCACAATTTAGATGGAGCTTAATCTAAAGAGTCGTCTTCTTCATTACAGTTGTCTATCAAAATCGTTGTGACTGTTTTAAGTGACGATGATATCAAGTTTGAGAATCAAAATTTTAATATTTTGAAACAATTGTTTTCTTATTTTCAATTAGTTATTTCTCCTTCACATTATAATTAAAAATTTGATAAATTCACAAAAAGATAAAACGATTTCCAACTTCAGGTAGAAGTGATGGACAACGTTGCATCAATTATCTGTTCTGGTTTGTTTCTTTAATGCTCAGAGATAATAGTTTATATTCTTGAACGTGTTCTCAACTATTCGTGTATCTTGTAACTATATTATGACATTGAGTTTGATAAAAATCATAGCATGGATCAAGATTAGACGGATGTGCACATTTTAAAACATGTTTTACTCTAGACTAGGGGTGTCGATGGGCCGGGCTGGGTTAGGCCCGTGAAATTTTGTTTGGGGCGTGGTTTAGGTAGTGTAAGCTCAAGCCCTTACTTAAGTGAGTTATCAAGATGGTTTCGACTAGGGGTAGGCTACTCGCAACCCAAACCCGCAAGCCTATTGGACGAGCCTGTGGGCAGGCTTGCTCGGCGGGCTTGCTCCCGAACTTTTTTTATATACAACTTCATTTATAAATAATGAATATTTTTGTAACTTTATATTTGTAAATTATATTTTTGAATCAAAAGTAAAGTCAAAATGGATAAAAATAAAATAATAAATAATTGATTTTTGATTAGGGGATGAATTACATCCAATAGAATGAATACATTTCAACTAGGTTGATACCTACTCACTTATCTATCATTTGCATTACTCTCTACCTTTTAAAACCTTTATGCTTAATACATAAGAAAATAATACATTATTTATAGTATTTAAATTTTTAAAACTTCAAATACCAACATTTAGAGACTTATTTCAAAGTTTTAAATTTAATGGTGTAAAAGTATAATTTTTTTTCAAATGAAGTGTGGGTGGGTGGGCGGGCTCTTGGGTTGGGTTTTAAAAGGTTTTTTCGGGGGGGCTATTGGACCGGGTTTCGGGGCAATTAATGGATTTGGGGGCAAACTCAAGTCCTCTTTTTAAGAATATTGAGTTTGGACTCGGGCAGACCAACTATCGGGTCTATTGGGTTTCAGACCTATTTTTTCGGGCCAAATAACGTGACCCATGGGTAACCCGACCCATGGACACCCATACTCTAGACTAATGGTAAGGTGTGCCCGTTCTGGGTCGTTCCCTGATTCCCACGAGATTAGCAAGTAGGGATCGATCCACGGGGTCTTCATGCCTTACTCATTAGTGTTTCGGTGGTGGTGTGGTGACGGACTTCTCCAAAGAGGTATGTAGTTATGACTAACCGAACATTCCACATCGGGGGAGACCCTCATGGTCATGCCCAGGGGGGTCACTACCTGTTGGTCGCCCTTCTCCTCCATTTCCCTTTTCACAAAAAAAAAACGTCTGCCTAATGCAAGCACCAGTAGTGTATCACATCCCAAGCACTAGTAATTAATTAAGCTATGAACAAATTTAGAAAGAGAACTATTCCCATAAATCAGCAAAACATAATACAAAGCAAAAAAAACTTGCGAATGTTGCATAGTAATACCAATAGCACAAATCCAATTGATATCCAACCAATAATTCTAGAAGCCCGCTAGTAAAGAAAATCTTAAAAAATTAAACTAAAAAAGTTGCATCAAATGCTTACTCATGGTGGTGGGTTTGGTTCTAATGATATTATGTATCAGAATTAACTTAGAATTCATCATAACTGAGTTATGCTTATATATGTAGAATCCTATCCTATTTGATTGATAACAATTCTTGCTTAATCAAATGGGTTGCTTAGCAGATCAAATGGATTTTTGTGGTGCCTTCAAAACAAACACAATTAAGCTTATTACTACCATACTCAATAACCATAAAAAGAAAACACATAATTAATTTGCACTTACTTGAAGTACTAAAAGTTCATAATTGACTATTGCTAGCTTATTGCTAATGATATTATCACGATCACCCCAGATAATAAGTGCTTCCTATTTCACCTGTATAATGACAAATCATAGCAAAGTCGATAATAATCATAGTTGTTTTGTAATATTTGTTTTGAAATAAGCTCCACCAACATTCTAGTTGTTCTACTGTGACATTAGTACCAGAAACACATAAAGGAGAATGCTAACGACACAAATTTCTTAAATGCTAATCAATCAAGCATGAGAAAGAACCAACACTCTTGACTGTGACACAGACATACTTAGGGGCATTTGATCGAACAACTTGTGGGCATGAGCAAAACCAAACAAATAGAGGCATAAAGATAGACATATGGAAACGAAGAGCAAAACCAAACAAAGAGGGGAGAGGATGAGGTGATGAATCATAACTATTGGGGCTGGGTGCGCGCGCGAGAGAGAGGGGGGATGGTGTTTGCACAGAAGAGGCATGGGGGAGAGGGTGTTTGCGTTGAAGTGGCAACCTGAGAAAGAAAAGACTGACATGATTTTGGGAGAAGTGATTAGCCGCCTAGGAGAGAAGATATTGTCAGCATGTATTCGACATGATTTTGAGGGAAGTGACTGAAAGAATAGAGTGAGAAAGAGTCGTCTGAGAGAGAGAAGAGTCATATTTTGGGGAAGTGACTATGTTTGCAGGTAGCCATTGATGTGAGTTGGGCTGGGTTGGGTTAGTTGGTTTTGACTAGGGAGTAAACGGCTCTATGTGTTGCAGGTAGCCATTGCTTTGTGGGTTGGGTTGGGTTGAATGGGATGGGATTGTTTTTTTATTTGAGGGGGGGGGAGGGGGAATATAGTGGGGATAAAATTCAAGTTATGTTCTATTTTATTATATAGATGGAATTCAATAAATTTATTATGTGGTGTAATTTACCTAACTTCTTTATTTTTGTGAATTCTTTTGTATTTTTAGTGATCATTGTCCTCAAAACAAGTAGCACAGTAAATGTAGAGATCAGAGAAAGAAAAATTAAAAGGAGCACATCTATTTTGTTCATTTTACCCTTTATATATTTAGTAATTGCGGAAATAATTTAGAAGAAAGGAAACTGCTGTGTCAAGTAGCACGATTGGATTAGTTCACAATCAGTTCTTCCAGTCACAGATCATACTAACCTATTGCACAGTTATGCATTCTTTAACTTACTAGATCCATTGCTTGAGACTCGATGGTTAAAAGGGTGACAACTTTTGAATATTTCATTAAAAAAAATAGATTAGTACTAAATTTGTTTGGATTTAAAAAAATAACACGATACACAATTATTTATAAATTATTTTTTCAACATATAATTTAAAATATAAAATAATTATTTTTTGAATAATTATTATCATGCACAAAAAAAATAAAAAAATACTAATATATAATTTAAAATTATTTAAATACATGTGTGCACTAATTAGTAATATAAAATAAATAGATATGGACAGATGACCTTGTTTGTGAGTGGGGCTAAAACTATTACTACGTTGCCCTAAAGGTCGGGCCACCCACTGTTCCATCCTTATTTGCTTTTCACCGAGAAAGCAAAGGTAAAAGCCAAAAGGGTGGGTTCCAAATTCGATTAGAACCACGCAATCAATGGAGAATTTACGGTGCCAGTGCCACTACTTGTCCAATCACACTCCTCCAGACCAATTTTCCAAAGACAAAGATGGACAGTCTGATCATGAACCTCAGACTTCTTCTCTTTTCTTGGATTCACCTCCGATCTCGTCCAGGTACTCCCAATTCTCTGTTTATTGGATTTCTACAGCTAAACAGAGTTCACAGATTCTGCTTTCAAGTTCGTTTAAGTGGGTTTAGTCAAATTTTGCGGAATTGTAGGTTTATTCTCGAGAATTCTCTTTGATTTTTGTTGGGTTTTCGGGGATTAGAGTTTGGATGCTTAATGTATGTATAATTTAACTGTCAGTGTCTGAAATTCTTTTCCATTTAATTAAACTTAGTTTGGAAATTCAATTATGTGGAATTGCCGTTATTTATGTGTATATATGGTATGGTATTTTTACTGAGTTCTAAATTCAATGATTATGCAGCCATTAGATGAGTTGTAAAGCAATTGTCTCTCTCTTTCTGAATATTGGGCATTCTAGGACCTAAGCATTGTGCTGTGGTCATTTGGAAAATTGATTCTGAAGCAATGAATCTTTTGATATTATCTGGTGAATGGTATTTCAGAATCCAAATTTCATAGTGTAGACTTTTGAAAATTAGTTTGGCTCTGTTTCAGTGCCATGTTAAAGATAGTAGATACATGAGCTCAAGAGGTAGCACAGTTTTTAGACGAGTACTCTAGGACATATTTTCTGAAAATTTTAATGTTTTTAATAGCCTGTCTTTTGATGAACAATAAAAAATGCGAGAGAGGGGAAGCATCAGTATCATCCTTTTCTGTCAGAAAACTTATTTTTCAAGTCCTTTGCAAACACTATTAGGCACCATTTGGTACAATTTCTATTAATTAAAAAACTAATTTTACGTCTACTTATTTTGGCTTAACTCAGTACAGAGTGGAAGAATGTTTGATGTATGCCCTAAAGCATATTACATTCACATCTTAGTAAATAAGTAATGGCCTTATTTATGTAGATATTTTACTAAACATGTCGTTATGTTTGGTCTCTTAAATGTGCTAATTCTATTTTTTCACAGATATAATTGTTCCTTACTCTATCCTTCATATAAAACTTATTTGGGTTAATGATTTATATCTGTGAAAAATTGGAACTACAGGGGTAAATAAAGAAGAAAAATAATTAAATGAAACACAGTCAAGAAAGTTAGAATAATGTAGAATAACTTATGGTCTAACATAAAACATGATCCTTAGAGCATAATGACAAAACATGATTCATTTAGCTGACCTAAAAAATATTGGGACCAATGTCACTTGGGTCGTGTGTCGATTTGGTATGTGGTACGATACTTCTTTAATATGCGGTGCGATAGGAGTAAACATAATTGATACACCGTTTTTTGGCCGTGGTTTGTTTTGGAATTTTATATAGAGTAATACATTCATGTACACATAGTTAAAAAATACCTTTTTGATAAGTGTTGTTAAAATATGAGTTTAAAAAACACAAAAATATAGAATTAACGAGTTAGCATTGCAATTTGGGGTTGGGGCTATGACGTGAGATTACTTACATTATATGTTAATTTGTAGTTTATAATTTGAGGTGAAGATTTTGAGCGATCAGGATCGCGGACTCATCAGTTTCGGGTTGTGTGATCCTGGTCTTGGGACGCTAGGGTATCTACGATCCCGGTATCTATGGTTGGGACAAGGCATTATTGAGTTGAGTTTAAGAACAATGCCATCCATTTTGGTTGACGTAAGTATTATTTTAGTGGGATAACGTATGATGAAAATGTTAGTTTCTGTCTTGGTAGGTGGGATTTGTATGGTGAAGGGAAAGAGGCCGTGGTAAATGTGTTGTTCGATTATTATACAATATTGCTATTTGACTACACTGTGGCTATCCAATTTACGTTGATACGTGACAGTGGCGTAGTCTCTTGCGTCATACTTTGCTAAGTTCCCATTGTGATTAACTTCATTTCTATTGCAAAACTTACCTTTCAGTGATTTGATTCTAGAACCAATCAATCTCTTTTAGCCTTATTTAGTCAAACTCAATTTAGGTATGAATGTAAGAAGACCTCTGTCCATTTAGAACATGGGGAGTAAATTATGGTGTTCTGGTTATTTATGTATGTGTGAGAACTTTTTATACTGAATATGTGACAATAAATTTCATTTGATTTGTATGAATTTTTATACTGAATATGTGCTGTTTGCTGTTTGTTTATGGAGTTAAAGTTATTCTGTTTGTGAAACATAGTTTGGTGTGGCAAGAATTTTATTATATGTTTTCCCATATATTGTTGGAAAGAGTTGACAATGACTAAAACTTAATAATTACCTACATGTGGGAGGCCATGAAACTCCCCAACGGGTTCTGTACCGAATTCGAAGTTGGATTTTTGTTAGTTTATGTAAACATTGATTGTGAACCAACTATCAAAAGGACTTTATCTGATCAACCAAGTCAACGAGAGTTGCGTTAGAAGACAAATGTTTTCTACCTACTGCTTCATATTTTATTTGTTAATACTAATTACGCTATGGTGGAGAGCACGTGCACTGCTATATGAGAACTACTTTTACATGCTTCCTACTTGCTTCTGATTCTCACTTCCTTTTCAGGTCCTCTCTCTTTTGTGAGGCTCTTCACATACAAGGATATAAAGAGGGCGACAGATGATTTCCGCAGAATCATCGATAATTCGTCTCAAGGGGCTGCTTATAAAGCCAAATTTCAAAATGGTCATGTTGCTCTGGTGAAAGAAGTAAGAGTTTTCGGTGAACAAGAACATGAGTTCTACAGAGAAGTACAACTCTTGGGGTGCTTGCATCATCGCCACATTGTTGCACTTAGTGGGTTTTCCACAGGGCATAAGAGGTTTGTTGCATAATGTTGGCTTGAGCATTCTAACTATTTTTATTATCTGGAGGGTACGGTTACTACAGATTTTTGTGCTTTGAATGCAAGAAAAGTGGAGAGAGAGCATTGTTGAAACCTATTCTCTCTCTGAACAGTACCTTGCAGCGACCATCCAAACAGCAGCAGCATGACCATAGCATCACAAAGTTCCATGTTTGCTGTGCAGTGTGCACCCTGCCTAATTGATGTCTTAGTTGAGTAGTAGCATTCCAACCTAATTCTTAAATTACTTAATTGTCTCATCATATTCCGACAATGAACCCGTCATTGAACAGGTCTGCTACGATTATTGTTGAAGCTTATAGGCATCATTTACTGACCCAGGCCCAAAATTTTTGAATCCTTCCCTGCATTCCTAGATGAAGGACTCCAACTGAATAACACAATTGTTTATTAGCAAACAGAAACGGTTACTTTTCAATCCTTGTTTATGGATAGAATTAAGGCATCTGTTAATACTAGCAATTTTCTAGGATTTTCCTTGGATCTTCAATACCAACCTAAAGCCGTTGGATTGAAGCCTAAATGGCTTTCATGCTATTTTTTCATTCCAATCAGCATTTTTGATTGATACTTGACCTGAAATACTAGCTTCTCAATTGCAGCTCCTGTTTCTGCTTTTGTCACCGACTTACCTATTATGGATTCCAGACAACTAACACTTGTTGTGCTTGGAGTTCCCTTTGGAACTAGTCCCCACAAATTAACTATTGCCCCTCCCCTCCCCTCCCCTCCTTCTTGGGGCACCCCACCGAAGGGTAAAGGAATAACGACTTCCACATGTCTCTTTATTATCTCTGTCCCTTTTTCTTGTTGTTCCTGTGACAGTCGCGGATAAAAATTCGTTTTTTTTGCATAGTTTTGGTCAGCTCGAAAATGGGCTCATTTTGGAAATAAAATTGAAATAGAAAAAAAAATTGGAAATTTAACTCCGAAACTCGGGGCAAAACATTTTGAAACATCCGCAAGCTTTCGGAACACTCCTAAATATAGGAATTTCAATGTTCCATCACTAATTTGTTTCAATTTTCACCGAACAACATTGTTGGGTTGTTTCCGTGGAAACAAAACAATTTTGATCCTTGGTGTCAGTCCCATGTGTATAGCATGTGTACCTTGTATTGTCTTGTAGTTCTTACAAGCAGATGGGCTAATTAGGTCAACTTCGAACTTTATATTGAAATGTCCTGTATCTTGTTATGTGTGCTGTTCTAAATCAAAAACCCCTTCATTTCTCCGGAATGTTTTAGTCAGATCCAATCGAGTCTGGTGATGTATACTTTTTATCCAAAAACAGATCCAGTGTGTTTGAGCCTATGGCTTTCTAAATTTGCACGACCTTCAGCGTTTAATTAGTCTGTACATTTTGTACTAGGAATGACTTGTTTTGTGTGTTGTATAACTTCTCATTTCATTATCTATTACTCATTAGCTACATCAGCTCGAACTTAAAAACAACTATATCAGCAAGTAATTTATTTTCCGAAAATGATATCTTCTCCCATGGGTTGACCAAATTGAGATTCATATACATTCACTGCATACATTGGCTTTTTCTCACAAAGCTTTTTACTTCTTCATGTGTTGGTCTTAAAATGGCCCTTTTGTTTTATTTGTGCTTTGTCTTTGATCTTTTCAGGTTCCTAGTATTTGAAAATATAGAAAATGGAAGCCTGAAGGAGCATCTGAGTGGTAACTTTGTGGCAGAATTTCTCTATAATTTCTGAGTTTGATTATGTAATAAAAACATTATGCTCTTGGCAGATCCTCTACGGACTCCTTTGAATTGGAGGACACGGCTACAAATAATCATCGGCGTGTCAGCTGCATTGGTGAGTACAAAGGTGCATGCACCTTTATATTATACAATATATCACTAGAGACATGTACAAAGGTGCATACTTCCTTTATATCGTATAATATATCACCAGAAACATGTCAATCCTCTCGACGTCTTTTCTTAATTGAACCGAAAAGTTCCTAGGAAGAAAAGAGGAAGTTGTAATTGCTATTACTCAAACATAGAACCAAAAAGCTAGGACTAAACTAAATAACATTTTTCAAAATCTTTAGAAAATAAAGAGTGATAGAAAAAGAGAATTTCATCAGCTTCTAAAATCCAATGTCTGAACTGGGGATTCTGACACATTCTTGGTATAGATGAGCACCTACCAGATCATCTGACACATTAGAACTCTGTCGGTCTCACAGATGCTCCCTGTATGCAACATAAATTCTCAATAGATGAACACCTACTAGATCATCTTCAATGTTTTCAACAGAATGATCAAACATTTAATATTGGAAAAATCCTGTTGAATGGCATCCACCAACCCAAGAGTTTGTTTTCCTTGGTTTCCTGCATATATTGTTGGTGGATTAAATTGGATGACCTATTTGGTATGTGATTATGTGAACCTCCATTTTAGCTTTACAGGAAATTTCTGTATTTATGTAGCTATATTGGATTCACTCACAGAATTTTAGCTGCGAAAATATTATAATGCAGGAGTATTTGCATTTCTTCTGCGACCCGCCAATGTACCATGTCTCCATCAGTTCGAATACCATCATGTTAGATGAGAACTTTAACGCAAAGGTAAGGTGTTTTTTTACTTTTCTTATACTTTCATTGAGTTCTAGCATGCACACAAGCAATATGATTTTTGAATATCCATGTCCTGTTGAGAATCTTAAACACAAACACTACTGTAGTAATATTTTGGAATTTGGATCAATGACCATTCCCCTTTCTTGTCACAGCTTGCTGATGTTGGTGTTCTTAGTTCTGGTGGAAATCGTGTTCCACTACCTCACTCTTTATGTTCAGAAGGTAAATCTTGTCACCTGTATGTAAATGTACAGCAGTTTAGTTTCTTGATTAAATCTTTATTTGCCCCTTTTCTATCTTGTACAGAATGTTTAGGTCAGGTATGCAGACACATAATCTTCCAGCTTGGCTTGCTGATCCTCGAACTAATCACCGGTCAGTCATCTGAGGGAGGTATTGATTTAATCCAATGGGTCCAAGAGTCTAACTTTCCAAAATCGATACATAAGATGATGGACCCAGATCTTGGAAATAGTTATGATGCTAAAGAGCTGAAAGGACTTTTAGCTGTAGCAATGGTTTGTATAAAAACCACGGACAAGCCAACAATTTCCATTCAACATATATTACGCTATCTCCAGAAGAAGGTAGGCATGGTACGAAATACGTATTGAATAGAAATCTATGCTACCAAGTACAAAATTTGCATGTTAGTTAGAAATCTAGCTGATTGCTTTGTGGTTTTTACCACCTCAGTTCCACAGTGGTTGTTTCTTTTGCCCCTGTAAATTTGTTGAGATTTGGGTGACTTCTAGTTTGTTAATTTGAGATTGGCTGCCAAGCTTAGATCTCTCCAACAAGAGCCCACTCGGCACTTTTAATTATTTGTGCAACCCTCTCTCTCTCTCTCTCTCTCTCTCTCTCTCTCTATATATATATATATATATATATATACACGCACACACACACACACACACACACACACATATCTCCTTAGTTCCTTATATTAGAAAGAAGAGGTCGCTCTTCATGTGTAAGATTAAACCTCCAGATTCTATTGGAAAGAAGAGATCGAATAGGTTGATCTATATAATGCAATTTTTGCTTGCTAATTAGCTTCTCAAACTTAGTTCGGGATGAGCTCAAACGATTAATGAGGTTAAAATTCAATCAAGTTTTTAACCATGACCTCGCTTGAGAGCATATATACATGCGTATATGTGATTTTTTTTTTTTTTTGTCAGATCATTTGGTATTCGAAAGTTACTTTGGGTTCCGACTAATTCGGATTCGAGTCGAGTAGGACAACCAGGGCGGCAAAGTTCTCTCTATCGAACGCAGTTGCGTTCTCAAGACTCGAATTCGAGACCTTGGTTAAGCTAGAACAGTTTTTCACTAATTAATCTAACGCTCGGTAGTGCGTATATGTGATTTGTGTTGCCTTAAGTTATGTGGTTTTGTATGGTGGAGATTTTGAAAAAATGAAGATTTTGTTATGGATTTGCTTGGCTGGTGGTGGTGATTATAGCACAAGTTTTTCTTTTCTTTCTTTCTTCTTCTCTTTTTTTTTTTTTTTTGATTAAAGCACCAGTTGAGTAGCTATAGTTTGGTAAAGTGAGTGGACTCATTGGGCATGGTGATTTGTTTTCATATTTTGGACCCGAGTCTCGGAATCAACTCGGGTATTAATACAAATCTATATTAATGGTAATTGTCATTGTAATTTCATAAATCATAAGAATACTTCACAATTGTCACATGTCACACATTGCTTTTTGAATAGCATCATTCAAAGAAAAAGGAAAAATCTGCCTGCCCTTTAACAGCGTTAAAGATTACCCTCCGCTGTTAAATCTGACTCCATCCCCATTTTGTGTCACTCTATCCACCATGCATCGCTCGGTCTCCACCCACCGACAACCCCCTCTTGGTTTATCACCCGAGTCAGTATTTTCACCTAATGGTGATTTCATTATTTAATAAAATATAATTAAATAAATAAAATAATTTATGTAATATTTCGATTAGAAAATTGATTTCTCAACTTATAAAATATATAATAATTAAGATTGATCTAATTTTTATTTATTTTGATTCAATTGTATGAAATTAATCCCAAAAATATTTTTCCTTTCAAATCATTATAATATATATAATAAAATAAGAGTATGTTTGAATTTTATCTCAGTTATATTTTTTTCCTCAAAACCATCATCAATCACTTATTTCACCCATCATTCTTTTGTCAGACTCAAATGTCAAATCGCACCACTCATTTCTATCACATTTTTAATTATTTATATATTTTCTCCTTAAAAATATTACATCATTCATTTCTATTATATATTTAATCATTTAATATTTAATTAATTTATAGTTAATATATTTTTAAAAAAATTAATATAGTGAGATCAATTTTTTAGATGCTCGAATTTTATATTTTATCGTACTTTCAGGCACGAATTATGACTAGTTTCCTAATATAAGACAACTCAACTCTCATCTATTTTTTTCTCCCTGTTGTTACCTCTCTCTTATTGTTTTTATTTTTTTTTGGATTAATTACAAAATATCCCCCCCAAATATGAGTCATGTTGTAATCATCTCCTCATGGTTTTAATTTAAACAATTTGTCCCCTAAATTTTTGCAAGATTAAATGACTCACAAATTGGATGGGAGATTTAAAATCCTAAAATACTCCCAACCTTTCATATATTCTCTTTCTTTGCTTTTTACCCAACCTATTAAAACACAAACACGGGCCTATATATATAGGGTTTTTTAGGTGTAAGTACAAATTTTTAGACTTATTTAGGCAAAAGTGTATGGATAATCTGTTTATTCTATTAAGTACAATTTTTATAAAAAAATTTATGTTTATGTACAAAATTCAAATGAATTAAAATCTTTTTTACCTAAATACCCTTACTTAAATTATGCAGTCATCATTGACAATTATTTGAGGAAACAAATATGTAAAATTTAACAATATTAATGGGAGGTAAAATAGAGGCATTTATGATCAAAACTCTTCTTCTTCGACAACAAGATTCTATGGCAATGAGATTTGATTAGAATGTCACAAATTATATGTGAATAAATACTGAACAAAAAAAAAAAGAATTGGCCAAGATGTTTTGTTAGATATTATATATTGTTCGTTGGTGGGATGTATGAAAAAAAAATTTCTTTGTTTTTTTTAATGAGTGTAACTGTTTTTTAATGGGTGTAACTATTTTTTTAATGGGTGTAACTGTTTTTAATTTGTGTAACTATTTTTTTAATAGGTGTAACTATTTTTTAATAGGTGTAACTATTTTTTTAATGGATGTAACTGTTTTTTAATAGTTGTAACTATTTTTTTAATAGGTATGACTATTTTTTAATGTGTGTAACTTTTTTAATGAATGTAATTAGTGTAATTGTGCTGTTGTAATATTAATATAAATAGAGTAAAAGGAGAGAGATAGAGAGAGAGAGAGAGAGAGAGAGAAAATATGCCTCTATTTTATCTCTCATTGTTTAATAGTGGTCAAAATATATGAAAAAAATATAAAAGGTTTCAACCCATCAATTATTTACAGAATGACAATATTGATATTTTTTAAAAATATGCACTTTAGCATAAATAAGATTTTGAGTTGTACTTTTATCTAAATAAGTCTAAAAAATTGTACCGACTTTTAAATTAGTATATATATATATATATATATATAGCCAATAATGTTTATTTCAATCTCAACTAGGTGATGTCACGTCATATATCGAACTAGCAACACCATCCCGCAATGTCCAACAATGGCGAACATCAATGCCACTCACCAATTCCTTATCAACATTGTTTGTGCAATCATGGCACAAAAAAGAATTCAAACATTACGATTTCAAATACAGAGCTGTTGAAAGGGGCGGTGGAGACACAATCGTGTTGTTCTTGCACCTTTGTCCCCGAGTTAAATCCCCATCAGGTTTATTACTCCTGGTGCTCCAATTACACCACAAACGCCACTTCAATTATGTCAAAATTAGTGATAGTTACACTCGATGTGGATGGGTTTTTCTAGTCAAAGGGTTCTTGCCTTGTTGGGTTGCTATTTTCCGTGGCAGACGATTGTCTACAAGTTTAACGGTGTTAAGAGTTATTGGAGTTGCTATTTATAGGCAAGGATGTAGGTGGTGGTGTTGAGATAGGATTTTAAATGTGTTTTTTTAATTAAAAAAAATAGAGATTAAAAGGTATATATGTCTTTTAATTGTATTAGTGTTGATTTCTGTCAAATTAGACGGTCAAGGATAGTGGAAATGAAGTGATGGAGATATGTTAAAACTTGAAGGGAACAAATTGTTTAAATTGAAATTACAAGGAGCTGATTGTAACATGACCTATACTTTGGAGGGAGGATTTTATAATTAACCCTTACTTTAATTCTAAAGTGTGTGATTAAAAAAATAAATTAATATTTAAAATATAAATATTAAACTATCAATTTTTAATTTTTGATCATCACCGTCACACCCCCGCGCCCAACTCACCCACCCTACTACGTACTACCACCGTCTCTCGAGGCTAACTCGTAACAGTCTAACCTTCTCTCACTTCACTGCAAAAGCCAGAGGCTGAATCTACGATACAAACCCAAACTTCTCATCTCCTTCCCCAAAACCAATGTCCCAAAAGCCAACAACATCGAAACCCCATTCCCCATTTTCCCTCACTTCACTCTAAAAATCTCCTAAAAATTTCCCTCACTTTTTCTCCTCCCAAACAAATCAACCCCACCCACTCTTCTCTAATCATACCCATTTCCTACTCTTTTCAGCATGTTCTCCTCATCTCCATTCATCCCAACCTTTCTTCTTCTTCTTTCTCTCCCCATCCTCTTCCTCTTTGCCCCTCGCATTCTCTCTCCTCGCCAAGTCCCCATCTCTCTCCCCGACGAGCTCGACGATCTCGCCCTGTTCCAGAATGCTTCCTCTGAATCATCATATCACAAAACATGGTCTCGCTCACATTCATCATCATCAGCAGCATACCCATCTTCCAAATTCCGCCTCGGAGCCACTAACCCCAAATCCAAAATCGCATTTCTCTTCCTTACAAACTCCAATCTCCACTTCGCTCCCTTGTGGGAACGTTTCTTCGGTGAAAAATCTCACCATCTTTACAATATCTACGTCCACGCCGACCCAACTGTGAAAATTGTTAGCCCAAAAGGCGTATTTCAAGATAGATTCATTCCGTCAAAAGTGACTGAGCGTTCATCACCAACACTTATCTCCGCTGCCCGCCGCCTACTCGCCACCGCCCTTTTGGATGACTCGGCCAACGCCTATTTTGCTGTCATTTCCCAACACTGCATACCACTCCACTCCTTCAAGTATGTATATCACACTCTCTTAGATCCAAAATTGCCCAAGCTTGGTCAGTTTCGAGAGTTTAAGTACCGTAGTTTTATCGAGATTCTTTCCAATGAATCCACACTGTGGGATAGATACAATGCCAGGGGGAAAAATGTGATGTTACCCGAGGTTCACTTTGACGAATTCCGAGTTGGGTCTCAATTTTTCATCCTAACTCGAAGGCATGCCTTGTTGGTAGTTAAGGAGAGGAGGTTGTGGAGGAAGTTCAAGCTGCCATGTTTGAGGGTTGAGTCTTGTTACCCAGAAGAGCATTACTTTCCAACATTGTTGTCAATGGAGGATCCAAATGGGTGTACACATTACACATTGACTCGGGTTAATTGGACTGAGAGTGTTAATGGCCACCCACATACTTATAGACCTCCTGAGGTGTCCCCTGCTCTGATTTACAAACTCAGGCAATCGAATTCGACATCCGAGTTCTTGTTTGCTAGGAAATTCTCTCCGGATTGCTTGGACCCGTTGTTGGAAATTGCGGATTCGGTCATTTTGAAGGACTAAATTTTGGTTTAGGTAAGTTTTAGTTGCTCTTTCTGTGCATTTTTTTTTTTTTGATTCGTTAAATTTGGGTTTTTTTTAGTGTGTTACTTGAGTTGACCATGGAGACTTATGCGTGGTAAATATTTGGTAGCAGGAGTAGATACTTTGGTGCGAATATATAAGTATATTCATCTGCTCTTGAAATTTATGAGGGGATTGATCAACGTGGACGTAAGCTCGCCCAGATACCCTAACCGTTGAACTGAAAAAAAAAAAAAGATTTAGGAGAGTATTTGTCAATCTGGATTTTGGCTCTTTATTGATTTTAATTTTTTCTCCACTGATTCTGTTTTATGAAATTTTCAATCGGGTTTGGATCCACCTAAATATAATGACACTTGAATTCTTGACGGAATTAGAATAGGAAAGAAGCTTACCAATCAATGTACATTACTGGAATCAAGTGTGGATTTCGACTTGGGACGGTGTTTATGGTCTGTTTGAGTATTGTGTGTTTATAGTTTACATATTCTGTTCCAAAATGTGAAGATGCACCTTTTTATGGGGATAGTTTGGCTTGAAGAATCCAAGGGGGAATTTTTTTGGCCAAAAGGCTCTGCTGGTATGTTCATGTGAAATTTGTTTTAGTATATTTCAAATTGCTAAAATGGCCACATTCCGATACATGCTTTTTTTCCTTCTTTCTGTTTATGTCCCCCTCAAGTACATGTTAAAGTTAGACCCAATTACCATATTAGCAGATCTCTCAACATAAACTGGTTGGATTTGAGTTCATTGCTCCTTCAGTCTATCTTCAGGGCATCATATTTCTTAGGGCTAGACTCCCTTTGACACATGAGCAGCACCCACAAAAAGAGGGGCTTTTGATATATATATTTGCACATTTGGGAAGAATAAACCATATTCTCACAATGCAGAGGGATATTATTTGTGTTCTACATGTAGCTTTCCTTTTTCTTTTTTTCTTTTTTTTTGGCTACATTTTGCTTTCTACACCATATTTCATGTATTCATTGTTTGGTGTGCAAACCCCGCCCGGTGATTGGAAATTTGGCGAGGCTAAATTCTCCGGGGATCACTTTTTCTTTCTAGACAGCTGCAATACTATGTTGTGATGCTATATTTTTCATACTGCAATATGATTCACCTTGATCCATGTCAATTTCTTGGGCAGGTGAGGGAAAAACCAATGGAAAATTTTTGAGACGGTGCGATGTGAGGATGTTGGAGTACCACATCGGGAACTAGGTTTTGAAGTGGCTTTTATGCCTGAAACCAAGAAGCCCAGAAAGTCCAACTACAGCATGGAAGAGATTTCAAAGGCAAATGGTCAAAAGTATGGTAAGGGGTATTCTTAGTGGTTGATGTGAGTGAAGAGGGTTTCAGCCCTTTTTGTTGTGTGCTATGTGTAACATATAGATGAATGAATGGAGAACTGAATGTCATGTAAATTAATTACGAAAGGGTTAACCTGGAAAGCATTAAGCAGCTGAGCTAAGGCCAAGTGGCAAACTGCTTTTTATGCAATCCTGCGTTCTAGATGTACTAAGCAATCTCGAGAGAGATAACCAAGAGGAGACAAACAGTAGACTATCGGCTCAACTATTCACCCGTGATCAAAAAAAACTGAACCGGAAAGGTTCACTTTTCCAGAAATTGAGAGGACTCCTCTCTCTCTATGACATAAAACAACTTGGTGATGTTAACATGTCATGGGGTACGTACTTTTTCTATTATAATTTCTTCAAAGACGTGTCAACATGGACCATCCCAAAAACAAAAAGTGTCGGCATAGGAAAATTAATGTAAGGTGGGGTGGCTGCACATTTGCAAGATTGATCATAGAATTTGTAGGATTTTGGGCCTCCTTATGGTTATAGGGGTTTCAATTATGGTATCTGGAAAAAAAAATTTTGATACCGTACCATTTATCAGGTTCTTAGTTTTGGTGAAATTCATCACTTTTAATTTAATTTTTATTTTTCAACATAATACTAAAAAATATAAATTTGTACAATAATATCCCCATGGTTATGGGTATTATTGTAGGTGTCCTATTGTAAATGTTGTAAAACATTTTTGGGTCCGAGACATATTACTTTAAATATTCTTTGAGTTATGGTTGAAACAAGTGTCCATCTCATCGGCAATTTGACCCAATAATTTAATTTGAGTCAATGTAGTGGTACAGGGACAGTTAGAACTAATTAATCCTACCAATATCAATCAGATATCAACTTTTTGACTTGGCTACCTAATTCCAAACTGATTGACAGTCCCATTACCATACCTACCATCTCACC
Source organism: Ilex asprella (assembly GCA_023539305.1). Taxonomy (NCBI): domain Eukaryota; kingdom Viridiplantae; phylum Streptophyta; class Magnoliopsida; order Aquifoliales; family Aquifoliaceae; genus Ilex; species Ilex asprella. The sequence goes on along the minus strand of CM042187.1, from coordinate 12,965,279 downwards.
TCCATTTATGTCAGTCATCACTTTACTTTAGTGGAATTTTATTTTTTTACCAGATAGTGTAAATTGTTAAAAATTATAAATTTTGTACTTAATTTATTAATAAATTCAGTCATATATATTTTTCTAAGGCAGGTCTAGGGTGCGACTTGGACGAGTTAGACAGTTAATTTTAACTCAATTCTAAGTATGTAATCTTCAATCATAATCTTAATTCTAACCCTATTTCGGGTTGAAAGACTCAATCCGAGCACTGTCTGAGTCTAATTCGAGTGGGTTCAGGTTGAATTTAGGTTAATGATTTTGATCTAATTTTGAGTTACTTTACGGGTTCAATTAGACTTTTTTATTTTTTTTTGTACTTAATTTGTCAATAAATTCAGCCGTATACTTTTTAAGACTTGAGATTCAGTCCGGCTGAACATTTTTATTCTCTAGTCTAAACTAATTATATTAATTTTTATTTATTACAAGAATTCTCTTTTGGTCTACGATTTGATCTACAAGCAGACGAAATTTCACACTCTGAAGAAAAAGTCCCTCCGATGAAAGCAAGTTTGAAGAAATTCGAAAATTAAATGCTCTACGCGACACACCAGATCTTAGAAATCACGGATCTATTTAGCTCAACAACTTCTGAATCGAATCAAGAGCGAATCGATAGTAAAGACTTCGAGAGAGCCTCAAGTGAATTCTGGTTACAAACTCTTCCCTAAAATTGAAGATCTACAGCTACCAATGGATCTAGGCGATTTTCTCTGATGGAAAAATTAACTCTCGATCAAAGTATTGACGGAGTCCAAATCTTTTTGTTTTCAATCAAAACGACTTATCAACATCCCAAAACTCTCTAAAGACTTGAAGGACAAGATTCCAAACATTCTCGATGTTGACATGGACCCCAAAGCAGGGTCATGGATTCTACAAACCACCGTGAATTTATACATGAAAAAAGTTGATTTTGAGAGGATTCATCTTTTTTGAGGCTTGCAAACCATGGAGACAGCGTTCAAGAGGTATAATTATTTTTTGGAAAAATTTCAGCTACACTGTTTTAGTTTAGTATATTTTTAAGGACACCCCCTCTATTATCAAAAGTATCATTGACACCCATTCTAGTTTATATTTAAACATCACTAACACTCCCTGCCATTAAACCACTATTTAAAATAAAAAAAAATATCTAAAATACCAAAACTTCCCATACATAAACTCCTAACAATATTTCTACATAAAATTCAATTAAAATTCGAGCCGATAAAATTTTATTTTTCTACATATTAAAATTCGAATTAACTAAAATTCTTTTTTTCTACATATTAAAATTTAATTCAAGTTGATTAATTTGAGCATATTAAAAGTCTTTTACGTAAAATTCTAGTCAATTTGAGCTCTACTTGAACTGTTTGTCCCAATTAAATTTTTTATTTTTTATTTATTAAAATTCTATTCAAGTTGATTGCAATTTATTTTTCCGTATTAAAATTTGAGTGAATTAGAATTTATATTTTTTTATGTACCAAAAATTGGATCGATTAAATTTTAATGCGAGTTGATTAAAATTTAATTTGAGTCTCGAATAGAATTTTAATCTGCTCAAATTTTAATATGTAAAAAATATAATTTTTAATTTACTTAAATTTTAATATATACAAAATAAATTTTAATTAGTTCAAATCAAATTTTATTCAGCTTGAATTTTAATACGTACAAAAATTTTAAAAATAGAGGAGGCTTCATTGAAGATATGCCTATCTAGAAAATGTGTGGATGAAGTTTTTCCTAAAATATATCATGGACAATTTAATAAAATTGTATTCTAATTAACATATTTAATCTGACATGGTTGTCAGTGAAAATTTAGAAAATAAAGGGAGCGTCCTTGAAAATATGTAAACTAAAAGTAGTGTGGCTGAAATTTTCTATTATTTTTTTTATTAAAACAAATAAATCACCAAAAAAAGATAAAATAAATTCAGAAAAGACAGTCTTCTGTTTTTTTATGGACTTGTATCAATAAAAAGACAGTCTTCTGTTTTTTATTGCATATTTGTCTCTTTTTATAGTAAAATTAAGTTTTTTTTTTGTCAGATTGTAAAATTAAGTTGTACGGGTCATTTTAGTGTCAAAGTTGATTTCTTGATTCTTGGTAGTGAAACATAAGATCAAAATGAAATACATTGAGTTTAATCGTGAACTACCCATCTAATAGTGAATTAAAAAATTCATCTCTTATATATAGCAAAACACATTAGTTCATTGTCGGATATAGTGGAATATGGTAGAATTTTAAATCATCTATTTCATTAAGGGTATTTTTGTTAATTGTATATTTTACGAAACTTCCATTTTAAAAGTGTCTCGGTCAGACTTCTCAAGTTAAAAATGCCAACTTTATACCTGTAACGTGAGTTCCCTTTACTTTAATTGTAATAATTTGTGATTATTAAATTAAAATTAATAAAAAAAAAAATCTTTCAATGACTAGTAAAGTAAAAGTATGGTGCCGAATGTGCTATTTACGTACCATAATGAGAGTGGTACCAAAGTTTGGTGGTTTGTAAGTAGGAGTTGTCTATGTTATCAGGGAAAAAAAAATTGATATCATACCGTTATTTATCATATTTTTTAATATTTTTATAATTGTTGTGAATGTTTTTACTATTGTTCTAGTACCCAAAAAAGTGATAAAAATAGTAACATCAAAAATATTAAATTTTTAATTAAGTATGTTACTGGTTGATGTTACTATTTATTTGTTGAGTGTGTTACTGTTTGATGTTATTATTTATTTGTTGAGCGTGTCACTGTTTAATGTTACTATTTTTTTGTTGAAAGTGTTACTGTTTGATATCACTGTATTATATATAAATTCGTATATATATATATATATATATAT
>CM042187.1:12921862-12957383 GCA_023539305.1 Ilex asprella | reverse complement strand
ATATATATATATATATATATATATATATATATCAAAGTGTATTAAATATTAAAGTTCTCTCATAAAAGTAGGAGATGTTTAATGCACCACTTTCTAAAGAAAATACACATGGATCAATGGAGGACAAAAATTCAAATAAATTCAATATATATAAATTCGTATTTATATTTATATAAATTATATATAAATTCATATATATATATTTGAATAAATTATATATGTGTGTGTATGCATGAATAAAGGTGCATTAAATATTAAAGTTCTTCCATAAAATTAAGGGTTGATACCGATTTGGTTGGGTCAATCCTAAACCCTTTTTATAGTAGTGATACCCCATGTAATGCACAGTAAATAACATTTGTGAATCGATGTTGTTCATATGAAAATATATTTACATTAAAAGTTATTTTCTTTGAAAACATACAATAGTTTTGGTTCTAAAAAACGCACGGACAAGTCCAGATTATAAAAATATTCCAAAAACAATAGAATTATTTCATAACAATAAAATAAAAATTTGATCAATGGAACCCACAAACCACTCACACTGGGCTGACCGGCTCAGGGCTGTGGCCATAACAACAAAATTGAAACCAAACATTTAGTGAACCATTCATAACAACAAAAAAAATCATTGACTCATACAATCAAAATTTATATATACCAATATCAATTCCTATTATACTAAAAGTAATATCTTCAAACTAACATAATAAAAAATCATCACAAATGATAAAGATTATCATCGTTCCATCCAAAATGTAACCACTAAAATGCCACAGAACCATGTTGACAACTACATGATACATAATTTAAGTAAAATTCTAAAATATAAAATTTAAATAACACCAAGTAGTAGCACGACAGTTTCACCAAAACTGAAAGTCAAGAAAAAAAGGCAAGAATGTTGGAGAAAAAAAAATCAGATTTCAACAAATGTGCACTCACTTCTACCTACAGTCGGAGTTTCTCCTTATCAATTTGACTGGTTCAAGATAAATGAGAGAGATGTTAGAAGAGATAGAGACAAATTGATAGGAAATGGGAAAAAAAACTGACACCAAACAAATAACTACTTACGTTTATCTTTCAAAAGTTGATGATAGACTACTAAAAATTTTGAAAAGAGGATAAAAGATTAGAAGATGTGGAAGTTATAGAAAAATAAAAGATTGAGAGATGTTTAGGAGGGAAAATTTGATAATAGACTACTTAAAATTTTGAAAAAAGGATTAGAAAATCTGGAAGTTACTCACGTAAGTTTTAGTAATTTAAAAAATGAAAATTCTAGAAAATTAGGATAGATAGAATGGAGGCTTCTTATTGTCAAATTTCATTTAAAAATCAACAACTCGATCCACTATAAAGTTTAATTTTAAGAAATTATGTTGAAATTTCAAATCAATTTTATTAAATTATGGTCACCGGTCCAAAAAACACGAGAAAATTTTGTATGAGTTTAACACACCATGTGTCATATAGTATGCACACTCAGTGAGAGGCTGCCACAAAAATAACTTTCGGAGCACACAAGTTAAGTTTTTCAAAATAAATATTGAAAATGTTATAGGTGGCAACTATTCATCGAGGATACATATTTTTTTATTAGTGATGAACACCACACGATATAGCTCTATGCTATATGGTGTATTGAACCTATTGAAAAAGAGCAACGTTACATGAATTTAAAAATTAGAGCTGATAATTACAATCATTGATTTTACTTTGAGTTCTATTATTTATTGAAACTCACGACCTATGTAATAGTTGTGATTATCAAGTTTAATTTTTAAGTCTATTTTTTAAATTCTTGTAGCATTACTCATTGAAAAATGAGTAATATTATTTCGACATAAAAATCTGATCTTATTTGTTGACCTAATTCACTATGATATTTGAATTTTTTTTTTACCATAAGACAACTACAACACTTACACATACGACATTTGAAATGACTGCGAGCTCTATTAAACATTGAAATTTGCTCCTCATCTAATGATCCTAATGAAATTACGTCATCACGTGTTAATAAATGAGGTCAAATTTTTTGTTCTAAATAGCGTTACTCCTCCAAAAATTTCTTGAAAAACATCATTGACATGATTTTTCCCAAAGAAAAAAAGAAAAGAAAAACAAGAAAAGTAATATTTTATTAATGCAACTATTCGACTCCATCAGATTATACCAAATCCTATTAAACAACTGATACTAGACCCGAAACAAAATACCTCTAAAATAAACAAAATCAATAAAAAAAGTTTGATTTATTTCTCTACTCATCAATCAAAGACACACTAAATCGAATGCTCATATTCATCTGAGACTCACACCATCGAATGATCAAACTCCATCAAGAGTGGTCTCCTTCATTGCCTCAACCAACAATCCATAATCCAGACTTGATCTCAATGCATATATTTCTGGCCTTGATTGGCTGATTGCATCCGTATATTTCCGCTCAAAATCACCGTCCAAACTTTTCTCCTCATCATACTTAGAAACACACCTCTCGAATTCTATCTCCGGTAGTGTTATGTGCTTCTCAATATTCAAATTCACTGGCAACATTTTGCGTTCTTCGTTATACGGATCAGTCCTGATGCAGCATAGAAATTGTAGAAAACACTCCACAATATCATCTTCATCGTCTAACACGGCCCTTGACATGACCTGGTGGATTTGCTGTCCTTCCCAGTAAATTCTTTTCAATAGGAATGGGATACACATATGGGAAATCATGTTGGATATGATTTTTCTTGACCACTTTGTGGGTTCTCCAACTTCGGAAGTCAGAAATTCAGATTCAATGGGGAATGTTTTGGACAAAGAGAGGCCTCGGAGGCTGCGTTTTACAGCTTTATTTTTTGATAAGAAATCGACGCTGACGTTGATCTGGATCGAGAACTCGGCCTTCGACCAAAACGGATGGTGGTGCTGAGTATGATACTTCCAGGCTGATAGATCGTGATGAGTCAGCTTATGAGTCTGTTGTGCTGTGACATATAGACAATAGTCATGGTTGGATTTGAGGGGTGGAAGCCATGTTGGTGGTGCCATGGTTGATATCTCGAGAGAGAGAGAGAGAGAGAGAGAGAGAGAGAGAGGGGGGTGGTGATTATAATTGGTATTGTATGAGAGTATTGGAGATAGAAACATGGTCTAAAGATATATAAAGAGAAAGATATGTTAGATATCATCGTCTCACTCAAAATTTAAATCAACATTTGAGTAAAAAACTTAATAATTTGATATAAATGACTCTAATAGACAAATTCAAATTTAAATACGAAAAACCTCAAATTTAAAGTAGAGTAAATCCAAATTTAAAATAGAATAAAGATGACATTAGATCTTTAAAAAATGGTATAATCTCACCATTAAAATTTTCAATAAAGATTTGAGTTCTTTTTAATTTAAGTAAAAAAATTAGTTTTTCTTAATTTGGTATAAGTTTGAGTGAGCAAATTTTTAAAATTTTTTCATTCAAATTTAAATTTAAGTCAAGTTACCACCGAGTAGGGTGATCTAGTGGTGGTACCGGCCTTACTCCTCACCCAGAGGTTGAGAGTTCGAGTCCTAGAGTCCCCATTAGGGCTTGGTGGTTGGCCACTATGCTAGCCTAGCTAGGTCTGGTCCCGAGAGGTGTTCCAGACGCGGTCAGGGGCCTTATGATCCCACCTGTGAAGGCCTAACGGGGTGGTCGCTAGGCGCTCTTCCTTGCCCCCACCCTTTTTTTATTTATCAAAAAAAAAAATTAAGTCAAGTTCAGGATACTTTAATACCTAATTGCAATAGAAATAGGATTTGTGTTTCCTAGTTGGATAACTTTTCTTGACAAAGAAGTTTTACCATTCTTTCATGGCCACATATAAAAAAGAAGACCACAAATTTTAAAGTTTAATAAGGAAGTATAGATGAAAAATTATAATTTAGATTAAGAAAAAACTGTGAAAGATTAAGTCAACAAAATAAAATTTAGAATTTAGGTATAAAAGTGTAGTCCATCTCACACATACACATTTATTAAAAGACAAAAAAAAAAAAGAAACACTTCGATAAAAAATATAATAAATATCTCTTTCTTCCACAAATAAAAATAATCAAACACATTTTCTATTTCTCTCAAACTCGATTTTGTTTTCATTTAAACACAAAAATACCAATTAATTAAATTATTCATTCTCGTAAAGGATTCAAGACAAAAACCATATAATATTAAAAAAAAATCTTTTAATAAAGTTGTTATCAGAGAAAAAAACACAAAATATTAGGTGAACGTAATATACATAAACAAACTAAGATCATAAAAAAATTAAAAAATAACTCAATAACAAGATAACAAGAAATTATGAATACATGTATCCAGCTCCCCTGCATTTCCCTAAGAACAGCAACCCCTGTTGTTCGCAAAAAACGGCACTGTTTTGGGCTCTTCTTTTTCTTTTTTTTTCTCGTTAAACGACACCGTTGTAGTTACCCTTGGCCTTGAAGAGAACCTTCAGCACCTCCCCAAATTTTGAACACAACTTCAGCCACTTCGTCGAGTAGAAGTCGAACACCAGTTGAGCGCCTCGCCTCGCATCGTCATCGCCATCACCATCGCCATCATCGTTCAACCAATATCAAAAACACACAGTGGACAAGTTGGGGCATCGCCATCACCCAAGATTTTTTTCTTTTTGCTCTAAGGGGATGAGTTGGGGCAAAAAAATTCAAACTTTTAATTGCTTATATGTAAGTTTGTTTCTGCTCTATTTGACATGATTATTTTCTTTTGGATTCTTGTCTTTTTGATTGGGAAATTTGTGTAGTTTTTAGCATAAGAAAAAAGATATGGGTATGTGTTTGATGCTCCATTTTTTTTATTTTTAAACAAGAAAAATGAGGTTCTACCACTTATGAGAAGAAAAGATAAATGGGTGAACGGTCCTTAAATACACAAAATGGGTTTGTGGTTATAGGTAATGAGCCATTTTCAGATTCTCAATTATGATTATAGTTATGAATTTGTGATTTTGAATTTTCAATTATGGTTATCAATTTAGAGTTATCAATATTTTGTTATGGCTTCTCATGCTACGGCTTGAGTCAACTCCAATCTTTGTAACCACCATCCTTCCTTTTTATACCTTTCACTCGTAAAATGTTAGTGTTCACATTCTCCATTCCTTTATTATCCACACATGTGCTTTCGAATGAAGCACTACCTTCATCAATATGTGATGCAAATATTTTTCCCACTTGTTCAAACAAATTATGAACGCCTTGAGTTACCAACTGATGTGCAGGTCTAAGATCAGAGCAATGAGCTGCTAATTGTATCATTCTAGGACACAGTTGCTTATAACGAAATGCTGCCACCAACTTAGGATCCTCCACATTTGATATACTATAATCTAGTATATGAATATTCCTTGCATCTCGTCTCCATCTCTTTATTATGTAGCCTTCAAGAATTTGCTTAATATTTATTTTGTCCAACACTTTAAGTGCATGACTACATAATATTTCAACAATTTCAAACTTTCGACAATTACAATTAACAAGTTGTTTAGTTGCATTTATCCACACCAAATACTCCCTCTCTTTTCCAAATAATTTAACAACAAATTGATGTTGTTGCTCCATAATATTGCATGGATTCACAACAGCACATTGGAATGTATCATACTTATCATGAAATAAATCAAACGCAAAAGGAGTGTAACATTGTCCAACTTGCACCAACATGGGAGCTTTTTTGAACTTTATTTTTGGCAACTTTTGCCTAGCATGGTGCTCTTTCTCTGACTCCACATATCTCTTATCATTTATAACTCTATCAAAGTAAGTAAAGAATTGAACAATATCATGATCTGCATTTAAGTACTTTTGCAATTTTGCATTTAAACTCTCACTAAACTGGGTGCTCCTCATACCTACTGTGAAAGTTCTCTTCATATACACCTTAGCCCTTTGCTCCCTCAAAGTCCAAGTTGTCTTAATCTAGGTATTATCCCACAAATTATACTAATCAAGCAAGATATTCCAAGTTTCAAACAATTCATGTTCTTCCCTATATTCGTGGATGCATTTTTGTAATTTGGTGACAAAGTTAGAACCATCCTTATATATTTCCTAGATGCTTTAAAGCATTTCGGGAAAGATATCAAGTACATAGTTCGTGATAAGTCTCTAGTATCACTTGGGTTATTGTCTTAGTCATTGTTTGATCTTGGTCAGTAAAGATGGTAATAGACTTCTTCCCAAACATTGCTTGCAAAAATGTCTCAAATAACCATTGAAACAACGTTATCGTTTCATGATACAATAATGTAGCACCAAAATTCAGTCTTCCTAAAATAATTAAAGCCAACAAAGCATGCAAAAGACTAATAATCCTTGTTCATACAGAATGTTGTGTCAAATAAGACAACGTCTCCAAAGTGACCATAGTCAATATTCATTTTTGGGTCAACCCAAAAAATATTTGTAATATGCTACTCAACATCCAACTGAATATACCATAGTAAAATGATGGATTTTTAACCGTTTCTAACCGAAAATAATTCAACAAACTACCAATGTCACCATATCTCAACTCTCGTTACCCCCTATCACGAGTGTAATTTTTTTTGTCTTGCCAAGTGAACCCCAAATTTTTCCTTCTACCTGCTTGGGCACTCATAAGTTCATATAAATCTTTAAGTAATATCCCACAATCCGCTGTCATGTCAACATGAATGTCTTGCACAGTGGAAACTTTCATTTGGGATGGCATCATATGCATACATTCCTTAAGGTGCAATGGATACTTATGATTATCCTTCCATTTGACTACGATAAATTTCTCAATTTCCCGATTGAACGATATGCACATGTGAGCCGAACATTTGGTTCGTGTTTCGACTTACGACTTTATTATCGTGCAAGGCAATAAGAGTGTTGTTGTTACACATTTAAGCAAGAGCCTTTGCCTTTCTTCAATATGTATATAGACAGCCGAAATAAGTGTCAGACGCTCAACAAAATAATGGATTAAGGTAATAGAGTCCTCCTTCCATTCTGACTTTTGTATGTTTAGAAAAGTCCACATAATTGAACAAGAGAAGAAAAAAATTTGAACAAAAAAAAGAACAATTTGAATAAAGGGGAAAAACCTTAATCCATAACTTTACTACATCACATCAACCCTAGAAAATATTAAGAAAAATATAAAAAAACTCAAAAATAACAACAAATCGAAAGAATAGAATTCCGATATTGTCTCACATAAACTCTTCTGTAGTTTTCCAAGTGAGACAAGGTCAGGGAATATGAAAGCCCTGAGCTCTGTAGTAAGGATGCTCCAGTTTCCCTCACTCAAAAGCAGCTAGATAGGTCTATCGAGGTAGGCCCTAGATTTAATAAAGAAAAAAAATGTTTTTTTTTTTTTGACATGTAAAGCATATAAAACAACAAATCCAAATTAAAAATCTTTTGCAATAACTAATTTTACCGAATAATAATGCAACATCGATCATTAATATATTACAAAGAATGTAGTTGAGAGTTTGAATGACTTCAAATCTTGGATGGCAAGCAAATAGAAACAATGCTAAAGGCTATCAAACAAAACAAAACAACCCTATATCAACTAGCAAGTGGGCAACATGAATCTACACAAGGGACATATATGACTACCCTTCAACCACCTCAAAATGCATTCTCTATGGAACACATGAGAACAAGGCATTCGACTCGCTTGGGCTTCAATCGAAAACTCTTCCTGACAAATTGAACACAATTCCTTCAAATTAACATCAGAATTAACGAAATTCACCACCTCCAATGCCTCCACAGACGACCTAGTAGCTGGAATTGATCTAAAAGGCAAGCCTGCCTCATACTGTAACTCCATTAAAGACCTTGGTTGCTCAATTGCTAGTTGATAAACCCTCTCGAAATCCAAATTCAAACTTTTTTGTTCGTCGTACCAACTAGTCCATGCCTCGAAGTCATCGTGTGGAATCCTCACACTTTTCTTGATTTCCAATCTCAAAGGCAATATCTTGCGCCTCAAGTTATATGATCTAGTCCTCATGGATCTAAGAAAGTCCAAAACACTCTCTATCAAAGCTTCATCATCCTCTAACAAGGTGTATGATGATGAGTCCTCGTCAAGCTCTCGTCCTTCCCAATAGATTCTCCTCAATGGGAACGGAACATCATTGTAAATCATGCTGTATACAATTTGTTTCGACAACGAACCCACTTCAAAATTTATCGAATCACACATAAGATGGACTGTTTTCCAAGTAGAGAGGCCAGGGAAACTGCGCTCCTCGCTGGGATCCTGCGAGTAGAAATCGACACTAACGTTGAATTTGATCAAGAACTGGGATGAAGGCAAATTGGGGTTGTCAAATAGCATATGATATTGCCATGCAGAAACTTGGATATGATAGTCTTCATGGGAGTTCAATGGTGGCAGCCATGTCAGTATTGGCATCTTGATCTCAAATGACAGGAATGGAAGAACAGAGAAATTCAGATGATAGAATGATTGTATGATCAGAAACTGTTTAGTTACACAATCTTATAAATATATAGCATGAAGGCTAGAGAGAGAGAAAATAAAGATATACTGGTGAAGTTGAATAAGGCTAGGATTTTGAAATCACGCCGTTTGAAGTTTCCTTTTCTATTTGTACTTGAACTGCTGGTATATTGACCTGCGGAGGAATTGTGGTTTTTTAGGTAAATGTCTTATTTATTAGGTAAAATACACTTTTAGTCCTTAAAATTTGCGTTTAGTGTTTTTTTAGTCCCCAATTTTTTTAATTGTATCTATTTGTTCCCTAAAATTTTTAATTTGTATCTACATAGTTCAATTTCCAACGTCCGTCAAAAAATCGTTAACTACTCTAGTCACGCGTCAATCATGTGAGAGCAAATAGACACAAATTAGACACTTTAAAGACTAAATAGACACAAATTAAAAACTTTAAAAACCAAATAAACACAAAATTAAAAACCACATGATTAGAACCATCAACGATTTTCTGACGACATTTGGAATTAGACCACTTAGATACAAATTAAAAATCTTATGTACTAACTAGACACAATTGAAAGATTAGGGATTAAATACACACTAAATGCATACTTTGACGGACAAAAAGTGTATTTCATCCTATTTACTACGAAGATAGGGAAGAATCCTACCACTAAACCCCATACCCAAAAAAGAAAAAAAAGAAATTAAAAAAAAAGGATATCTTAAATTAAGTAGATCTATATCTTCACCTAAGGTCATTTCTTACAATTAGAAGTAAATTCTTATTTCACTTGAAGAATGAGTATAAATAACTCAAACTAAGATCTATGTCAGAGAATTATTTTTTCGTCCAGTACCAAAAAATTAATTTTCAATATCATAGCGAACCGTTATAAAAACATCTTAATTACATTTTTGACATAGCAAATATCCAATAAGACCATGATTTGTCGTATCGGGCTTATTAGTGGCAATTGGTATCACAACCCAATAACAAATTGCCACATGCACATGATATGCATTGCGTATGTATCTATATGGATATTATGTCAAGCACTCCCATAGAAAAGCTCAAATGTACTCTCTCTCTCACACACACACACGCACACACATACATCCACTTTTTCCTTCCGAAGCTTTTCTGCAGAAAGAAAATATGTAGGAAAATGTAACACTTAGAAAAACCAAACACCAGAATGCTCTTCACTCCACAGAATCTTCTCAACATGAAAATACAACACCATGTGAAGAAAGAAAGAAAAAAAAAACAGTTCAACTTAAAATGGCATTACTCTGTAATGTATTCAAGTCACTTTAAAGCATAGGAGGCAGGGATTAAAAAGGGTCTACTATTGTTCAGTACCAGATTTATGCCCTTGAATTTGAAGGCTTCGGACGGACACGCCTTCCACTTGAGGTGCCACTGTTCTTTTCGAGCTGTGAGACATGCGAAAATACAGCAGCCCACTCTTGCTGAGTTGATTCAGGAACTGCTTTATCATCGATAACAGGCGTCCATATATTCTCAGAATCATTAGTCAAATCCCACGAGACTTTTTCTGGTGGATTATCACCATCAAAATCAAAATCAAAATCAAAAGCATTTGCCCTTGAACCAGACTGCCTTTTACTTGGGCCCCCAGCGCTCCCGGAAGGCTGCAAAAGCAATCATGGTACGTCTTAATACAAAAACAACGAATAAGAATTTGAATTTTCATGGGATTCAGCAACCCTGTCGAGGTGGGGTTTATGAAGTTAGAACTTTCAAGAAACTAGATCAAATTTTAATCAAGAGTTGGCACTTTCAAGAAACTAGTTCAAAATTTAATTGAAGTATTCATTCACTCACCGCAACATCAGCATTAGGATTCGGCTTCCCCTTGGAAGGCATGTTTCCTGTTTCCAGGAAGTAAAACACCTCTTTTTTTGAGCGGAAACGACGCCCCGAGACTGGTTCAACATAATACTGCACAACACAGATGACATAAACCATGTAAAGGGCATGATTCTATTCTGTATTGCTAATCAACCAAATACACATTCTCCACAATGAAATTATTACAGAACACGGTACGAGCACCATTGAAAAGCAAAGCCCATAAAAACAAGAAAACGGAAGAAAGAAAATTTTGAAAATGAAACCCCGTCGAAATTTAAACTCAATGTCTTTAGGAAATCATAAATTCTTTCCCTCACTCCCATAGGTTCTGACTTACGGGTATCTTAAACTACTTTATCCCAATGCCTCGGAATTTGAAGGGGAACGGTCTCAATTACTGCATGAAACATAATAGATAATTTGGACGTTGAGGAGAAACTTACTCAAATCTCCTTTCTCAAGTAAACTTTGTATGAACCTCAACAAAATTCAAAGCACTCCTCTGTCTAAGTTGCAGATCTACTGCAACAGCTTCAGCAGATAATACGTTTGGCAGTTCAAAACAGACTAATTGATTCAAATAACAACTTAATCTATTATATGCAAAATAGCAGGCTCTGATATTGAGAGTCGCGAAAGAAAGATTTCCACTACATCCCACAAATCAATTGCAAAACAGCCATTTCTGCAATCATGCAAGAACTTTGGAAACAATGGCAAGTCATAAGATGAAATTGTCAAACAGATTCAAGCAGATAAAAATGTCCTGAGTCAAGTATCAGACAAGGAAGATTATTCGGAACAAAACATAAAAAATAAACAATTACATTAGTCTGGCGCCTTGTTTTTCCATTGTTTTCCTGTTTTCCTGCCCATTATTAATATCCTGGAAGAGGTAAAGAGCTAGTCGGATGTCTGGAAGTGGTAAAGAGCCAGTCACGGATGTCAATGAAATAGGTAGGAAGGGCTGTTTTTTTTTTTTTTTTTGGGGGGGGGGGGGGGGTGAAACTGCTCATCCAAAAACAAATTGGAAAAAGAAAAAGGAAGTTTCAGTGTAACTGATGACTTCAAACAATATAAGTAATCCTCCATGACCGATCACAACACCCCAAAAAGTCTCCATCACTGCATAGTTCAACTCCTAAGGATCAAACGAAACTCCAAGCATGTCTCTTTTATTATCAAGCAACCAACAACATTCATATGTTTAGGTTCGATTAGCTCAACAACATTCATATATCACAAATGACAACATCCACTAATTTTCTTTCAAGACGAACATATATTGACCTAAAAATTCTGGTAAAATTAACCTCATACACGCAAACTCAGTCATAGAGAGCTTTCAATACCTTCATAGTGCAATGAGAGTTTTCAATACGTCAATTGACATTAAGTCTGTAGCAATGGAATCTCTCCTATTTTACCTCAAAAATATCAACACTCGACATTTAACATGAAATACTCGCCTAACGGCTACAAAATACATCAAATCTATGGTCGCAGAGAATTTGGTACATCACCCTCAAATTTCTAAAGAAATGCCCATCATTACCTTCGTACTGCAATTAGACCCAAATAACAAAGAAAATCACACAGCAAAATGTCACTAGCAAGTGCTTACAAAGAAATGACCCACGTCATTTTTCTCCTTCCAAAGCTGCCTTTTTAGCTTACTTGCACATACAGACCAATTGAGAAGCACTTTTTTCCATCACTGCCTAATCAACTCCCAGAACCATCATTGAAACAAAAAAGTACACCTTGGATGGCACTTTTACATGTGCAATGCTTTTCTGTTGTCTCATGCATATCCCTAAAGAGAAATCTCGCATGGAACATGCTGAATTTATCAGTAGATTGATGGTGAGGTGCAGATAGAATGTTGACAGACATGTATTCCTCCTTAGAAAGATTTGAAAAGACATCACATACATGAGCTTAATATTCTAATTGATTCCATTCCCAGATTCAATTTCCCAGAAGAAGAACTCCTAAACCACAGCAACTATAATATAAAACTTAACAAATGAAACCCATCAATATATTTACCGAAGCTTATTATAGTAGAAATCATCCCCATCGTAAAACCTTCTTAAGCAACTGCTGAATGAGCTGAAAACAAACAAGACATAAAGTAATTTATTTGTTTTCAGCAAAATTCAAGTTAATTACCAACCCTATCAAATATACAGAAGGCTTTCATAGAAAGATTCTGGGATTATTTTGGAAAGCACTGAATGACAACATATTTTTCTCAAATTGTGTGCATAGAATCACTTTTCTCACCCATAAATTCATCTTTAAATTTTCTGTACTTTTCCCTAGATCTCATTGTATTTTATTGAATGGTTTTTAGTTCTTGAAATTCAGACATCAATAATAATGTATCCCATACCCGTCAAGTTCAAAATGTGTATCTGCCTTACATGTGTACTATAAAATCCTATCCCATAGCCGTCAAGTTCACATTGTATCTCTGCATTACATACAGATGTGCATACATGCATGTATACCATCAAATGTTTAAAAGAGAAATCAAGTAAACTGAATTAAAGTTCACTAAAAAAAAACCCCTAATAGGAAGCCAAAGATCTAAATAAATGGTAATGAAAACCATATCTATCCTGGTAAAACATCAACTGAGGAAAGAACTTACCCTATCTTCTAATCCAGCAGTGACTTCAGAGGACGGAGTCTTAGTGTCAACAAGCCAACTCTCCGGCAACCATTCTGGTCTCTCTGCCAATGTAGCAGAAACTGCCTCCAGATCTGGTCCCCTCTTCAGCTGCCATGATGGTGGAGACCAGACAATAATTTGTGTTGCTGACTCAGTTGTCATCACAGCGTCTGCACAATTTGAATCATTGGCCACCAGATGGATGCACAGATCTAGTTTGTTATTGCCAGATTCATGAGTTTCACCTTGGTTTGGCTCTGGATTCTCACTGTTTTCCATAGAGGCTCCTTCAACAAGGGTTTGCTCTTCTTCTTTTTCAGAAACAAGGTTGAAATCCATCAAGATAGGGTTGGGGGGGGGGGAGGGGGAAGTAGAGGAATCCACCTAAGGTTTTGACAGGAGAGGCGACAACTACGATGGAAAACATCTCAAATTGACAGCAAAGCTAGATGTGACGTTTTGTGGTGCTTTTATTTGCATTTATATGGTAAGAAAAATTAGAAAATGACACCGAGATTTTTTCCAAGGCCACAACATGGCTAACTCAGACCCGGTCAGATGGAAAAGCTGATCCAAGTCTTAACTCCAAGGATTGAAAGTCTAGAAGATACCCAATATTAGCTTACTATCGCCCGGGCTACCCATATTAGCATGCTGTCCTAACTTGTGTTCTTTTTGTGAGTTCTACTCATATTTGATCAAGAATCAATTATGACTGGCAGCGAACACATAGTTGACAAGTGCAAAAATCAATATGCCCAATACAAGTAAAAGCATCTTTATCAATTCAGAGGTTTTACTTAATCAACCAAATGAAAAAAATTCAAAATCATCACAGGTAAGGTATGCAAATTTTGATATATACAATGATTTGTATACCCAATTCGAATTAAGGAAATGTTGATTGAACTCAAGCATTCAAGTATTTCTGGGAGACATAATTATGACGGCTTTGGAATTCATTATATTTGGCTGACTACATTACTCTTACCATCCAGCAATTGAACCTCCTGCCAACATCCTCCAGCCCTAAAAGGAAACAACCATGACCAACTTCCTTTTAAAACGAGGAGCCATAACAGCATATGAGTCCTTAAGGTCATCTTATTTATTATGGTATACTGTAGTCCCGAAGTATCTAAACATTTGGACTCCGGAAAAGGTTTCTATACACTTAATTCTTTCAAAAGAAGACGTGGATTGTCTCACAACTCTCATGATTCAAGGCGCTCTGGCAAATACTACTGATGGTCTTAAATTAGGATTGCTAAAGAATAAAAGTGACAAAAAGCACCTTAAAGTCAACCAAATCTTTGCCTTGGAGATAGATGGAATGGTAGAATGTCATCAACGCTGTTAGGGATATTTTGGGGCATGGATTCCATTAACTAAATAAGAAAGATATCCTTAATAAGAGATAAAATATGTTTCCTTCTAATTCAAAACAGAAAAGGTAAAAACCATTCTGCTAACCATTACATGTCATTTGTAGCATGTCACATTCTTGTACTCTGCACAGGAAAATTGCATCTTGACTGTCATTGTATCAAATATTAACTATTTTCATTTTATTTTTAACTTAGTTTGGAAAATGATCTGAAACTCAATGCAAAACCTACATTAACGACATGTCTCATGCCTGCGCCAAAGTATTGATTAAGTCTGATTCATTGCCATATATATCAGGCATTCACATGCATCATAAATTTCACAACAATTACACCACAAAAACAATACAGCAGCTCTTAAGAAACTATAGCTACGGTCATCATTCCCAGCCAAAAGACATGTAGTTTACACAGGCTTTGTTTAGAACATAGATCTATCCACCACTATATCATACTTCCAACGTAAACAATAGAATAGTGTTGCAAAGGTAGGTGAAGAACTACAGATGCGATAGGAAGCATCAATGTGTCCTTTCAGGTATTTGGTTTTAAAGGCTCCTAAGTGCAACTCTTAGTCAGCAATCTGTCAAAGGAGGAGGCTGCATTGTTGTCTGAAAGTAAATACACTTAAATACTTTGTGTTTTCTAACATACATATTTAGTTTCTTGGACAATTCTAAATGGAGTATGAGAAAGTAGCTTTGACCTCATCCTCCCTTTTTCCTCTTTCTTCGACTTTACTAGCCACTCAATTCTCATCTTATTAAGGCCAAACAAGAAAAATCTCATCCTCTTTTTTTCATCTTTCTTTGACTTCACTAGCCACTCAATTTACAGTTTACAATCACTTGACATTCCTCTTTAACTTTCTATTCCGTACTTTGTGATGTTTATAAGTCTCCACAAATTTTTTCCTGCCAACATGGGCTCCTCATATTGCTATTACAGTCTTCATGGCTCTCATCCTTGGTAAAGTGAACATCATCAATCCTTCAAATTAGCTTCCCTGAAATCCTAACTCTGAAATACCAAGTCTTCCATCTGATTTAGCACTTTAACATCTAGAGAACCATCAGTGTTACAAAACTAGAGTATTACAAAGATCGATGGGGAAATGAGGAAAACCTAAACACCTTTCTTTTTTCTATTTTCTTTTACTAGATGAGACATGATTCCAGCATAGATATACCACAAACATGCTTTGTTGTTTTAACATATAAGTACTGAGATATCTAATTACTTGATGATTAGTTAAAAGTGAAGGCCTTCGATGAATTGTATTGAGTTTAGTGGGGTGGGGAAAAGTCCGAGACTGGGTTAGCATACAATTTCTTAAGACTTATTCTCTACTAGCCATTTTTTCTATCCTCAAAGCTTCAAAAGATCTTGTAAACTGAACCTTTCCTCAAGAAGACCAGTATGATATTTAATGTGCTTCACTCCCTTTAGCTAGAAAATTAAGAAGCAAAAATAAATTGGAAGAGTATAAAAGCGAAGGGCAATGGTACTTGACCACAATAGATAATTCAAAACAGCCATATAAGAAAAATGGTTTGGGTAAAAACATAGAGTTTCTTCTGAAATACGGTTTGTTTACAACGTCAATATTTTGGAGTCTATGAGGGGTGCAGCCAAAGTTAACAAAACTCACTTAATCAAAGCCTAGCTTCTGTAAAGCAAAAATTTCAAATGGATTCCGGAATTCCTGAATCTTCAATAGTTCCTATTTGCCTACCATCTTGACATTTGATTATAACCATTAGCTTTTTTGATATTTGAAATCAGTTTCAGAAAGTAAACCCCACAATCCTGATCCATGGTTCCAACCAACATCAAAAAAATTCATTAATACAGCAGCAGAACAAGGCAAAATAGGGTGAAATCATTCACTCAAAGTCATTATTTTAGTAACCTAGTTCAGTGTTTACCAATGCCTAGGATTACTAATACATGGTTAGAAACCAAACTGTCTTGCAAAAGATCATCCCGACTTGAAGTTCATTCTCACACTGCTCTTTCCATCAGAGACTCAATTTTAGAACAAAGAAAGTACGCAGCCAAAAAAAAGGAGGGCGGCTTACAAAATAAAAGGCAAAAAGCAAAGTGTCTGCTTGACCAGTAATTGTCAAACTTATCCATAGAATCACAGAAATTGACTATTTAGGAGATCCACTGTAGCCTAGATTCTTGTTTTTCTTTCCCTGTGAACTTACCAAAATACATCTCTTAAAGAAACCGCAAACAATATCTAATGACATTTAAAGCTCCAATTGTCAAGTACAGGAGCTCATAAATCATACTGGTAGTATATCTGTACAATCACATTGAACATTTAGAAAAGACTAGATCTATCAAAGTATAGAAGCTTAGATTAACAAAACATATGAATATCCCTTAGAAACACTTAAATAACTTTCCAACATACCAAATATATCATGTTATTTTCGCTAAATGAACAATACACAAACTAACAACGTTCAATTCAATAACATTACGATTTCCGATCACCTCAATAATTGCTGAATTTCTACTACATTCACAACAAGAGAATTGTTTCCCAAAGAATTTCCTTTATCATCTCGAATTACAAACTTATTTTGGCACTTGTTTAATTCTTTTATCCCGAATAAATACCTTCACATTATCTCCATAAGCAAAGAAACCACGAATAAATTCTGGAACTTAGAAGCTATTCATCCTCAAAGCTACCACAATTCCACACATAATAAGTTACCACTCATCCGCAATGCATAACTATATAAAGCTAACACCCACCGACCCAGAACCAAACATACAAATAAACTTATTACAAATACTCACCATCACCCTAATGGCCAAAAAACACAAGGACAAATACTGAAGACAAACAAAACATGAAAATTACCCTATCAACTGTTCCAGCAGAGGCACCAGAAGACCTAATCTTCGTATAAGTCTTCCATTCCGCCGGCAACCATTCGGGTCTCTCCCCCATTGCCGCCATATCCTCCGGCGGTCTCCTCCGCCCCCGCTGCGATTGCGGAGTGACCGTTGTGGGTTCTGCTACTGAATGGCGCTTGCGTTGTTCATCTGACGCCGAATTGGGGGGTTCGACTTGGTGGGAATCTGTGTGGTCTACGACGCGGTTTTTGCCTTCGCGGTTGTCGGTGCCGCCGTCGATGAACTCGCCGGGTCCCAGCAAAGGGTCCGATGGGAATTGATCGTGGACGGACCGGTTGCGTTCTGGCGGATTAGCGGTCAGGTCGTCAGTGTGATTCTTCGCTCCATTTCCTGAGGGTTCGGACATGCGTAAAACGTGAACGCGACCACGAGAGACGGAGGAGTTGGCAATTGCCCGGGACTTTCGGAGTGGGATGTGGATGCTCTACAAAATCAATAGGTCCGTTTGGTAACGTTTAAATTTTTCGTTTTTCGTTTTTATTTTGATATTTAGAGAAAACGAAAAAAAAAAAATTCGTTTGGTAACCGTTTATGTTTTTCGTTCCTGTCATCGATAAACGAGGAGCGATTTTCAAAAAGTCGTTTTTGGTTTCCGTTTTTCGTTTTTCAAAAATAAAAAACGAAAACGTTACCAAACGGGACCTAAAATACTGAATTTT
Organism: Ilex asprella; assembly: GCA_023539305.1. Taxonomy (NCBI): domain Eukaryota; kingdom Viridiplantae; phylum Streptophyta; class Magnoliopsida; order Aquifoliales; family Aquifoliaceae; genus Ilex; species Ilex asprella. The sequence continues at coordinate 12,939,319 of CM042187.1, read as the reverse complement.
TGTTTTAATTTAGGTGACTTAAATTACGATGGGTCGGTCTCAAAAAAATATTTTATTTATAGTCGATTTATTTTTTAATTTGTGTCTGATAAATCCAATCATTTCGAGTTCATATCGTTTATCAATCATATACATATAAACTAGTCTTGTAATTTATTTATTTTATTTGTTTCACATATATTATATTTATTTATTAATCGTGTCGTATCGTGTTCACTCATTAACAAAATAAATGACTTAAAAAAATTCAAATCTTTTAAGTTCGTGTTGTATTTATATCGTATTAACACATCATTTTATATTTTGACACCTTACAAGAAGATCAACGGTTGACTAAATAATCGTTTCATTGTTACACATAGAGGTTAAAAATTCGAACTTTATTATCTCATTCTCTAGGGTTTGAGAGTCGGACGAAAAAAAATAGGTATATTTATAAGACTTGAAAATTAAATAAGTTGATGCGTTTATGATTAATCGATGCGACGCAATTCAATTTATGCAAAATTATAAATAAGCCAAGTAAAGTTAAACAAATTTTGATAAGATACAATTTAGAAGTGATGCTAGTTTATTTTTTTTGACTTATTTATATACGTTGAGTCTTATTTAAATTTGTAATAAATAATTTATTATTAAATAAATAAATAAAAGTGATTATTTGAAAATGACAACTCGGTGTCAGAAATTTTTACTATTTTGGAGTCCTAAGAGAATAATGTATATGTTACTTAGAATTTAAAATTAATATTTTTGTAATTCAATAGTGTGATAAAAAAAAATTTGTTTTAGACCGATTAGAGATCTTCTAAGTACAATTGATTATTACCTTTTCAAAAGACACCAGTAAGATCAACTTCCTTTTTTGTTAAACATTATTACAAGTAGGGGTGTGTATGGTGAGAATATTTACGCGTCTGATTATTCTGCCCGAAAAAAATAGGATTGAAATTCTATAAGCATGATAGTGGGCTCGTCCGAGTCCAAACTCAATATCCTTTTAGAAATGACTTGGGCCCACTCCTAACCCATTACTTGGTCTAAATCTAAAAACTCGACTCAATAACCCGCATACAAAAAACTCGTTAAAACTCGATCAAAAAATCTACCCGCCCCGCCCAGCTCAAACAGCCTGCCCACCTTCTTTCAAAAAAAAGTTACACATTAAGTTTGAAATTTAAAAAAGATAATAAGTGGATATGTGTTAACCTAGTTGAGATATGTTCATTCAATTGTGATTCAGTTCCTCCCCTATTTATAAATAAATTATTCATTATTTAAATTTTATCCATTTGACCCTACTTTTAATTCAAAAATATAATTTACAAAAATACTAAATTACAAAAATATTTATTATTTTTAAATAAAATTATATATAAAAAATTCGTCTAATAAGTCCACTCATAGGCCCACCCAATAGACTCATAGGCCCAAATCAATAGGCCCACTTACAGGTCAGTCCAATAAGCCCGTCCAATGACTAGCAAGTTTGGCTATGAGTAGCATATCTTTACCCGAAATCCGGCCCGCCCAATATCACACCTAGATAAAGACTTGAGCCTCCCCTACACAAACCTATAGACACTCCTAATTATAAGGAAGGGACACTCAAGTTCAAATTCACAATCCTTTTAATTACTTTTTCAATTAAAATAGTGATTAGCATCATAATTCTATGCATTCAAAAAATTTATTAAGTACGATGTACTAAATAAGTGTTATTCATCGTTACACAATAATATAATATAATATTCAATCAATAATTTAATAACAAATATTGCAACATTAAGGACTATTTTTAACAAGAACGTACAAAAGCGAATTCCATTGAATGGTCATTTCTACTTAGCAATTTTGGAAGTCTGACAAATATAGGGAACATTTAAGGCATATTGATAAATATTATGAAAGAACGGTTAGAAGGTTAACCAAAATGTCATTACATCAATGTGAAAATTGCACATAGATTTGTCAACAAATTGGATTTCCATCCCCATTTCCTCCAAATCTAATAGCATTAGTGTAAAGGGTAAGTTCTTATTCGGCCTCCCACGGAAGGATTTTGGCTAATTTGAGCGCGTTCGGCAATAACTTTTGACCTCTCTGTCCGTTGGGAGCTTGTCCCATATCGGAAGAGAGTCGTCTCCCCCACCTGCATATAGGTCTAGACCTCATATGAGTGGGTACCCATGGATCAAAATGGGTACCCACTCATATGAGGTCCAGGCCTATATGCAGGTGGAAGAGACGACTTTCCGATGTGGGACAAGCTTCCAACGAGCAGAGAGATCAAAGGATATTATCGAACGACTGTAGGTCAGTCAAAATCCTTCTGTGGAGAGACCAAGTAAGAACTTACCTTTTACGATTAGTAAGATATGATAAAGAATATTTAAAATCTACTTGGTCATCCTAGAAGGAAATATTTTTTTTTTTTTGCTTGAAACAAGGTATAAAAAGGACCAAACGTGGAATTCCTACTTTGACATAACCATAGCAACTCTTACTAGTTGGGAAAGCCTCATATAGGGGCTTAGACGAGGACATCCCGCAGATGCTGCGTGAGGACGACTTGAGTCATAGTTGAACCTCTATCCTATTAAATCGGTAGAAGTAATTCAGCAGTCTACTTTTCATTAATCAAACTTATGAAATGTTGTTAAATTTCTACAATATGATATATTACTTATTATGATTCTAGAATGATATTAAACATACAAATTTACTAAACAGCAACACAAAAATTTGTTTATGTAATTAAAAACAAAACTGTAACACATAAAAACTACAATAAATAAAATTGATCTGAATGCATACTAAGAATATAAAGTACAATTTTAAATTAATATTAGCGTTTGACACTATGTCCCCGAGATACAACCAAAAAGACATCATTCATGTCTGTCCATTCACGAACAAACACAAAATTCAAATTCAAACTGGAAAAGTTTTTAAATTCGAACTAGTGCCAATTTTGAATTTCAACGGGCAAAAATTAAAACTCGGGTTAAGAAATAAATGACCCATTTAACAAATGATTTTTTTCTAAAAAAATAAGATTGGATCTGAACCACACTCGAACCCGAGTCCCAACCTAGTAACAATGCATGCGTGTCTGGTCAAACTGGCAGCACACCCGTGCATAATCGAACCCAAACCTATATTGGTCCTCTCTTGTCCTCAAAAGTAAGGGTGTCCCTTGGGCCCAACCCTTGGCACAAATTTGGGATAAATAGTCATTAAATATTTTTTATTTGATTAATATAGAATTAGTGTCAAATCCTACATTGTCTTAACCTCTATTTTCATATTCTAAGAGTGCTCATTTTAAAACTTATTTTCTTATTTATCTCTTACTCAATTTGATGAAATAAATATATTATGTTATTCTCTTCACAAAATAAAATACGAACCCATAAAAATTTACTAAAAATGATATTTGAGTCTCATTTTAATTTAAGCACAAGATTGACCAAAAATAAATTTTTATATCCTAAAACCTAATTTAGTGTAACAGAATACAATTCTTACAAACCTTAACCAAGACCCTTAAGGGGGTGCTAACCACACGATTTAGTGGTAGAAAAAATATGTTTTATTAAGGTGGTGATTGATAAAAGTAAAAATTGAATATTGAAAACTGAATGCAGAATTTAAAGTGTTGAATACTGAGTTTTTTGATTTACAAATAATTTGATATCCACTGAAATTTAACTATTGAATTGAATCAAATTACTTGACAAATATTAGGAGTTAAAGTTTAAAAATTATTATTATTCTAATTTTGCCTATTCTTTTTAAACCATTTCACCGCAATTATCTTATTCATATCACCACAATCGCAATGGCGACAGCAGTGGCGATATGTCCATAATGAGAAATTTATGAAATCTTTATCGACTAACATTTTTTTAATTAAGTGATAAGTAGGTGATTTGCTACTTAAAGTTTTAATCTATTTTTAAGAAGTGTTTAAACTATTAAGTTATATGAGTTTTAGGCTATGAAATATGGATATTTCGTTAATATTAATGTATTCATATCGAATACGATACTCATCAGATATTCGAGTATATGTATCAGATACATACTAGGTGTATTCAATAATAAATAAAATATATGAATATTTCGCGAATACTTTTATATTCAAAAAAGAATATATGTAACTTTTTGTTTTAATCTTTACTCATTTCTTTTGAGTTCATATATAATATAAGTTGATCTTTTATAATAAATAAAATAAAGATTTTAATTAAGTTGATTACTGAGCTACACTATAAATTTAGCAATATTTTTTTTTAATCAAACGATATAATTAAAAATTAGTTCTTATTCTTTTAATTAATCACATTCACATTAAATTTCTACCATAGTGAGACGGTAGGTAACTTTTTAAAAATAATTTTTTTAAAATGTTTATTATTGTTAAAGAATAACTAAAAATTATAATTATCAAGGTATTACATAATATTAAAAATATAAAATATATATTTATAGACATATCTTAATCATACCTATATCTTATTTTTTAAAATTTTGTCGTATCGTATCTGAATCTCGTATCTATATTCATGTTTCTTATGTTTAGGTTACTAAACAGGTTTAGTTCATTAACTACTTAAATTATTTATTTTTAGAAAAATATTATATATTTCAAATCCTTATCCTAAATGAAGGGAGATCATTTGATGAGTAGGTCTCATCAATTTTTTTAAATGAGACCTACTGATTCAATGATCTTCTTTCATTTGGAATAAAAATTTAGGATAAAAATTTGGAATAGCATTGCTCTTAATTTTAAGCATCAAGTGATGTTATTAAATTGCATTTAAGCCAAACGTGGCGTCAATTTGACGGAATCACTAGGAAGATTTCCACAATTTATGAGAAATAAGGGGGAGCCCAATATAATTTCGCTTGTTCATAATATTCAAAACCTCCATTTTATTCGTCAGAGTTCAGCATCTTATTAGAGCCGTTAACAGACAATTTAGGGTTTTGCATAGCAAAAGAAAAACCCCAGCTACGATGACTGTACTGAGCTCCAAGCAAATATTACAGGACAAAAGCTCCAATGATCCCAATTCCATTACAAGCCTTACCCTTACCCACAAAGCTCTCTCTGACGTATGTTCTATAAACTCTAATATTTTTTTTTCTTTTTGATTTCGGTTATCTTACAGTTTGGATGGTATAGGTTTCATGTTTCAGCGAGTTCAAGAACTTAGACAAACTTGACTTGGGTTTCAACAATTTGTCTTCGCTTGAGGTGGGTTTTGTATTTTTACAAATTTGTGGTGGGTGGTATTAGCTCTATCAGTTCATAATACAAATCAGACTCACAGTCTGCTGAAGCCTTAGCCGTAGGTGGTATTTGAATTTGCTTACTTTGGGTTTTAATTTGGTTTTTTTACTTAAATTTTGTGTTAGGATTTGAAGGCTTGTGTGAATTTGAAGTGGTTGTCAGTTGTACAGAACAAGCTTCAGAGCTTGAAAGGGATTGAAGGACTGACTAAACTTACTGTTAGTAGTCCAATGCTTTTTTATTTTCTATTTAAGTCTACATAAACTTTACTGTTGAACTGAAATGTGTTAAGCTTTACATCAGAAAAAACCGAGAAAAGAATTTTTGGGATCGGTACAGTTATTCCCTGTTTACAATTTCAATTAATTTGTCACCTTTTTGGGTTTTTATTGTATATTTTTAATCTGCTTTAATATTGTAAATGCTTTCTTTCTATGGCCTGATCTTTGGGTTCTTTACAGTTCAGAATTCAATTTACGGGGAACTTAAATGTTAACTAAATTCTTGGAAAAACCATATTTTGACTCCCTCAACTATATTTGTATTGATTGGTATTTGTTCTTTTATTTCTCTTTCTTATTCAAATCTATAGAATGAGCAATGCCCTAGCAAGTTTTCAAAATAAGTTATTTATCTTATTATTAATCACGTATTTCTTATATAGCTAGAACGACCCTCACACAATATGTACAGAATTATCAAATTCTCTAGATTTCCCTTCATGAAAGAATGAATTGCATAGGGGACCATCCTTTTGTTGCGGCGTGATTGGAACATGTATCACCTTTTTGGTAATTTTTTTTTCATGATCTAAGTAATTTACGAAATCAAAGGGAACAGCATAATCAAATATTGGAGGTGACAAGCACACTGTTAATAATATGAGCTGCCCTTCATTAGTTCAATACAACTGGGCATCAAGAAAAATTGAAATAGAGTTAGCAAATATCCAAGGATTATGGGAATCACTATTGCCAAAACAATCTTATATGGTTCCATCTCATTATAATTTGTAATTGACTGGATGATGGACAAGTTTTCCTGCCTAAGTCAAAGCACTTATATATTATGTTTTATATTTCAAAACTTCTTTTGTTCACTCTGAAATGAAATTACATCCCTGTAGGGTTTTTAAGCTACTTTTTTTCATATTGAAATGGAAGGCTGTCATTTTGATTACATACTTCTTCCTATGCTATAAAGCAGCAGATCCTATCTTAGAAAACAATGTAGCACAAGGGAAACTAGAAGACAATTACAAATCAATATATTTTATTCTTTAGTGGGACTCTCATAGTTCAGATTTCCGTGATGTTCTCATCCAGTTTCTCCGTTTTTCCTCTTCTTCTTTTCTCTTCTTTAATGGTCCCCACCCATCACAACAGTGTGTTTTAGTGGTGCCTCAAGATCATGAGTTGTATCTTTGGTTATGCTCTTGTATTATGGGTTTCTTTCTTGAATTTTACGTAGAACTGATTACACTATGTTCTCCGGGTGTAAATGTTCAATCAATATAGTCATCGAGAAGGATAATCATTTGCAGGTTCTTACTCAAACAAGATGACTTTGATCGGTTATAGTAAAATAAGAAAGTTTTTGGTATTTTCTTGTTTTAGGGCATAACTGATTTTTCAGATACAATTGCTATGTTAGTTGACAGCAACTGAGACTGACCTCACTGATTATTCAAATTAGCTTGGCTTTGAAGTTCACATTGTTTGAGTTTCCAAAATCAGGTATTAAATGCTGGGAAAAACAAGCTTAGATCAATGGATGAGGTCATGTCACTTGTGAGCTTACGTGCACTTATCTTAAATGGTGAGTTGTTTTCATTTTTGACAAATGTTTATGCTACTAGTTTTAGAAGTTTGCTGTGGGAATATAATCTGCTCATGTGCCAACACTGATATTATCTGGCTCCCCTTCTCTTTCTTTTGCGGCAGATAACGAGATTGTTTCAGTTTGCAAGCTTGATCAAATGAAAGAGTTGAACACTCTTGGTAAGAGATCCCAGTTTTCAATATCTCATATGATGTGTGGATAAAGAAACAATGTTCTATGGCATACTAATGATTTTTTTTTTACCAGAAGACTTCCCAATCATTTATAATGTTCATTTTCTGAAATTGTCACTCTATGTTCTATAGAAATTCATATTCAACCACAGCTGTACCACCCTACATTATAGCCTATTCTTTTTATGGTGATGTATGGTTTTTGTTTGTTCACGTATCATATACTTGTGCTGGATTTTGTTTTGGATTAATCAAACAGATTTATTCATTGTATACCCCTGAGAATGCTGGTTAGGTTACGTTCCTTCATAGTTTAAGTGAGAATACTATCGACAATGATGGTGCTGAAGCTTCAGAGGATTAATTCAATGACAATAGACAACATACATACAATTAGGGGTGTGCAGCTATTCGAAAATCCGACTCCTACTTCGGCTCCGTAGGAGTCGGAGTTTGAAATCCTTTTCGAAAAAACTCCGACTCCGACTTTTATTAATTAATATTTTTATATAAATATTAATTATTATAAATCTAAAATCCCTACTTTCCAAAAAAAGAAAATCTAAAATCCCTAACTTATCTACTCCAGCCGAGTCCTAAGCTCCACCAAACATTACATATCCTCCCCCGGCCCTCCTCTCTTTCTCAATTCCGACTGAAAGAGGAAAAACCAATAGCTTCGACCTCCACCGACGATAAGGAGGGCTGAGATCTACTTCGCGTAGATCCAAAAGTTCCTCATATACTCGTCGTGGATGGGGCTTCAACTGCCTTGGGAGCCTTATCTCGCGGCGAATCCAACCACAACCATTGACGTCAATTGGAACTTATCTCCATGATTCCTTTTCTTTTCTCTCACTTCGAGCACCATTGTTTATGGGTTTATTCTGAACATTGTTCTTGTTCAGATCTGTTTCTTGGATTCTGGGTAGGGACGATGATTTGGGCGTGGATTTCTTTGGATCTTTTGGAAACTGGGTTTGGGTGTTGGAGTTTCTTTGGATCTTCTACGATTTTTTTGAGTTCCTTGTTCGGATATGTTTCTTCTTCGAGCAATGGATGTGTTGATGGTGGCATGCTGTCTGCAGATTGTACTATGTTTGTGCTTTGTTTCCCAGTAAGTAAGATTATGGATAGAGGAGTAGAAGAAAGGGGCAAACAAAGTGACCAAAATATGCAGTTGATTTGCAATGAAGAAGGCAAAATTAGGGCAGAAAACGAAAGGGGGAGAGAGAGGGAGAACAGGGGCCGCAAACTCTGAAGCTCCGCTCCGCCTCCGACTAAGGTGGAGTCGGAGCGGAGTTATATAAATTCGGAGTTGGAGCGGAGTTATATAAATTCGGAGTCGGAGTTCGGAATCGTGCTCTCCGACTCCGTCAAAGTTGGAGCCCATCCCTACATACAATATACCTATTGTTTGATGCAGGAGGATAGTGGCAGATTTATTTAGCTGAGGCGTCTCGGGATTTGTCCTTCGACCTTGCAGTTCTTGGCCTGCATCATTGTTTCTAACATTGTGGGCTAATACTTCAAGAGTGACTTCAATTCAAGGCAATGACCCTGTTCCCTGGGTGTACATAGGATAATTTTGAAATTGACAATGCAGACTCTCTTTCCTTGTGTTGATTTCTCTAAGTTTTCCTTGAGACTGAAACACGTCACTCATTGTTTGTGAACTAGCTTCATTAAGTTTTTTACCTTCAAGATGCTATAGGGAGGTGTAATGTTTCTGCAAAAAAAAATAATAATAATAAAAAAATCGTATTTGGCTAATTGTTCAAAGTGGTTCTTTATTGTAGAGGTTTTTTAGAACACTCCGGCGTTGCTTGCTAAGTTCAATGTTGAAACTCCGGCATTTGTTTTGTAATGCAAAACAAACAGTGAAATCAACATTCTTGTACTTTTTAGTTTTTGGAGTTCCAGCCTGTGTCAAAGTGCTTACCGGAAAGTTCTTGTAGTTCCGCATTACAAGGAGTTTGATCTGTTTTGCACAAGGTGATTGGACGGCTTTGCAAGTTCTATTACAAAGATGAAATAAGTTTCCTTTAAATCAAAATTAGAATTTTTCTACTTCCCGACGAAATTGGAGAGGCCCTGAAACGTTTCTCTTCATCAGGTATTCTAGTTTTTCCTCTGTGCTCGCTTCAAACAAAAAAGTTTTCCTTAAAGATATGTGGGAAGAGATGCCATGTTGAGAATTAAAAAGTAGTGCGATAATTTGTGTTATGTTAGGGCGACTTAGATCATGTTCATTGTTTTGCTGTTAGGTTAGCTTGAAATTTCCTTTTCTTAATCCTCTTAGGTTGAATCTAAATTTTGAATCGTTTTACTTGGACTCATAAAAGATGTATTGTCTTCTTTCCTAGTGCTTCGTGAAGGTTGCACATATCTTCTTCTCACTATCTGGCATCTTTGACTGCATTTTCTCCTAATAATGTTACATGAGTGATCTCGATGAAGATCTTATGAATTTGAACATCGATAGGCTTTTGTATAAATCTAAATCGTGCTCATGATTATTATTTGTTAGGAATATTTGAGTTAATTCAGAAAATTAACTTCTACCCATTGGCTTTTGGTCTTTCTTTGCAGTTCTTTCCAGGAATTCCATCCGTGAAATTGGTGACTCTCTGGTCAAGCTTAAATCAATCACAAAAGTAAGCAATTGTGTGCTAACTCACTGTATACGGCAGCAACTTTGACTACAATGCAAGGGTTGATAAATTTGTTCTTAATTTCAGCTCTCTCTTTCAAATTGCCAACTTCAAACCATTGGCTCTTCACTCAAGTCCTGCATCGAGTTAAAAGAACTCCGACTTGCTCACAATGATGTCAAGGTGCTTCTTATAATTACTGGAAATGTGATCTTTTGAAATGGTCTCTATGAGAATTTATCCTTTACCTGTCATTTTGCTATTCATTAAGATATACTCTTGTGGTGTTTTAAGTTTCACTGTTCTATAGCATCATTTTCAATAATCATCTCTCTCTGTTGCACCATCTCAGACTCTCCCAGCCGAGCTGGCTCGCAATACAAATGTCCAGAATTTGGACTTGGGAAACAATTTGATTGCAAGCTGGTCAAATCTGAAGGTTAGATATTTTATGGCAGATTCGTTATGATCTCTACTCGTTTTCTGGCCATGTTTGTTTGGAGTAGTCCATATGATGTAATTTCGGCTGCATGATGGAATGCTAGGTGCTATCTTCATTGATTAACCTTAAAAACCTAAATCTGCAAGGGAACCCTATTGCTGAAAAGGATACGCTAGCAAAGAAGGTGATCGTGCTTGTCAAATATGTTCAATTTTTTTTTCCTTCTATGTCCAACTCTAGTGTTGCATTTTATGAATGTCATTCTGGAAATAATGTTACTGCAGATAAAAAAACTGGTGCCAAACTTGCAGATATTCAATGCTAGACCTATAGATAAAACCATGGGGATTGAGAAGGGTGAGAGAGTTGACGGTTCTTCAGTTAATATTGGTGACAAACTAGTGTTTCAAAACCGGGGGCAAAGAGATCACAACATTGGAAACAAGAACTCGAAACATCGTGGAGATCAAAGGGAAGATGGTCATCTTGATAATGCTGGGGATTTGGAAACGAGGAAGGAAGTGAAGCTTAGAAAACAAAAGAGACATGAACTATCGCCAGAAAAACCATCTGTTCACAAGGAGAGTAGCAATGACACTGAGAAGGGAGTAAAGAAAAAGCTGAAGAAGATGCAAGAAAATGAATACCGTGACATTGATGATGGAGAAACTCCTCACGTGGATCCTGATATGCAGAAGGAATTAAAGCGCAAGAAAAAGAAAAGAGAGGAAATTTTGAAGGAGAAAGCTTCAGATGGTAAGGGAGATGGTACCATCATTGGGAAGGAAAGTAGAATACCAAAGAAGGTAAAACAGAAAGAAGACAGTGTAATTGATGATGTAGAAACTCCATTCATGGATCTTTTTGCTGCTGATGCCACTGAAAATGTTGAGAACAGCGCGGAAAAGGGGAGAGGTAACAGAACTGTCCAAGACGTCAATATGAGTGATGGCAATGTTACCTTCCCGACAAAGAGAAAGAAAACCAAGAACCGGGACAAGGGTACTGATGCTCTTCGGCTGTTGTCAGCCGCAACTGAAATTGGATTGGGTGGGGCTTCAACATGGGATGAGTAACACCTTCTATGGAGAAGATTATCCTGACAAAAATCCTGGGTTTTGGGGAAATCATTTTTAAGCTCTTCAATCCTTTGAAATTATTGTTTTAAAACACCCCCTTTCATCCCAGTTTCTTCATTGGGCTGCTTCACTGTATTACGTCTCCATACTTAGCTGTGTAAGCTTAAGAGAATTTGAGAACCATATAATGGTTATTTTTAGGCATTGAGTGGTTACCAAATGAATGTCATGGAGGGGTGATTATTATAATATGTGAGATCTACTTACTTGTTATTCTGTTATTAGGTGGTGACACTACGTGACGATGATGACATGGTATCACAGTTATACCCAATATTTTTTAGGTGGATGGTGAGAGGTGTTTGAAGGCGGTGGGTGGATAAGGGAATTTATTCTCCAATACACTTTATCTTTATTTTTTTAGTGAATGATGTGTTGAGAAAGAAAAAAAAATTATTGAAGGGCGTTCGAGGGTTAATCGGCTGCCTATGCCATTCAAAAAGGAGGGAGAAGAGTGTGTTTTAATTCCTTTGTTGTCTTCTCATTAAATTGTCGAGGTTTGAAATAGATGAAGATTAAATAAAAAATATAATTAAACCATTAAGTGCAAGTGTAATCTTGGGATTTTTAGGAAAATTACTCGGGAGTGATTGACTGAAAATCTCAAGATATTCTTTGATATCTTTCGAACTTTAAGAGATGAAATGTCTTTTATGTAAATCTTAATTTGCAACCAAAAAAGCAAAAGAAAAAGAAAACAATCAAATTATACACCCATCATCATAAGAACACAAAAAAGCTTATTAGAAGCAAAAATGCTAATTATTATTGGGGGGGCAAAAAATGTTACAGTTCGGAGATATAGTTATTAGAATTAAGTACCAAAATACGATAACTTTGAAACAAAATTATTAAATTACGACACTTTGAAACTTATTTATTAAAATATGACATTTTTTAAAAAGGGAGGTCAACAAACTTCCGGCTTTTAAAGAAAAATATGGTCTATAAAAAAAAACATTGATTTAAAAGTGTGATTGCTGAAAAGATCATGTTTTTATTTAAAAACGAGATCAACAATCTTGTTTTTAAAAAATGTCATAGTTCACTAAATAAGTTCAAAAATATTATAATTTAATAATTTTATTTCAAAATTATCGTATTGTGATTCTTAATTCATAGTTATTATTGGGGAACAATAGCTTATTGTTGAAAAGGCAAATTTATCCTTTTTTCTAGGCAAACAGCAACAATTTATGCCTCTTGTACTTATCTTGCAAATCCCCTGTAAGAAACAAAGGGTTCTTTTGATTGCTGTACTAGAAATTGATGGATTAGATAGAATAATATAATCTAATATAATACAGAAAGATAAAATACAAGATTAAATAAAATATTAGAATAATATGTAATTTTATCTAGTGTTTGACAATACACAATATAAACGTTGGATAGTAGTTATTTACTCCAATCGGTTGTTTGGTTAAGAAATTATTTCATCGTATTAATGTTGAATTAACAAAAATATTCTTAATTAGTGTTTGTTGTATTGATGACAACTTGATTTTATCAATTAGGAGGTTATAATAATAAATGTGTAAAATAATACGTTTGAACTAGATTATAATATCACCTTTTTTTATGGTATTAAAATATCTCCATAATACAGACCTATCGTATAAAAAATATACAATTAATATACATTTTTAAAATTAATACGGTATCAAATTTATTTATCAAACAAAATATTATATTCCATTAAATAAAAAATAATATAATTTAATATTTAATCTCTTCATAGCGGTCTATCAAATAAGCCCAAAGTCTTTTGTGCAGTCAAAATTGCAGCCAGTTGTCCCATATGCTTTGTTGCATGATCCACGGCAAAATAACCTGCCTCCATTATACTCTATCATAACAAAATAAGAAATTGGTGAGAGAGTGTTCTAGCTTAATCAAGGTCTGGAGTTCGAATTTTAGGAACACAGTTGCGCTGGGTAGGGAGAGCTTTGCCGCCCTTGTGGTCCTATCCGGCTCGAATCCGGATTAGTCAGAGCTCAAAGTAGTTTTCGGATACTGGATGATCTAACCAAAAAAAATAACAAAATAAGAAATCAGAGACGCCTATGTCTGTATTATTAATAAAAGAGATAACTGTTTTGTGCTCTGAAATATTTCTCAAATTTTAATTTATACCCTCAAAGATATAAATCGTTTTAATGTGCACCTGAAGTTGACAACCGTCTAATTTATCGTCTAAAACTAATTAGGTAAATTACACCTAAATCCCCTCACATTTGAAATATTAAACATATACCCCCTAAGAATCCAAATATAACTAAAATTGGATATCAAAATAATTCTGTTTAATTGATGTATTGTATTGGATATAAAGAATATTATATAATGCCAGTACTTTTTATCATTATATAATACCTGTATTATATTGAGAATTCAAAGGATAGACTTGATTTTGAATTTTAGAGTATCAATGGGCCCATAAAATAAATGATAGTATAAAAATTAAAGTATTTATTATGATGACATCATATTTTTTAACGGTTACATTAACAGATATTGACGACTGCAGGTTATTTGTTGCACACGCACAAACATCAAAGTGTGTATGTATAATATTTTAAATATAAGAAGGTCATGTGATTAAGTGACAAATTTAAGGTGGTTTATGTGTAATTTATCCAGTTAGTTTTAGATGAAAAATTGACGGTTGTTAGTTTCAGGTGCACATTGATACAAATTTATAATTTTAATAGTGTAAATAAAAAACTTTGATTTTTGATGATATAAATTAATATTCGAGAGATCTTTCGAGGTGTAGTTTGATATTAACCCTTAATAAAAAGAGAAGACGGGTTTGGTATTTTTTGCCTGTATTAATAGTAAAGTAATAGTTTATTATTATTAGTTAATCAATTGTTAACTTTTCGAGTAAAATTACCGACTCTTTTCTCTCTCTCTCTCTCTCTCTCTCTCTCACCCACACACACACATTTTTATTCCATTAAATGTTTGTCCCTCTCACATGTTCGTCTCGCTCCTCTCACAGTTGCCCATGAACACTAAAATGTTCCATATATAAGATAATTTATTGTGTGTGCCACGAAAACTAGTATATACACATACATTGTGTGTGTGAGAGAGAGAGTCAACAACTTAATGGCCCCTAAACGATCAATTAGTTTTAGTAAAATTAGGGTGTCAATCGTGTCGTGTTTGTGTAATTTGCATGTCGTGTCATTGTTATTCGTATCATGTTTGTGTCAAGACTCATTAAAAAAAAATCTATTTAATGTGTTCTAAGTATTAAATATTAGTCCTAACTATTTATTATAAGTATTTAATAATTGTGTTAATTTTATAATCGTTTGTGTTGAATTCGTATCAACAAGTCAGAACTGACACCCCTAAATGAAATCCTCAAACTGAATTCGTCTTAATTGAGCCATAAACTTTGTAATTTGATTCAATATGTATTTTATCACAATTTTTTCTTAAATTTTTTATGGAAGGTGACCCTAGTGTAACTCATGTCATTGTTTCAAAGTGGTATTAGATATTTTGATAAAAATCTATAATAACTGATAATAGGGAAAAAAGGAAATGTCAACACAAGCTTTTTCTCATTCTTCAACTATTCTTTTTTGATTTTACTATCGGAGGGTCGATCTCCGGAGTCCCTCCAGTCTTCGACTGGCCTTTGCAAGTACTCAGGAGGACGGATCCAACTCTCAACATCGTCGAGAGCTCGGTGAACTTTTCAATCATCATCAATAACCACACCAAATTTATTGGGTTAAGAAAAAATTGTATAGAGATTTCTTTAACATATAAAATTTCAGTTTTTGAGCGAATTTTGTCTGGATATTTGAGTGTTCTTTTTTTCTCGGGATGTGTATAATATTCTTTTTGATCAATCCTATAAGTAGCATACTGTCATGCAATTGAAACAAAATTTAATTTAGATTCTTCATTTACACTAGTGTTATAAATAACTTACTCTATGAAACTACACATATAAACACACATACTATATATATATAGAGAGAGAGAGAGAGAGGAGATTAGTTACCAGTGCCATTCGATGATACTGCCGAGGCAACAACAATGAGAACGACAATAATTTATTTATCCAAACCCATTCTCTTTTCTTCTAGTGTGCTTCTTTAAACGTACATTCATTTGATCAAGCAATGGTTTATATAGGACACAAACCCATGAAGGAGAGAGCATTGTGGGGTAAGAAACGTAATGACATACATTCATTTGGCAACAAGTAATTTCCCTATTATCAATTGGGAAAATTATAATTAAACGTTCTTCTCAATTTAATCTCCCAACTATCTATTGTTTTGTTTAATATAACATAACTATTAGACATATTTATGCATTTATTCCTCATAATTTTAGAAGATAAATTTATTTGGTTTGTTGTTAGTCTCAGCCTTACTCACTGGCTATCTCCTCAAGGTGCAAATACTACAATAGTGAAGCGGAAAAAAAAAAAATCTAAGCAGCTTAGTGTATGAAACAGCTTGTAGCGTCCTGACAATCTCTTAATTTCAGTTAAAAACTCATTTTGTTTTAAATGATAAGAAATAAAGTAAATTGAAACAAAATATTTAATTTTTTTCTTAGAAGTTTGAGGGTATCAAGCTAACCTTGATAAAAGCTTAGGAGTTATTTCTATTAGAATAAAAAAAAACTATAATTCGAAATAGTTCACGTGCAAAACGCGTGGTACACCAACTAATATATAAAAAAGAAGATAAAATGTGAAAAAGGCAGGTATGGATAGCTATGAATAGTTATGGGTGATTCAGGGATAATATAGATATTGATATTTGTCAATGGGAACACCATATCCCTACTCTCCCTTAATTAATAGTGTAATAATTGAAACAAATATCTAAATTATTAAGTAATGCTGAATATTAATAAGTCTTATTGAAGTCGACATTAAACTCTCAATCCCTTAATTAATAGTCCTTGATTATCTCAAAATCCAAAAATATGAAGCACTTATTAAATGTAGAGTATAATTATTTAGACCTAAAAATCTGACATAATTTGCTGACATAATGATGTCGCTTCACCAGAACCATTGGATCAATACTAAGTTCCAATGTTTGATGGACCCTACAATTAATTCAAAGATCATAGTGAATTAGGTCAATAAATTAGGTCTCAATAACATTGTTCTTAAAATGTAAGTCGAATTCGAATTGAGGTTTATCATTCATTATAAATCGGAAGTTTATTTAGAATTAGAACATTATTTTATCACTCAACTAATTCAATTACTCATAGACCCTCAACAACATAAAAATTCATTTGTTTAGTACGCTTACAAAATAATTAAAAATCTATTATTTCATGAATCACAAGTTGTCATATAATAACAGTTCAAAAAAATTTAAAAAAGAAACATATATATATAAAAGTTGTCCATGCTTGACATTAACTCAATCTTTCATAAAGCCATGAGACTGATCGGTTCATTGAGTTTGTTTGGAGTTGATTTTTTAGATGAAAAATTGCGATTTAAAAAGTTTTGTAAATAAATCAAAGTTAAAAAAGTCACCAAAAACTATTTGGTGTTTACTTGAAAAATTGAAAAAATATGTTTTGAGTGACTTTCTAATTTTTTTTGACTTTTTAGTATCAAAATAAAAAAAATAATTACACGCATGTGAAGATTATGTATAATAGTTCCCAAAATATGAATTTTAAATTTTTTTTACATCACTAATAATATTTTATGAATATAATAAATTAAAAAATTATGTGAAACTTGTGACAAAACTTCAAAAACTCAAAAGAAAAGCTCATAAAATCAGCTTCTTGAATCAGCTTAAATAATTTTTTTTGGGTCTAAAAAATTGTTGCAAAATCTAGTAAAAAATCAAGATCCAAACGGACCTCACTCATTTTATTTCAAAAC
>CM042187.1:12900153-12911862 GCA_023539305.1 Ilex asprella | reverse complement strand
GTGGTACACAGTATAGTACTTCTTCCAGTACATGGTACGGTGGGTTGGGGGGGGGGGTAAGCTCAGTTGTTACGTTGTTTTGGATCATGATTTGTTTTGTAACTTCTATATGGAATAATGTATCCATATATACGTAGTCAATAAATGTTTATTGCAGTTCCTTTCTTTCTTTCTCTCCCCACCTTTTTTCTTTTTGTGGGAGGCTGACTACATGGTAATCCCACTTAGTTTAGTTTAGTTTGTGTGAATTCAGTTCTGCGATTGATACCTGATGCTGATATGCAGAGCATATTCATAGAGAACTTTTTTGTAGAACTCACTATTGGGTATATATGTTATGTTTCGTACTTACTCCCAACTTCCTCTAAAAATGGAAAAAATAACTTATTCGGTTCACAGTTTCTAAGTTATATTATAATCATTTCGGTGCAATGAAAGGACTCTAATTTGGTGTATGCCTGACTTTGTGTCATGTCCTGATTATTGATGTTGGACATGAAACTCAGTTTAAATTGTTGCCCTTCTTTATTATTGGCTTACATGTTTTTCACATATCATATTTCAGAAATATTACGTTAGTGGTAGTTGATGATGCTATATTTTGTTACAGTATCCTGTGTACTTTGCTTTTGAGGATGACAATATTAATGCTGTGTTAGCTGAGGTCAAGAGGAACGATGCCACTGGTCAGCCTGCTACTGCAACAACTGGCGGGTAATTTGATAAAAATTAAAATAAGAATTCTGAGAATCATGTAAAATTGTAACCTGTGGATGTCCAATGGTGGAGCATACTATGGTAATTAAGACTTGATGAATTTGGATTTGTTGTTTTACTTGTCATCCATTTTCAAACAATTTTGATTATTATCATTTGCAAATCTGAAACGTGTGTCGTAGCACCTCCCCCTATTTTTCTATCAAACGAAGTGTACGAGTGCTGGGCAACATAGGCGGAGGCACAAATTCAAAGAAACAAAAATGCTAGAATTTGGTTAATATCAAAGGTGAATACTCAGAAGAACTGATTTCCCATGGTTATTGACTTTTTTTTTGTCCTTCGTGTTTTGACAAAGTACATATGTTATGATAATGAAATAATTACTAATGATTGGGGTATTTTGCTATTTTTTTCAATGGGCAGTAGTAGTAGGCTAGCCAGACTGATTTTTGTCCAGTGGCTTATTCGTTAAATTTGGGCTGTGTGTGAAAGGTTTAGGAAGCACAAACAAGAGTAATTGGGCCTTGAGCTAGAACCGTTTCCTTTTTTCAAGGGATTTCATTGTCGTCAAGGAAGTCCCATACGGGCTTCGTGTTGTTTTGGTTTATAGACTGGATTATTCTGTTTTAGGCACACTTTTCTTGACAAATGTCTGCATTTTTGTTACCATCCTTGTTGGTGGCAGAGTTGCAGTGATGCTATACAAGGTTAAGTAACCTATATAGTCACTGCTGATGGTTTTACCACTTCCCATATTCATGCATGTGAGTCGTCCTAGAGGTTCCCCACAATTTATTTGCACTTCTGCCTCCATTGGGGAACGAGGGAAAATTGAAGGAAAATTTTTGATGGAGTCAGGAATTCTAGGTACTCGATTCAGACTGAACAGGAAGTGAATAGGAAAAGAAACACGTTACATACATGCTGGAGATCGATGGCTTTGCATAAGAATGCTACGCTTTATCTTTATCTTTTTGTCTTTTTCAAGAGAATGAAGGACTCTTTTTGTTTAAGTATCTGTAGTTGTCACAAACCATATAACTGTTATTTGTTTATGGTTAATTTTGAAGCTAACTTTAAATGTTTATCTTTATGTGGCAGCTGGTTTTGCAGATGTTATTGTTATATTATTGTTGTCCTTGTAATAAGTTTCAGGAGGAGCCATACATGTACATAGGAGTTAGTGTGAGAGGTAGGGTTAATAATAATTTCTCTGCCACCTCTCACATTGTTTCTCCACAATTTTTCCCACTTAAAATTTTAAACTTTACATGATATCAAAGCTGGGCCTGGGTGGTTGGTTGCAAATTCTCTCACCTAGTTGAATTTCTTGGTGTGTTTCTCTGTCTTCAGTTCGGTTTGTTAGGCATGTTCTTGTTAGTCACGTGCTAGCCCGAGCCCGAGCGCGGGTCGCATGTGAAGGAGGATGTGAAGGAAGCTGTCCCACATCAAGAGATTAGGCACACCCAAGAATGGTTTATATACTTGAGGGCCACTCCATCCATTGCAAAGGAATTTTCGGTTGGATGCTCTAACATCCAGTATATTAAATATCTCATTTCTGAGTTTACCTGTATTGACATATAATCACCAATATGATGTATGCTAACTTCTTAGTTTTCTCCATGTTAGCATACTTGTGTTCCTCAGAGTTGGATGTTACTTTGAGACGTTAACAAAATACTTTTGTCATTAAAGTTGTTGGGCATCTGATCACTTGTTTTCTTCTAAATATATTTCAGATACAAGCTTGTTGTTGCAGCACCAGAACCTAAGAAACTTGCATCTCCCACGATCACAAATTTTCAGGTTGAACCATAAGGAAATATTTGTATTCATGCAAGGAATTATTAATTATTGACTGCTATACATAGTCTCTTAAGGCTGCCTAAAAGTTCTTTGGATCTCCAGTTAGCTCTAAATATCTGTCATTTTTCCTCTTTGGTATGGAAGTCATGGTGGTTATTTTTCGTAAGATGTATATTCTAGTTTTATTATTTTTACTTCGTTGAAGTCTCAGATTTATTTTCTTGCTTGGATAGTCTTGTTTTGTTGGTTTAGGTCTAGCTTTTGAGACTTTGAATGGCATGGAAATAATCCTTGTCTTGGTTTTTTTAATTTGGAATTTGGATAGTTTTGAATCCTCCTCCCCTTTCTCTTTAATCCCATCCCCCCACCCCCAAAAGAAAAAAAAATTACAAAATAAAAACATAATTTCTGAAACAAAGAAGTTTAAGAAGACTATATGGCAGGGAACAAAAAGAAATCTGGTTACAAATCATGCTTTCGTAATTCGTGTGGAAAGTGGATTTTTTTTCCTTTTTCTTTGTTGACTTTTAGAGCATTACTTAATGCCGGAGATTTTTGATTATATAATGATAGACATGGTTCAGATGTGTTGTGGTGCATATAGTGCTTTGTGTTTTCCTTTAAACAGAGTGTACATTGCAAACTGTATACGGTAGCTTATATTTGGTATGCCTTGCAAGATATGAAATTTTGGTTGCCTGCCTTCCATGAGTGATGTTTTTCACAGAGAGCATAGGCGACCTGAACTCAGCTATTTGTGTTTTCATAGCTCACAAGATTTTACAGATAGTGCTCATTGGTGCCTTAAATTGTTTTTAAGATCAACAATTCTTGTGGTCATAACAGGGTTGGTTGCCAGGACTGAAAGCTGATGGAGATTCGAATCAACTCCCAACTATAGCCATAGTGGCTTCCTATGACACCTTTGGAGCTGCACCAGTATAATTTAGAGTTTTAATTGGTTCATTCAGTTTCTTTCATCGTTATAAGTTTCTGAGTTTCTTTGTTCTGTTTATAGGCATTATCAGTGGGAAGTGATAGCAATGGAAGTGGCATTGTGGCCCTTCTTGAATTGGCTAGGTTATTTTCAATTTTATATTCAAATCCTAAGACAAGAGGAAGATATAACTTATTATTTGGGCTGACTTCTGGTGGACCTTATAACTACAATGGAACTCATAAGGTGCTTTACTCCTCTGGTGGACTAAACTTTTCTCCTCTCTTCCCTCCCTCTCTCTTTCATCGTCTTAACCTTGATTTTTCTTTCTGCAGTGGCTTCGAAGTTTTGATCAACGTTTGCGTGAGAGTATCGATTATGCTATTTGCTTAAATAGTGTTGGCTCATGGGACAATGAGTTGTGGATTCATGTGTCGAAACCTCCAGAAAATGCCTACATAAAGCAAATTTTTGAGGTGAGCAAAGATTGTTTCAGGGAAAAAATATTGAGGTGCTGCAAATACCATATGCCTTATGCTTCAATGGGTGGATGTATGTGCAGGGATTTTCTAATGTAGCAGAAGAATTGGGGCTTAAAGTTGGCCTTAAGCACAAGAAGATAAATATTTCCAATCCTCGAGTGAGTAAATAAGCCTGAAAGTTTGAATTCTGAAGCCTAGATATGCCTGAAAGCTGAAAAACTGAACCTAAAAACATATATGTGCATTTATATCAAGCGCTGTTTTACCTGAAGGTCAATTTCAATAGTTACCATCATTAGATGAATATGTTCTGTTCTATCGTTGATCTATTCTTTGTGACATGGCTATTGTCAAGGCTGATTCAAGCAATCAGTACCAGAAAAAGGGTAATAGGTGCTTATGTTCTGGGTTTTCGAGCTATTTTACTGCATTAGGATCTCTGTTCAGTATTAAATGTTCCTTTTGCTCTCTTTTAAACTTTGTTCTTTCATGTGATTATCTAGGAAGATTTTTCGATCCCTATTATTTCAAGATTTGATGGTAATTTTGGTGCAATTTAGCGGGACTAACATTCCTGTGGTTCTCAAATTTCTTTCTCGTGCCGTGTTTGAGATTATGCGAAAGTGCTTGTAATTTGGTTGGGAGGGAGGGAGGGAGGGAGGGGGTATTAATCATAAGAATAAAAAGCAATCTTCTATTGTTCCTGCTGTAAACCATCCGCACACTACTAGATGGGATGTTTGGCTAGCAACGAACCTCTAATTGATTTTCTTTTTTGAAATCCACTGAGGCATTGTAGGAATCACAACTCTCTCTCTCTCTTGGGGGACCAATTATTTATTTAAAAATGAGGGTTGAAAAAATTTTGAGGGCTTGGCTGGACTTCAACTTTGTGTTCCGTCTTTCTTGCATAAGAGATGTAGATCCTTGTGTAACACAAATTTGAAAAAACTTGTGTGTCTTACAGGCATATTGATGCTTCAAGAATTTCTTCTTCTCTTACTCCTGGGAGGGGAATAATTTCTACAGTGCTGTGTTGTCTGTTGCTTTCTCAACTTATGTCTTCTTCCAAATCAATGGTGACCTCTATGGGCAGTGTGAAGTTCTCGAAAAAGTTTCATTTTGTTCTATTCTAAACTGCAAGAAATCAAGGGTTTTAAAAGAAGGCGCCCTTCCCCAACAATGTCTTTCATTTTGGGAAGACTGTCAAACCTAAAATGCATGTACTGTAGATAAGTATACAGAATCTGAAAAGGGGTTCCTGAGGAAAAATAAGGGATGCCAATGCGGCATTGGAATGTATGTACATTCATCCCCTCCACCATTATCCTCATCTTGCCCGTCCAACCCATTATTTGCAAGATTCATATTTCCAAATCCTATTGTGCATGCCCAATCCATTAGGGTAAAGATCCTTATTTAACAGAAGGACAGTTATTGTTTAAGTTGCTGTTGAGGTGCTAAATGTGAAATATTTTTTGTGGTGAAGATACATGTGAACTATTGAGTTTCGATTATCATTTTACAAGTTGTTATGCATCACTAAGTTTCAATATTCACTGGAACTTCTCTTGTACTCATAATTAGTGCACTTTATTGAGCTTTAATTATTTTTGAAAGACAAAAAAGCATGTAGCTTTTCAATTATTTTTCATAGCTCTGATTAATTTTTTAAAGCTATTAAGTATTGACAAACCGTAGGTAGCCTGGGAGCATGAACAATTTTCAAGGCTGAGAGTTACTGCGGCGACCCTTTCTGGACTTTCTGTAGCACCTGAATTGCTGGAAAGCACTGGGGGCCTGTTTGATAACAGGTTGTGACTTGGAATTTTAGCTCATTTTATTTCAAGAGCTTGTATTTCGGTTAGAAGGCCATTTGCTGAGATTTGTTTTTTTTTTTAACAGAAAACTTGTTAGTGAAGCAGCAATTACTCGAGGTGTCAAGTTAGCTGCGGAGTCTCTAGCGGTAAGGGATTCATATCTGTATTGTCTGAGGCATAACTTGCTTGTAAATTGTAATATTGTGCAGACACGTGCATGCACATATACACAGGTGCATCTAGACAGGAATTCTCTCATTGAAACAACTTAATCTGCGATCGATGTATTCATTGTAGTAATTCTTATTAGAATTGGTAGGTCATAACGTGTTTTTCCCTTGAAAGGCGAGAGTCAAACTCCCTGAATACCATATCAGGATGATATTAAAGAAAAAATAATTTTGATGCTTTGGTTTTATGTTTAAAAAGCTTAATAAAAGAGAACTAGTTTGTTGTAAACAATGTGCAAAAGGACATGATCAATCTTGGACTGTTAACATTGAATTATACTCAGAAATAGAAAAGTCGCAGTTCAATCTGGTAACGTTGTTGAGCTGAACATATGCACGCCAATCATGCATGGTAAGATGTATGGTTGTATGATTATTATTTATGGCCAAATAGACGAAAGGGTTTCTTACATAATAAAACACAGTATACAAGTTGAGCATATGGGGCATGGCTTCTTGAGCTGATGTGCATGAAGCACAGCTTAAACCATAGCTTAGTGGGAGACATGGGCCTTGTGAGACCTTGTCTTATTTAGAAAAGTTGAACACATGGGGACAGGAGTTGATGTGCATGAAGCACATCTTAGACTACAACTTAGCTTGTGGGTGGAGAATCATTATTAAAATGTCGATTATGATTGTTTTTAATGAAGTGGGTGGAGTCCTTTATGTTATTCTAGCTTTTGACTAAGAGTTGAGACCCAAGAAGTACACAGATATGGGATACAAGTACGATACGATACAAATACAGCGATACGGTAAAATCTCAAAAAATAGGATTCGACTGAGATTCATCTATATATATTTATAGGATTTTATTATGATACCAAGGATATGAGGGATTAAAAGATAAAATACATCCCAAACTAAAACGATTTATGTTGCTCACATAGAGACTGTTTAATGGTGTTTTAAATCCAACGTTCCATGTAATTTTAATGCCAAACATGCATTACCCTTCGAGAGTCTTCTATTTTTACTTAGCATTAAATTGCTTCTATTGCTTTGACATAAGTCATAAAAACTCATTATTTAGGTCAAAAATATTGTAGATAATTGACAAATCTTGTGATATACGTGATGGACATCCAAAATAACATCTTGGAATAAGGAATCCCCATTCGTATGATTATGGTTAATACACTACCCACGTGACTAAGTATAAGACGAATGTATTCACTGTGCAGATACGCTTATTTGAGGTGTATTCAATAAGTATCTAACAATGATAAATATTTTATTAATTATTCGATACGTACGGAAAGTATCCGATACATATCCGAGCATGTGATAAGTATTGGTATCCGATACGTATTAGATACGGATACATCACCCCGATCGAAGTATCTGGGCTTCAGAAGTTGAGACAATGGATGAGTTAATCTGTTAATGTGCACTCCCCGTCTTTTGAGCTTGCATACCATCCATATGTGGTCTTCCATAAAAAGTGCCTGTTACCTGGTGTAGCGTAACATTGTCCAGCTAACAATCATTAGCATGTGGGTGCAAATAATGGCCAAGGGTATAAAGTCTGCACTCATTCTACTCCGCCCAACAACCATCAATTGACGGGACCAAACAGTGTAATGACCCTTTTTATGCCAGAGCAATATATAGATGTGAATTTTTGATGGTAACTATTTGAAATTTTAACATAGGGTTGATACAGGTCTTGCCTCGGGGAATTGGATGTGTGATAAATTACTAGACTATGGTCTGTCTAGTTCAAATTGGTAAGTCGCCATAAAATTAGGGTTGGACCACGTCAAGATCAAAATAAAATATATTCTTATATATGCAGGCATGTTAAATGCTTGCATGTCTATATTATTATTCTACTTTGACATTGTATGTAGCCACATTTGGGCCCTTCACTGGTGCTACCACATAACTTTCTGTCGACACTTGACTTGCATGAAACTGACAATACCTTGCATGTTTCTTGGATTTTACAGCCAAAATAGTTTTGAGATATGATTTTTGTTGTGAATCTTAGGTTTCTAACTAAGTCTCTTCCTGTTGTGCACAGAGGCATATTTACGGTCAACAGGGGAAAAACATTGAGATATTTGCGAAGAATAGCAGCTTAGCTGTCAGTCCTTCGTACATACAGTCATGGTTGGACCTTTTGTCTACGACACCTCGAGTGGCACCATTTATGTCAAAGAATGATCCGATCATCATGGCTTTGAAAAAGGTATTCTTGTTTAAACTTCAGATTGTTGGATTTCATTATTTATCGTATTCTCTGTTGTTTGTTCTAAGGTAAGGTAGAAGCAATTAAGCCCACAGAATAAGGCCCTACTCCACATACTCCTCATGAATGAATAATCATGGAATTGCTTTCAATAGAAGTGACTAAGATAATGGTCACACAAAGAGTGTAGGAACTGCTTCAGTACTTTGTTCATGCAACTACAGGTGAAATGGCCTACATAAATACGGATGTCTAGTTGACCATTTTGCTGTCATCATCACCATTATTATGTTAGTATGAATACCAGATCTGTATGTCTGTGGATGATAGAGGTACTAAGTAGTTCTCTAACTCCACACTCTGGTTTTGTGAAATAATTCTTGTCCAATTTTATTTTGGGCTCCAATTGATGGTTTTCTGGTCATGAAATAAGTGCAGTGGCTGACATATGTCAAGGAACAAGACCTCTCAAATAGCTAAATTTGAGTGCAGCTGTTGCCCACTAATTTTCTGAAACAATGGTGTCATCATTTAGTCATACATGTAAATATGTTGTTAAAGTGATTTGTGAGGGTTGTTTGGCACAATGGACTTTCACAAAGGTGAATAAGCAAATCATCCCTTAAAGTTTGCATGGTTAAGGCTAGAAAAGTTTCCTTTTCAGCTCATTCAATCAAAGTCACTAATCTTTTCTGTATTCACAAGTCGTGAGGAGTGAGGACACATTGAAATCCTTTTATTTTTCACGAGAAGTTGGTGAGTACATGTTGAAATCCAGTCAAGGTTCATAAGCATCTTTCCTGGTTTCAGTGTTCCATTTTGACAATCTATACATTCTAATTGACGGCAGGAATTATCGGATCATACTGTTGAGGTGAATGTGCAACATGAGGTGCTTGATGGGATCTTCACTTTCTATGATTCAACAAGTGCCAGGCTACACATTTATCAGGTTACAACATTGCTTCGACTCTCCCTTTCTCTCGGGTTTTTTTTATGCTTTTTTTTTGGGGGGGGGAGGGGAGTGAGATGCATGCAAATATGTTCGGATAACTTCCGTGGTCAGCAATTTTTATTTTTTTTGTATTGTCTAAAAGTTGTTCTACTAAAATTTAATTGATTGAAGGAACATAACCTATGAAGTACATGGTTCAAGGTCGCGGTATCGGCCGTTGACTCAAAGAGTTTTGAGACATTTCGGTTGCGGTGTCGCGTCGCGGTATCTGGCGGTACGATCTAAAATAAAATGTTGAATATGATGATAGATTTAGGTCATACTGCAGCATCGCGAAACCGTATCACCGATTCAGTGACCATAACTTGACGACTCGGGATCGACTCAAATACAACTCGGCCGAGTCATGCGAGACTCTAGGTTTATACATATTGTGTAACGGTATCGTCTCGGAAGGTGCCGAGTCCGATACGATTCGGTCGACTTGAATTGGAATTGGCCAATATTTTGAACAGTGAACATGGATACTTCAATCGGGGGAGATGTACCGATACTCATCGGATATGAAATATACGTATCGGATATTTTTCGTACGTATTGAATGATTAATAAAATATTTATCATTGTTGGATACACCTTGGATATGCGTATTTCTATGAATACATTCATCTTATAATTAGTGAGGTGGGTTGTTTAGAAACCGTGAATTATACAAATGGTGATTTTTTATTCCAAGATGTTCATTTGGACATACATTACGTATATCCAACGATTTGTCAATTTTTTACAATTTGGTTGATCTAAATAATGAGTTTTTATGACTTATATTAAAGCTAATGAAGTCTATTTCAATTAAATGCTAAGTAAAAGTCTCCAAGTATGGCACCTCTTCAGCCTTAGAATTACATAGAACTCTGAATTTAAAATACCATTAAACAGTTCCATAGCAATAACATAAATTATTCTAGTTTATATGTGTTTTATTTCTTAATCCTTTATATCTCTAGTGTTGTAGTAACATTTTAAATTTCAAATATATATATATATATATATCCTAGCCGTAGTCATATCATATTTTTTGAGATTTTGTTATATCATGTCGTACCCATATCGTATATCCCGTATTCCATGTTCGTGTTTCCTAGAACATAACTAATCTTTTTTTTGAAGGAAAAATATTCCCTTACATCTCCAAGTCTTGTAAAATCCTCTAGTTTTAACTTCTAATCAGGTTATGGGATGAAGAGGATTTTGATTATCTCCCCCTTTAACTCTTACTTCTGTGCGCATTTTTCTTTAAGCTTATTTGGGTTAGGATTTTTATCTTGACAATCAATTTTTTTCTTGTCATCAGAATTTTTTTTTTTGGAGTTTCTTTAAAACCAAAATCACCATGAGTCGTCATCTTTCGTATTACCTATCATCTTTGTAGGCAATCTCTGATCACAATCCTCAACTTATTTGCATTTTATGTCTCAAAACCCTGTCCCCCCTTCACTCGCCTGTTCTGGTGAAACTTTGAGTAACAAAAGTAAAATAAGCCATGTTATAAATGCACTAACTCAAATACTTTCATAAATTTTGTAGCATTATTTCAAAATAAGAGGTGCTTGTAATATATGTTAGTGGTTAAAGAAATAACAGATTTTGTGTTATTACAGGTTGCCAGCGTGACATTCGACTTGCTTTTGTTACTAGTGTTGGGATCGTATTTAATTATCCTGTTCAGTTTTCTTGTTATCACGACCCGGGTATGGCTTTTCATTTTATAAAATTGTTTTTTTTTTTCGTTTTTTTTATGTACATGAAGAGGAACTATCATACACATTTATTTGCTGTTTGGGGAAATATTATTCGTCTGAACTATCAAAATATCTCTACAAAGCATGTGGTTATTGTTCAACAGGGCCTCGATGATCTTATCAGCATATTTCGTCGCCCACCCTCGCGTAAAGTGAAAACAGCTTGATGTTTGAAGCGGGATATCTTAGCACCAGTGTCCTGCAGTTTTGGTGCCACGGATTGTCCTTTCTAGCTTACACTGAAGTCAGCATTGATAAGGTATTGGATGGTTTCCTACTTTCTGTAGGATAATCCACCACAAACGGCTTCATCTTAGCGTGTCACCCTAGGACAAATCTTCTTTAATTGTTTGCTAGAGAATCATTAAGTCGCCAGAAAAATTTTGTTTGAGACACAGCTAAAGCAATGTAATCTTGTTGCCGGTCTTTTGGAGTAGAGGTGGTTTCTAATTGTAGCATGTAGTGTATACTCACCATCTTCTTTTGTTGAACATGATACACGGTTGAGGTTGGAGCACAAGGTTCACCTGGGTTAGGTCTATTTGTTTTTTTCTACAGTAACCAGGCTTCAGGTGCTTCAGCAACTTCAACTCTTGTTTTTTTTGGGTTCAATTAAATGGGATTGTGGGTATTTTCACATTTTGAGAATTGATTACCATGTACTTGTCCGCCCTAGTTTTTGGATTTTGATAAAAGGTAATACTATGCTTATCAATTTTTTTTTACTAAATCTCTATCTCTAATGATGTGACATAAT
>CM042187.1:12886799-12900053 GCA_023539305.1 Ilex asprella | reverse complement strand
GCACAAGGTTCACCTGGGTTAGGTCTATTTGTTTTTTTCTACAGTAATCAGGCTTCAGGTGCTTCAGCAACTTCAACTCTTGTTTTTTTTGGGTTCAATTAAATGGGATTGTGGGTATTTTCACATTTTGAGAATTGATTACCATGTACTTGTCCGCCCTAGTTTTTGGATTTTGATAAAAGGTAATACTATGCTTATCAATTTTTTTTTACTAAATCTCTATCTCTAATGATGTGACATAATTTTTTACCATCAGCTAAATGCGTCACATTAATATTTAATGATGGAGATTGTGTCATATTATTTAGTATAGAAGATTTAGTAAACTTTTTTGGTAAGCATAACATTTTCCTTTGATAAATGTTTCTCTTAAAAGTCATGACTAATGGCACCTTGCCCCGGTAAAGATTTTAAAAGTTGCAGTTGCCCTAAAAGATGAAGTCTCACATTAGTCTTCTAATTTCGTAAAATTTTGGCAGTGTACTCCAATAAATTGTAGTGAAAATTGGAAGTGAGTCTCTCTAGATGTACTTGTTTGGAGATAAGTCTTACAAGGGAACTTATAAGAGGTTAAGTTCATCTTTAAAATTATATGTAATGACTTAAGTTCATCTTTTTTATCTCAAAAATACCCTTCCTTGAAAGGAAGTTAAATTAATTTATTATTTTAGAAATTGTTATTCTTTAATTCAATGTCAATTAAATATGTCAATAAAATCTTCATCATAAATTTAAAATTCAAATTCAAAGTTTTTTTTTCTCTCTCTCTCTCTATATATATATCAAATTTAAAATTCTATTTCTCTTTTTCTCTCTGTATATATATCAAATTTAAAGTTCTCTCTCTCTCTCTATATATATATATATCGGATTGAAACTTGAATGAATTTTTGTGTAGTGGTGAGCGTTGTTGTGGAGGTGATGATAACGCGATGGTTGACATTACTTTTGTTGAGCATGTTATTATTTTTTGTTGAACATGTTACTATTTTTGTTGAATATGTTACTGTTATTATTTTTTAAAAATATTAATATTGAATGTTTTAATTTTTTTATGTTTGAATGTTACTATTTTTGCGTGTTTAAATGTATCATTTTTTGTGTCCAAATGATAATTTTTTTTGTATTTGAATGTTACTATTCTTTATTTTTAATGTTACTATATATAGATAAGAGATGAAGAATTTTAAAGTTAATCAAACTCTTAATCTATATATGGATATAGATAGATATGAGAGAGAAAATATTTTAATGTTAGTCAAATTCCTAAGATTTAAGAATTTTTATTTTTTAGTTTTATTTCACTTCTAAAGGAAAGGATAATATAGTAAAATTGACAAAAAACGAACTTCATAACAAATAAGTTTTTTTGATGAGCTTAAGTCGAAACAAGTCCATATAAGAGGACCGGCCTCCAAATTTTCCTAAATTGTACAATGTTGGAATTGTTGTCAATAAAATTTCGATAATGGCCCTTATCCCCCAAAATTATATACTCGTACTGTTGAGCCGTGGAATATTAGTCGCCTCACATCATGTGCTTGGCACTTGGAATGTCTAACAGAGAAAATGGGACCTCGCCTACTAGTTAGAGACGCGTTGGGGCACAACGATGCTGGTTTGTAGATAGAATGATACCTTTTTATCTGTAAAACAGTATCATTTGGGAAACAGCACCCCTTGCTGTACAACAGAGGAGCTTGACCCGACACATTGTCGTCATTTGAGGAAAGGTAGTGTGAGATTTTTTATCTGCAAGATATAAAAGTGAAAAGATAGTAATCATCTTATGTAAAAAAAAATGGAATTCACTTTGTCAACTTTTTTATTTATCATTGAATAATTATACTACTACGTATGTTTTAACCAACCAAGAATTGATCGTATTTTGATGTCATCAGGATTAATCAATATCATCCGTGCAGATCTTGAGGCTTGAGACCTCAAGATTCAATCTTGGTCTACCATGTGGCTGTGTAAGACTAAATTTCACCCTCTCAAATTTAGCTAAAATTGTGCCCAAATGTAAGAGGTGACTGCTCCGAGGTAGTTAAGCTTTCTATCATATTGCATTGCATAGTTTTTCTTGTATTCACTAATCTCTCCTGTCAAAGACCTATAATACAATATATAAATTTGACACAACCCCACTTCTCCAAAAGCAAAATTATTTTACCTTAGTTTTAGATCCCAATTTGCACAATCGTCTTTCTCAACATTCTTTTCAAGTCAGCAAATTCAGAGCAGTTTCCACTACGCATGATCACCAAAAATCGATCAAAACTAGAGAAAATTATACATTAAAAGATGTTAGGAGAAACATTAATAGCCAGTGACAAGAATAACGCTATACAAAACAGGTCTTACACAAGCTCAAAATAGATAGAACACAGACAAAATCGAGGGAAATTTCCCCCTTTCCCCTCCCTCTGAAAAGTAAAACAATAGACACAAATTCCGGCAAATGAACAGTAAGGATTTGTCAATTGCTCAAGAGTGATGGGCATTCAACAGTGCTTGATAAACCATGTCAACGAATTGATCGTCCTACACAAAGAACGGCTTATCAGATAATTAAGCATATAAAGTAAAATAGAAGACAAATAAGAAAAAAGAAGCAAGGCACCCAACCTCAAACATTGGCTTAACTCAGAAAAATGTAACAACTTGGCCAGTATCCGAGCATACCCAACAACTAATATCCTAGTTCATCAAGTAAAGTTTTCCACTATTCTCATAGGTGTTGTCAAAGTTTCCAAATCTCTTAATAGCCTTCTATTTAGAATCTACATCACCTGTTTCCAATTCTATTTCCAACAAGGATCAAAGTATCAGCTGAGTCGGATACGTATCCGTCTCAACCACCTCCGATCTGATAATGATAACACGATATCCAAATATGATGAGATTGAGCTGAATCGGTATTGACTTGATTACAACTTGGTCGTATCGGACCAACTCGACTGAGTCAACATCAAATCAAGTTGACCTCAGCAACTTCTCAGACAGCCATCACTAACTAAGAAAAAGAAAGTACAAGAAGAAAAGAAGAGGCCCATGAAAATAAGAAATTATGTAACCCTACATCCCACCCATTTTTCCAATCCTTTGAAGGGAAGAAGAAATTGAAAAGATTTTAAGAAAACCTGAAAGCTGCGAAGTATGGAGTCTCTTTCCTCCTCATCCTTCCTCTTCTTCTCTTTGACGAAGCAATTGCATAGCCACAACAAACAATTTTTTTCCTCGATTGCATTTGTCCCAGGTTCTCTCTATATCGTCTCTCTGACAGTCTCTTGTCTTCTCTCTCCATCTCTCGTTTTCTCTCTCTATCCTACTCTTAAAAGGAGTATTCTAGAATCCTATAATAAATACCACGTTTATTACTGTAGTATTTTTCTATTATAATGATTCATAGCCTGCTTATATTTTTTAAAATTTTGAACCTTTAAATTTAGATATTGAAATTACATTATATTTAGTTTAAATTTTTAATTCAAAAAACCATTAAAATTAGATCCTAAATTGTTCAAAATAATTATAGCAACACTATAGTTGTTAATATTGTACGATACGTCATGATAAATGACTAAAACGATAAGGATCGTAGTTCTGTATCGTTTTTGCGTTGTATCGTCTAATACACGATACGTTTTTACGATACGATACAATACGAACGATACATGAAAAGACTATTTTTTTTTACGGAACGACGTCGTTTTGGGCTAGGCAGGTATTCCAACAAACATGTGATCCTGTGTAGTGAAAGAAATGATGTTAATTTACTTACAAAGTCAAATATTCTTTTTTTTTATTTTTTTGTATCAAAATTTCTGAATCTTGATTAATGTTAATTTTTTAATTTATTTACAAAGTCTAGTCTCTTTGGGGTTTGAAGTTTGAATTAATGAACTATGGTTATGAACTTTGCATTATAATATTAGTGGACTATGTTGATAGCTTAAATAGTTTGTGAAATATTAATGAAATGCAATGTTTTTATGAGTGTATGATTTTTTTTCAAATGAATATATATTTTATTTAAAATTGTACCGTATATTACGATACACGATACAATACACTATTTTTAAAAAATGATACGTCTTCCGATACACGATTTGATAATTATGAGCAACACATTTATTGCTTAACGATTTTTAGTGACACTTATCTTTCTTTTTTAACATATTTAATGTGTTATAGGATGTATTTTGAATATAAGATGCATAAATGTTGTTATTTTTATTTTTTGGAATTTTTAAGATTTTTTTCTAGAATTTTTTGGACCTTCTATATAACATTTTATGCGTATCGACCGATACCGTGTCGCGTTGCCATGACC
Organism: Ilex asprella; assembly: GCA_023539305.1. Classification (NCBI taxonomy): domain Eukaryota; kingdom Viridiplantae; phylum Streptophyta; class Magnoliopsida; order Aquifoliales; family Aquifoliaceae; genus Ilex; species Ilex asprella. Next base: position 12,895,714 of record CM042187.1, on the reverse strand, counting down.
GATGTCTATTAATATCCTCCGAGACGACGACCGATACCGTAACGTTGAACCATGGTTTTCGAAGAATATGATGCATACTTAATCAGATTTCTATTTTGGCAACCATGGTTTTAGTCTACAACGGTCAATGCCTTGGATAAGAGACACTTAAGACTTGTTTGATTGCCATATTAGAAATTGATGGATTATATAAAATAATCTAGTATAATACAATACAGATGAACAAAAGACACGATTAAATAAAGTATTAAAATAATACGTAATTTTATCTAGTGTTTGACAATACACAACATAAACGTTTGATAGTAGTTATTTAATCCAATCGGATGTTTGGTTAAAAATTATTTCATCATATTAATATTAAACAAAGATAAAAATATCATTTTGAAATGGTCGAAATATTTCCGTTTCCAAGGACAACGAAACAAATTAGTGATGTAATCGAAATTCTAATACTTCGAGGTATTTCATAATGTTTCGAAATATTTTGTTATATTTCAATGTATTTGCACAATTATTTCAGAATGTTTCAAAGTATTTCAAGATATTGCTATATTTCGACCAATGTTTTGAAAAAATAATTCTTAAATTTTTCATTTTTTTATTCTATTTTCGAAATAGTTCGAAACATTTCCGAAACACGTCAAAATGTTTCTATTTCCTAAATGACCGAAACAATGCACTGAAACGAAATTTTGATCCTTGATGTTGAATTAACAAAAATACCCTTAATCAGTGTTTGTTACATTGATGAAAACTTGATTTTATTAGTTGGGATGTTAAAATAGTAAATGTGCAGAATAATACGTTTGAATTAAATTATAATACCACATCTCTTGATGGTATTAAAAAACCTCCATAATACAGGTCTCATACAAAAAATATACAATAAATATACAATAAGTGTACGATTTTTAAGTTAATACGATATCAAATTTACTTATCAAATAAAATATTAGACCCGATTAAATAAAAAATAGTACAAGCCAATATTTAATCCCCTCATAATACATCTACCAAATGAGCCCTTAGAGTATGCCTAATATTGAATTCAAATGCCATGCTGTTTTTTTGTCGATTGTGTTGGTGAAACTATAATAATTGAACAAACCCTACTTGACCGTCTAGACTAGATGTTCTTTTAAGACTTATAAAAAACAGTACAAAGATAAGACGCAAGATAGAACGGTAATGCGATATAATTATTTATATAAACTACACACACACACATATATATATATAATAAAACACCTAGGAGTTTGAAAGTTTATCTCCTATATATCTCCCCAAAAAAATCACATCACACAATTCTATCACATGTTCAATCATTTAATATTTAATTAATTTATAGTTGAACACAATTTTTATTTCATAGATTGTCCATATAGGATAGTGTACACATGTTGAGAAAAAAAATTCGGGTTATACATTTTGAGAAAATTTTGACGCTATTTTTTTAAAAAATAAAAGGTAAAAATTAATTTTAAATAATGTAATCAAAAAAACGAAGAAATAAAAAATTACTATTTGGTATAGTAGGATCAATTTTTTGAATGTTCGAATCTTATATATTAGTTTATAGTGGGACCACGGGTTATATCTAGTATATATATACATATATAAACAACTATATATATATATATATACAGAAGCAACAAAAAGAGTTACAACTCCTTTGTTACATAAAATATATCAGTTTCTATTCATGTATCATGTCTAGTATGTTCTAAGCAAATCCATATAAATGAGTCGATATTTAAAGCAAAAGAATAAAAAAATGAAAATTATGTACGAATTTCGACCAAATTAAACACTTCTTTTGCCCATTTATGTCACTTTTTCTTTTTCTGAATTTCCAACCATTCAGTAACTTATTTTTGGGGGTTTTCATGCGTTTCCTTTGTTATTCTCCCTCCCCTGAACACACGTCTTTTGATATATGTCCAGGAATGCTGAGCACATAGCCACAGGTATACAAGACCTACTTTCCCTAAGTGGTACTCAAGTAACTCAACTGAACCATTTGTAACCTGAAACGCATGTTTGATCTAATTGGATGAAGAAGGGGAGGAGTGAGAGAGAGTACAATGAATTACTATTTAACTGGGAAGTATGATAACTCTGTATGTTCGGACATTTACCTCTATGTTTTAGTATCTAGCTTGGAAATGAGGAGCCATCATCACGTCCAAATGATTACACTTGGAAGAATATGATTCATATTCTAATAATGAGAGTTAGTGGCTAAAACCCCACCTGAAGAAGCACTCAATAGTTTTATGCATGAAAATATCTGCCGACATCTCCACAACAGTGCATAGGAATTAATTTCTAACTAGTTAAAAAACAAAATCAACCAGCAGATCACTTATGTACACTTGGCAAACAAGCAGATGAACACGGATAAGCTAAGTGAACGAGTTAGTAGTAAATGGAGGTCAGAAGAGACATGCCTGAACCAATATCAGAAGTGCATCACGAACTTTGTCTCTGCTAATGATAGGTACTTCATTTGTAATAGGAACAGAAGCTGGAGTAAGAGAGAGTGGGGGAGTAGGCGGTGGAAAAGGTTGAAGCAGGGGAGCACCATATGGACGTTGTAGATTCCCAGGAGGATTAAGTGGAGGAGCAGTAGGCATAGATAAAGAGACAGGTGGAATCATCAGAGGAGAAGAGGAAGGAGGAGGACCAAAAAATGATGATGGCTTCACCAGATTGGCAGCCCGGTTGCTGGTACTGTTGGGTTCAGGGTTATCAAGGATAGGCATTAAAGGATTAGACGTTGATAGAGCAGGTAGTAGGGTTGCTACAGTGGGAGGAACGACACTAGATGAACGAGAAAGAGGATGATGATTCGTTGGAGAAGACTGGTAAGGCTGTCCAGAAATTGCTGCATTGGAAGCATTCCCAATATTTGTAGCAGTCTGCAAACAATGTTTCAAGATTCAGTCATGGTAAGATACATGGATATCAAAAAAGCCAGAACATTAGACATGAAAATCAAATACTTGACCCTATGTATGCAATCGTAGAACAACCCAAGAAATTAACGGAAAAAAAAATCAGAGGGAAAGTGAGGTTATACTAAAGCTATTTTCTCATTTCCCTAATTTGATTACAGAAACAAATTTGGGAGTGATTCTAGAGACATCTCTTATAACTATTCACACTGAGAGAGAAAATCCAATCAGAGAATATGATCCCTTGACAAGATAAAATTGGTGAACCACAAAATGGCTGCATGTCGTAATTCAGAGACATAATGCATCACACAGATGGTTTTGAAATGAATAGTCAAATCAGGAAAGAATGTGCTTACATTGAAGAAGTTCATAAAAGAAGGATCATCAGGAACATCTGTGACATTCGAGTTAGGTAATGATGATGGCTCTAGTGGGCCATCCATTACCGCCATAGATGGGACTGCTTCCAGTTCTTCAAACTCACTGCAGAAAACAATAAATTGAGCTCTTAGAAAATTGATACATAGAAAATATTTAATTTGTAGAATTAATAACTTTGAACATATAGTAATCATAAGGAATATTTAATCATGCTAGAGATGACATTCAACTACATTTGTGCGCATAGTGTACACACAAAAAACAACAATACCCAAAATATTGCGCAGGAAAAGTATCCTATCAACATGGGTATTATGCTTGTTCAAAAAAAAAAAACATGGGTATTATGATAGGAGCAGAAAAGTGCCCGAGTAGCAATTTTATGGGATAACAAAAGAGAAGCACTTGGAAAGGCAAAAAAGTAGTCAACTTGCAGAAAAACTAAAAACAAAAACACAAAAATGGGGGATCTAGACAATAGCTAAAATCCAAGCCATGAACAAGGTAATTCTTCATCATAAAATACAAAGCTCCAGACAACATTTTGACAATCACTTTTAGCATGGCTTTGTGCAGTGCATGTGATATATGAGAGCTTAAGAAATAACTTTCAAAGAACACTGGCTTTAAAAAAGTTAATTTGTTATTAGCAGTTAAACCTAAAAACAAACGAGCGTCTATTATAAACATAAATAGAACCACCAACTGTAAATTTTTGGAAAGCTTGGCAACTGAAGGTCCAGGTTCCCAGCTATCACACTGTACACGGGTAGTTGTAGTTCAGACTTTGACACATAGGCACCACATATACGATGGTTTGCCTTGACATGTCACAGAGGAACTCCTAGGAGGTCATGGTTTGTTAGGTCCAAGTGGGAGCTGCTAGCTGGTTTTGGTACCATGCTAGTCACATGGTCCTGTGGGTGTCTTTGGTGTCACAAGAGAGCAGGTAGCCTTGGTACTGCGAGTGTTCCATCTCTGCCACAGATACAGGTCAACACCTCATTGGTCAATACATATGACACGGTCTATGAATGTCACTCAACATGCCCACATTAACTCCAAACAATTATGAGTTGGCTTCTGAAGAAACCAAGTGAGCGTGGTGACTTGATTAGTAAGGGATTTGTTGTTATTGTGCATATGTAGAGCCGAGTACATGAAGAAAAAAGAGGAGGTTTTAATTTCTCTTGAGATTCAGAGAAATTGGTTTAGAGGCTTTGAAAAGGGGAAACTATCCATTTCAAGTAGTGAACAATGAGTGGATGAGACTTGAGAGAATGAAGCATTTTTGTCGGGGTGCTATCAAAGATACTTTTGGCATTCTTCAAGGCTTCAGTTTTGCCAGAAACATTGTTTCTGATTAGGATTCACAGAAAAGTGCAACTGGCGGCTGTACCAATGATTGGTAAGTTTTTACAACCCCACTTTTCAATAGTTTTATCTGAATATTTACTTAGGATTTAGCACAATCAATTATGGAACTAAACCAGAGCTTTTGTATAAGTATCAAAATATTGAGCAAAATATTAAAAAAACTATTACCTCTTCGTTGAAGATACCTTCGACTTTGTAGGCACTTTGGAGTATGCACTAAGTATCCTGATCATCAATAAAACATAAAACTGCAATTATTTGATTACTGAAATAGTGAAAAAAAAAAAAACTGCAAAGAAATTTACTTTTTCTCCTAGTCAGTTAGCTATTGTAAATACCAATTCGAGACATGAAGAAACGACTGGCAATAATCACAGATACACATTTTTATTAGAAGAGGCCACCTCTATCACCAAGAACTAAAGTCAATCAGCCAATTTCAATTAGGTCAATCGGAAGTTCAATATCAGTACAGAAGTTAAATAACATTGTCCATCAGGTTTATTGCAAATTCTTTTTCAACCAAATATATAGTTCAGGCACAGTATAAAATTTCATTTTGTTAGGGTTATAGCATGTAAACACATGATAAGAGTTTCTTCAATCACCAAAATACACTCTATACAAGCCACAACTATAAGAAAATAACAAATACCTGCTAAAAAGATTTGCAACCTCTTCACATTCGCGTGCATTGTAAAACCATATACCATTTACTTCTTGGGCCGAATTTCGATATAACAGATATGGAATCTGGACTTCATACTCAAAATCTCCCAAGAGATTCTCCACCAAATTATCTGTTCATATCCAAACCACTCTTATTACAAAAAGTTAAGGGTTTCATCTTTTTGAAAAACAAGCTTATCTTAATGCAATATCAAACGATGCAAATTTATATCAAATGATCCATTTGACCTTTCAAAACATTTATGGAGCTCATGAAGGTTTTCTGATCCAAGTGGATATTCATATTAATACTTTTCATCCATTAGGGATTTGATCACTCTTAGAAGCCATTGGCCAAAGAGAGAGACAAACTTAAAATCATTCATAGAAACTCCTCATACTCGAACTTCTCATAAAAAAATCGACAATTTCTTCGATCCAAATTCCAAACTACCCAAAAATATTGCCAAAATAGAACAATCCCAAACTATGGACACCCTTTTACTATTTCAAAAACCATCATAAATTTCCACAATAAGAAAACACAACCACGCAGGATAACATAATCCATACTCATCTGCTAAAGTAATTTATGCCGATATTAACAGTTAACAGAATAGGACAATGAAAGAAAAGATGATCAATACTCTCACTGCTACTTCAACACTTAACACCCCATTGACGAGAAATACAAGCATCCTTATTTGAATCAAATCACAGGTATTTATCCTTCTATGTACTACAATTTAGCAAAACCTACACCTTAATGGGCAGTTTAATCTTTCAAATCATAAAAGATTGAAAAATTTGGATCATCAATCAACCACTGGAAAAGAGATTTGCATGAAAATACATTGTGATATACTAGGATCAACAAATAGTGAAGAATCAAAGCAAGATTTGCAAGATAACTCCTCGATAGAAAGAAAAACCAACACCTTATATTAGGAACTAACTATCTTAGAATAAACCCTTCCAATAGAAATAAAAAAGGTTACAACTCATTACTATTTCTATCATTTAAACGTCTAAAAAGAATTGAACTTCCAACTAGCGGGGTAGGAAAAAGGAAGATATCATGGAAGCAATTGAAACATTATGAGAATGAGACAAAAAACATGAGAAATCGAATAGACAACAATCTACTCAACTCAACAAAACCTTGTCCCAATATGTTTAGGATTGACTACATGAACCATGTTTCGTCATTGTGTTGTATTCAGTACGCCTGTCAATAGACCGTATTTCAGTCTAAATCTGTTTAACTGAATATGGACCAATATTTTCATTCGTTTATCCGAATCTGATTAGATATCTTAAATCAGATATAGATATGGATATATACAAATCTGATCCAATAAAAATCCGATCCAGTTAACATATACATATAGTATATAATATACACATATGTATATTGATTATTTGTATTTGACCTAAAAAAAATTATTAGATGAAATTTTGGTGGAATATCATTACGGATCGGATTGGGTAATCGAACTGGATGTTCAATTATAAGCGAATTCAAGTATGGGTTAATATTTTTTATATTCGTCGAGTAAACGGATCGGATTTGGTAACATTTTTTAATTGGATTGGGGTAGACCTAGATCCGGTCTGAATCCGATCCGTTGACAGGCCTAATATTAAGGGTCATGTTTTCTATTAAATCATAAGTTATCATTTATTTGTTTACTGTTCATTTAGAATTAGTTTTGGTCTTACTCTACTCCTATGTTTACCGTCAATAGTTATCAAATCACACTTTCTCACCGATACCATAGTAAGCCGTGTAAAAATATGTTCAAACCACTTTTCTCTAAGTAGGGTTGACCTCCAACACTTCCCATAAAGAGATCATGACTCGAAAATCACTTAGTATTGATATTTCTCTTACAAAGAAGAGAAATACCAAACCTGTTATCTATCCACAAAGCCAAAGATGTGACATGCGCCACAAACCTAAGAGAGATTACAATGCTAAGACATGTAGTACGGTGTGACATCAACATTTTCGTAACTAAGGAAAAGAAAAGCACGAATAACAGACTAAAGATGGGTCAAGAGTCGTAACATAATCTGGTGAATTGTATGTTCCTTTTTGGGGCTAAACCTTACATTTACAATCATGATTCGTCATTGAAATGCAAGTAACATTGGGTTTGTACTAATCCAATAACCACACAAAGATTTAGTTACCACTGTATGAAGACAGGACAAAGCATGTTTCCACAAGTCAGTGCACGTGAGGAAACAATACAAATACTGTTAAACCAATACCAAACAACATAGGCCAAAATATAGGGTAGTTACCCGTATTTCTCCTGTTCATTACAATAAATTGGAACCGAGGTTGAGCACTCCTGAAATATCCACAAAAAATACAATTTTCTAATCAAAACTACCAACAAGAAGCCATATACACATTAATTTCAACTTCAGCACCAAAAATCCAACAAATTCAGCCCGAAAACCATATTCAATACACAAAGTCTATACAAAACCACATAGCTGAAAACAGAAATACATTGGAGCAAAGAGACAGAGCTCAATTCAGCTAAAATACTATAAAGCTATAGTTTTTCCTGGTTTGTCACAGAATCACGGATTATGGATAACAACGAGATTTGAATTGGAGTTTGGAGACAGTATTAGTTCAACTTTGCAGTAGTTCTCCTCCCATTACAATTCCACCTAAAACTAACATGTCCAAGGACTATAACTTCGCATATCAAAGCATAATTGATATTAAAACTCCTCACGCAACAGCATAAATCAAAATTCCAACTGAGAATTGCATAAACACACACCAAACCCAACACTATACGCATCAAAAACCTAACAAATCAATCCAGAAAGCCCATATTCTTGACAAACTCAAGTATTACCTCTTAACAACAAACAGCGATCCTTCCACATCCTTTCGACTCTGCCAATAAATTAATCGCAAACAAAATAAGACAAACACAGAGATAATTAATAAACACACAAACCGTATATGTACTTACCCACTGGCTTAGATCGATGTTGAATTCGTAGAAGGTGACATGAGCGGCGGTGATGAGAATTTCTTCGACATAGGGATCGATTCGCTGAAGAACGGTCAGATTAAGGAGCTTCGTGCTCTGTCGGTCCAGATTCGGCATTACTTTAACGTTCTGAGACATTTCTCTCTCTCTATATATATATATGTGTGTGTGTGTGAAAATTCGTATGTCCGGTGAGAGAGAATTGAAACCCTATGAGTGAGAATAGAGCTTCTTCTGTGAACAGTGGAGAGAGAGAAGAGGAGATGAACAGGGACACGCGACACCGACACCTGACAACGTTTGGTGTGTACAAATTATTCATTGCCAATTTCATGTAAAGTGACGGATATGTCCTCCATCATCTAACACGAGAACTGAGTCATAAAAAGACTCGCATGTCGCAACTCACAAGCCAAGGGCAATCATCACTAGTCTGCCATTTTTTGTTAATCTTTCCCTTCACTTCATTATTTCTTTTCCAATACTTCATATTTTATAC
>CM042187.1:12860832-12871799 GCA_023539305.1 Ilex asprella | reverse complement strand
CACACAGAGATACACAAATATATTATGTTGGAGTAAGTACATGACACAGCAAGAAAAAGAAATGTCATTCCATGAGGACTCCACAGTCTCCACCCCCTCAGTCATGGGCTTTTTCCACATCGCACACCTTATTACCTGTTCCACTATTCCGAACTCTGTTGTGAAGACGACATTCAGCATCCAACAAAGGCACATAACCATATCCATGACCACTTAAAAGAGGTGATTTTTAGCTTGCACCTGAAGGGAAATTGAAAATCGGAGTCTCTCGAGTTAGATCAACCAAAAATCCAGAACTACAATCCCATGAAGAACACCTCAAAAGGATTCCAAGAATGAAGTTCCAAAACACAAAATTCTCCCCCAAAAAAACACCCTTCTCTTTCTATTTCACAAGCCGTGCTAATAAAGCTGACATTTATTCTAGTTTCAAAACCCCCCAGGGCAAAAGAATAAGCCATCAATGCTGACCCCAGTACCATGTCTAAGGTATTTCTGCACATGATTCATAACAAACCTGATTCTCGAAAGAACTGGAGTAGCTCTAATCAAAGTAATACATAAAACAATGAGAAAACTACTACAACATAAATAAAATGGTTGTTCTCTATGGCCGCAATCTCCATCCACGCTCGGCAAGTGCTTCGTGAACCCGATTGGCTGCTTCTGCAGTGTCGTTTAGCGGAGGATAACTCCAGATTTCTGACATCTGACAATCACCAACAAACATCTAATTAATAATTGCATCAAAATAATCCAATATTTTATGACAAACAGTCATTATGGGGGATGAGGAGATGAAAGGTGAAACTTCAAAATGAGTTTTAAGTCCCTTGAAAGGAAGCAGCCCTCAAATTAACAATAGTATGTTTTTTCTTTTCCTCTTTTTTCGGGAGATTCGACATCCTCTCTAATCACTCTGGCAAATGCAACAAACCAATGCTGGTCACAAAAGTGATAACTGATTCATAGAGGAACAAAAATTGGCAAATTTTGCATGTGGTCCCATGAAAGCTAAGACAAATGTCCAACTGGAGAAATCATATAGCCTTACATAGCAATTTGGGGAGATCAAACACAAACACCAAATAGACTGGGAAAAATAATTTTTCAGAGTAGCAAAATTATATGAAACAGGTAGCTGAAATACTAAAATTTGTCCCAGTATTACACGCCCTAGATAATCCTTTCTCCTCACCTTCAGGTAGAAAGATAAATGTTTGTAGAGGACAAAATGTCATTAGTTCAATGGTATCTATATCTATGAGGCAGACATCCTTTCAAGTTTCTCTCATCTGAAAATCAGTAAAATGATTGCCAGTTGTTACTTACATCCTCAAGACCAGTAAATGGCCGAACAAGACCTCGTTCCATCAGAGATTTCTGAAACTCCACAAACTTCCACTTACAACGCTCGGCACCAATAACATACACAGGTTTACTGCAACGAGCCAAGAACAAAATTTTAGAAATAAATAACTAGCATACAGTAACTCACATAATAAATCCTATTTGAAAACGAAGCAAACCAAACATGCAGGGAATTATCATTGATCGTTGAGATAATTCCCCTCAAGCATACCCGGTGCTGCAAGCTTCACTCAGCATACTGACTGAATCCGCAGTGATGACAAAAGTATCAGCCCAAGCTAGATGCCCCATGTGTGGATTTGGTTCTAAAGATGGTGAAACGAAGTACACATCAAATGAATATCCAAATTTATTATGAAATTGTTCATCTCTTCACATACTTATCAACTTGAGATTACCTTCACCGTCCCATATGTAAACTTTTGGATGATTTCCAAATTCTTTCAATACGATATTGGAAACCTGTTATTGGCAAGCACAAGTAAAAATAAATAAAAAATTAGGACAAGATGCAAAGAAAATAAACGGAGGATCCACTATATTAGGTGAAAATTTGAATCAAATCATAATACCTTCTCAGGAGTCCTCCTTGAGAAAGATATTCTTACGCTACCACAGCTTGCAAGAACATTGTGCAGAGAGGTTGTTAACTGCTTTGCAAGGTCAGCACCATATCGGCAGCGGCCTAAATCAAAATCCAGGGAAAGAATAAGTAACAAAAAAGGCTGCACACAACTAACAACTATGATAGAATATGAAAAAGAAGTAAAAAAAGAATGCATACTTCAGAAATTCTCCGAACAATTAGAAACATATACATGGAAAGGCACGCATAACAATCCAGCAGATTTGCGTAGTTATCCAACAGAAATATTTGAAAAAAATAGAAAAAGCAGACAATTTCAAGTTGCAATAAATTGGGATCAAAGCATAAAATTGAAGCAACACAAAATTTTACTTTAATCTATAGTAACCATAGGAGACAAATCAAGAGATAATTGACCCAGAAGAGTGAAATAATAAAGTAGATATGATAGCTTGCAATAGTAAAGTAGATATGACAGCTTGCAATTTAACAAAAACTATTGCCTTGATTTAGCACAATGAAAGAAGAGGATTCATGTCGACGACTCCGAGTAGTTGGGACAAGGCTATGTTAAGTTGAGTTAATCCTTCCAAGAACCAAAAATGGTGTCCAATTATAAAACACTTAAACCTGAGTCACAAAATTGATTGCCTAGTCTTCGTGATAGTAAAATAACTCTTTTGTATAGACGCGAAAATAAAAGGCACGTAATGAAGACACAATCCAATAAGAAACCCTGATTTACACTCTGCCTAGAAGAGAGTCAGATTGCCTTCTCGCATCAAACTTGCCATTCTCCAAGATTTTACCAAGCAATTCTAAAACCAATGAAGAAATTCTAAAGGTGGTAAAACTTTTAATTTCATTTCCATAAGCAATGAAATTTCAAGCCAATGCTTAGCCAATGACCAAATAGGATCTAGAGCGTTAATTATCCCCGAGCTCATGAGGAAGATGCCTCGAGTTATAAGCACCTTATTCTTAATATTTTATACTCCGAAGTGAATCATTGATGTTCTATTTTATTTTCAGACATTCACTTAGTACATTTTATCTCATAAGCTACATTCCGCCTTTCTTGTTATGCCTCCATAGAATTCAATTTACACATAAATTAGAAAATTCTAACCATGTCTTAATTGCTTGTCACTTGGTACGGTGAAGGACACCTAGCTTTTTGCATTTGCTCCAAAACAATGCGACACTCATACAATTACCTAGAATAATGTGACTATATTTTAAGGTCACGAAATCGGCATCGACTAGGAGACACTAAGATACATAAAATGCAAGATAACAGGCCCGAAAAAATATATATTTTTTTATAAACAAAAATTAGAAAAATATAAGCAACAAAATCTCAACTAAACAATATAGCAACTATGCAGTTAAGCAATGTCAATTTGCCCATCGCCACAACCAGAGATTGGGAAAAAAATGTTTTGCTGCTTGCTGTAGATTCAAATGTTAGACAAAAAAGTTAAAGACGAAAGATAGAGGAAATAGGAAATAGGGGTAGATAACAGGAAAGAGGAAACATTAAAATGAAAAGGTTGCCAACCCAGCCTTGTGTGTGGATGTAAAAAACGGAAAAGGAAGAAGAGGAGAAAGGTAGAAAGAAAGGGGGTCAACAGGGTGTAGACGTCTGGTAGACCCGATATCGAAACAGATGAAGAGTATGACAAAGCAGACAACTCTGACGATAACAAGAAGAAGAATCTTTGGAAGAAGAAGAAAAGGAAGACTTGTAGTTGCTTGAATTTTGCAATTATGCTTTCAATTTCTTCTCCTTGTTCTATGATCTCATCTAGGTTTTGTTTGCTCTTGCTTGTGTGACAGTTGTTGGTTTTCTTTTTTTGTCTTCGCCCTTTCTATTTCGATTTTTTGCTTGCACTTTCCAATTTATGGGATTCCTTGATGAATCTGCCAAGTCAGTGATGATTCGACCAATTTTAGTCGAGTTGTATATGAGTTTAGCTTATTCAACCGAGTCAAACATGATTCTATGATGTTGGGGCCGAGGCGGATACAACACAACCGAATCATATTGGTTTCTGCCGACATTTTGAACCTCAAATTTGACTGCAGAAGGTGGATAGTCTTTGCGAGTAAGGACTGAGGTGGGCAGTGGCCCCAACCACGATCTCTAAGACGTCTGACTTTTTTAATGAAAATGTGTACTAGAGGAGGGATTTGGAGTCCTCTCCCTTTATTGGTAGTTAATTAGTAGTTTATTATTATTAGCCATGATTCTCTATCTCTTTCTCACATTTCTCTTCCTTTACCATCTTTTTTTGACACGACATTTGCATCACCTCTCTATCTCACACACACATGACCAATACCGCATCAACAATATTACACATTCACGTGTATTACACACGCATTAAATTAAAGACACATTCACAAACGCGTGTGCACAAAAACTAGTTTATTGCTTCAATTAGACGAATGTCCAATCCCTACCTCACTTTGCCCAAACCATAATATACATAAGAAGAATCTTGGTTTAAACAGTAACATGTTGCCACCTATTCTAGCAATTAAAAGAAACTCCCAGACCAAGCAAACCCTGTGTTTCTACTCTATGCTTCCAAATTACTAACAAGCTCTGATAGTCATTTAGTTATAAAAGAAACATATGAGAAACTGTCATGCCATGATCCCGTTGATGGATACAAATAGCAATGTATAGAAAATAATCAACCGAACTTGGACAAGTATTTTGTTAAGAATATTAGGGCAGTATGTGTAAATTGTTAATAGTGTTAGGGTATTATGTGTAATTCTTATAATATTGAGTTAATTATAAATACAAGTGATATATGAGAGCTAGGTTAGGTTTTTGACCTCTCTCTTTGTCTCTACCATTGTGTTAATTTTCTAAACTTAACATGGTATCAAAGCAAAGTTATAACCCTAAATATATTTTTTGAATATATCTGTGGTCTGTTTGTGGTCCAGTGTGTGGTGTTGTTTGTGTTTGTCTATGTGCCGTTGTTTAGTGGTTGTCTTAAACATTTTCTGTTTTTCAGTTCTAGCGGTTCTGGTGGTGGTATAGTTGTTATGGGTTGAGCTACAGTGGTGGTGGTGGTGATAGTTGTTGTGGTTTTGTGGTGGTGTTGTCGCTAGTGGTGGCGGTGTGGTACTGTTGATCTTTGTTTGCCGTGAATGATCTTAAAACTTGGTTCGTGTCGTTGTTTGCCGTCGTTCGGTGTTCGTCGTTGTGATGGTGTTGTCGGTGGTGGTCTGTTGTGGTGTTGTTGTCATTCATTGCAGTGGTGTTGCTGTCGTTCATTGCAGTGGTGTTGCTGTCGTGGTGGTGGCAATCGACAGTTGTGCAGTTGACATTGGTGCAGTCGACTTTGGTTCGTATTGTAGCGACGTCGTGTGTGACCATCATGGTGGTCTGTTGTTAATTGTGGTGGTGGTTGCGCAATCGATGACCAGGGTTTACTGAAACCCTAGTCGCGAAGAAGAGAACCCTTGGCTGTGGTGGTGTGATCGATCCTGGTGGTCGTGTGGCTGTGGTGGTGTGCTGCTGTCTGGCGCCGTCGAAGACCAAAGGGTTCCCATGGAACCCTAATCAACGAAGAATAAGGATCCAACTCGTGGAGTCGGGTCTGGATCAGATCGGGTCAAGCCCAAGTCTTAAATTATTTTAAGTCCAACCCAAGAACTGGTCCAATTTAGATCGGTTTCCAACAGGTTCAGCGGTCCAGGAGCTTCAGCCGGTTCGGTTCAGTGGTCCAATCCGGTTTTTCATCCCGGTTCAGCGGTTCAGGGCTCTAGCCGGTCCAGTTCAGTGTTTCAATCTGGTTTTCCAGGCCGGTTTAGTGATCCAACAGCCTCATCAAGGCCGGTTCAATGGTCCAACCCGGTTTTCCAGCCCAGTTCAATGGTCCAGTATACTTTCTTGGTCTGGTTCAGCGGTCCAGTAGACCTTTTTGGCCAGGTCCAGTGGTCCAGTGGACTTACCCAGTCCGGTTCAGTGATCCAGCAATCTTCTATCCTCCGGTTTAGCATTGCAACACTTCTTATTTGCTATTTGCTGCATTATTATAGAACCCAAACAAGATGTTGTTGCTTCCGTAGTCTTACAACGATTTGTTCCGAGCTTGGATTATATATTGTATATATAGTCCAGCTTGAGGGGGAGTGTTAAGAATATTAGGGCAGTATGTGTAAATTGTTAATAGTGTTAGGGTATTATGCATAAATCTTATAATATTGAGTTAACTATAAATACAAGTGATGTATGAGAGCTAGGTTAGGTTATTGACCTCTCTCTTTGTCTCTACCATTGTGTTACTTTTCTAAACTTAACATATTTCAAGGAGAAAGGCCATTTTCAGAAATGAAACAGACACCGCAACTTAGGAGAAACAACTAGCAGGCAGATATCAATAAAACAGGAAAAAGCACCTTTCTACTGTGGTAAATCTAACACTAGAATGTATCAAAAGAATATTACTTGTAGGGCCTCCAATGTTGACCACAAGTAACGGCTTTGGCAGAGGTGAAAACTCTTCATGCCATGAAATGGCTGCTGTGCGAAGGGCAGCAGAATCAACTTGATGAAGAGCTCCTACAGTGAGGACCTGAGCAGTGTATGATATTGAGCAAAAGACAGATTCGACATTCAGTAAACCACAAAACTTCTCATAAAGATACTAAAGAAGGACACTTCAACAAGTACTTCATCATCCAAATACGTACCACATGCCTATCAGGAGGTTCACGCGGAGTTACCCACTTCCGTAAAAACCGAGGGACCTGCTCCTGTGCACGAGCAGTCAAAGGGTAGTAATCATGATGAGGGGTGATCACCATGTCGAACCGATTCAAATGGGACCTTGGATGCTGAATCTGAAACCGAAAGTGTGAAAGACAAAAGAAAAGAGAGAACCTTAGAAGCCAAAACCAAGAATATGTCACACCCGTAGGCATATATTCACATAGTACCAGTTGAATTAATGAACGTCATAACTCATAAGCTAATAACCAGCACAAATATAAAATCAACATTTTTCAAGAAAGTAGTACCTGATTTCATGATAACGTTTTCAAGAAGAAAGGGAAACAGAAAACGCTGGCAGGATATTCAATTAATTATTCCTGACAAACTCCTAAATTGTTGATAATGTGTTCAAATTTTTCATTGGCACTTGCAAAGTTGCAATATTACAAAGGAAAAATAAGCTTTTCAAAGTAATGGAAAGGCCTCCGGTTCCACCATATGATCCCTCATCAAATGTGCTATGCACCATCCTGAATCAGATATCCATAACATATTTAAAATTTTAAAAATGTTTTTTTTTGGAATTTTGACAGGAATCCAGAAACCAATGGATATTGCAGAAGACACTTGTAGTGTTTCTGAATGGGGAAAAAAGTATAACTGCACCTAGTGGTATTAAAGGGTTTCCAGGTAAGCTCTTATTAGAAGTTGACACACCAGGCCAGCACATAACTGCTTATTCATATATATATATATATATATATCAACTAAGAAGGAACTAACACTACAACAATAAGATCACAGTAGCAAACCTGGACAACAAACACATTCTCCGATGCTAATCTTTTTATAGAACTTGCAATTGATATAGTATCTCTGCCAGATGCAACCACCAGCAAAGGGCCATCCCTAAAAAATGGTATAAGACAATATTATAAGTAGCCAAAATAAGTTGGTGTCTAGACTTAAAAGATGAAAGCATGGAAGTACACACTAAAACACATTAAACTGTGAAGGTGAAGTTGTGTTCGTCAAGGAAAATGCAATTGGTAAATTGAATCTCGGTGATCTGGAAAGTGGAAACAATAACTCCAATATGTCAACAAGTAATATTGCAGATCTTGACCCAGACACGAACTTGAGATACCGACAAGTCCAGGAAACGACAAAATAGATACATTTTTATGTAATATAATACAGATTGCTTACATAATCTTATAGCCATTGTGTATCACAACTCTTTAGCTTATGAGTCATCATACAATTATCACCCATAATAACAAACCATACTGTATAGACAGAGCATAGCAAAAATTCATTAGATGATTTCTTTCATACTCCAATGCCCCTTTCTTTAACTAAATATTCCAATATTTTACTTCTACTTTAAAAATAGTACCAAATTGCTAATAAATTTCTTTTGTCCTTTCACTTAATTAATCTTCGTAATTTTACTTTTCTTCAAGCTACGAGAAAGTCATACACTAACTTTCGAGTTATAGTCCAAAAAGTGTGGAAGTGTGTCCAAAATCAAGGTTGTTATTCTTTTAGAATGTACTTGACAGACACGTGTCCGCAAGGTTATGTGTCTGACATGGGCATGTGGCCTTTTTAGAAGTGTTTGTGCTTCTTTGCTACAATGTAATAAGAATTAAGAAGTATATCATTTGCCAAAAACCAAAAGAGTCATTTAATTAAAATTAATATAACCACGAAACTCATTCCCTTGGAAACCCCCTGCTAGAATCAGTTAAGGGCAATTCTATTTAGACCAGCTGCAATGAGAAAAACTAGAATCAGAGCAGAAAAATTGTCCAGGCAATAAGAAATTTCAACACTAAGCTCAAAACATTTAGTAGTATTCCCTAAGCAGATTAGAAAATATAAGTCTTTTGGCATATACATGTAATTTAACCAGAAGTAATGCCCCTAGACAAAGTGCAAGGGCAAAACAAAAGTAAAATACAAAGACCTCAAAGACTAAGAACAAGGCCCAGCAGTCAATGTATGTTTGACCGAGAGCAATAGCAAGCACAGTTTTTATTGCTAGAAAACCCAGGGAGTAGCTAAGTGGAAAAATAATTTGTACACACTATAAAAACTTAAAATTTCTTTCTGAGAAATTAAACAACAAAAGTTTGCAAGCATTTTCATGAAGAATATCATATGATAAGCATGCATCAAAGACTCGAGTCATTTTAATGAAACAGATTTCAGAGTCGATAATCATACATGTGTCCTTCATATGCCATGCATCTATCCAAAACCTCTTCATCCTACATTTTGGAAAGAAATCCTTTATAAGGTGCAAACTTGGGTTTGTATTTGTGATTCTAATAACGAATTACTTCATGGTGCCTCTAAGAATAAGATCACAAAATGGCCCTTTGACATAGCATTGTCACAATACAGTCACACAATATTTTCATGCTATGTGATGATATCTGCAGCTGGATCAAGTCTTTACATTCCCTGAACCCTGATTGACTGATCCAAGTATCTCAGCAGTTACTTGAATTAACCAAGCATAACCTATCATCTTCAAAGTTATCACCAGATGGTTTGACCGTTTTTACCATTAACAGCACCACACTATGCAAAGAGCTCCTTTCAAAGAGCGTGATACAAGAAGTAAGGACCAGGACTCACATTACTGTGGAATACTACTTCGAAAAAGAGGTGATTAGAGAGCCACAGAGTCATAAGTCGCACTCTAGAAATATGACTGTGTCAACATTTGCATTGCATTTCCATATTTCCCACTCTAATGCGAGGCTTTAATAATTTACCCATTTTATCATGTCTGAAACTAATTTTAAAATAACGCCTAATATTGAACCATCATAAATATCAAAACTAATTACTTCGCTCTGTTTAGAGTTTTAAGCATGAAACAGGCTGCTTTTAGATGTGACCGTAATTCTTTGAACAATTCTAAACCAAGATAAAGAATATAGTTTAACAAGCTAGATGTAGGGGGCAGAAAGACGTACTTCTCAAAAGTCTCCCGTGCCATTGTTATAATCTTCTTAACATCCGCTTCTAAAACAGATGATAAGCCAGCACTGCCACCATTTTCGGTACGTAGAGGCGCATGTTTCTTCCCTCTGCCTGTCAAGAGAATTTGTGAATAACCATATATCTGCCTGATGATGTAATCTAACTTCTTGTGGAAAGAAACTGGAAGCCAGTGCAGCCACTCATTAACTCCTCCTCTTGGCCTTGTAACCCGCTGCAAGTGGTGACATGATAATGTCACACAAGCTCAACAAACAATACAGGGCTTACATTAAAGCTGTCAACAGGGCTTTCCCAACTCCCAAACCATTTTGTGAAACACGAAATTAAAGTGGTACAAAATAATAACCAACAAGCATATAAAAGTGATGTTAATTGTTCACCCAAAGAATATAGTGTATAAAACGAATCAATGAAACATCAAAACAAGCAACCTAATTCCCAATACAGTTTAACTACCCAAAATATGAAGGATTGCAAATAAATTCATCATTCAATCAACCTTCAGTAAATCGAACTAAGGGCAGGTTTTTCAACAGAAAAACCTTTTAAAAAAAAATTCCAAATCACACTATATTCAACATTCATTCCCTGGATTTTCTTAGGAACCAAACAGAAGACAACACAAAAACTGAGCAAGTTAGAAAATCGAACTCACATATAAGGTGTGCTTCTCAGAGAACCCAAGGGCTCGAACCAAACCGACGCTCTGATTCTCAGAAGCCGAAAATCCGTTGCCGATAATAACTGCCCGTCGGATCACGCCGTAGACTCCACCTTCGAATATGTCCGGCATACCCCTGGGTGGACTCCCCGGCGGCTCCGGAAGCCTTATTGGCTTCATCTATTACACTGTATATATGTGTGTCTCTGTGTGTTTGAAATACAAACCCTAAAAAGATTACCAAAATTGGAATTCAGGTCCGTTCAATAACGAAAAATTTGTATGTACATGTGTAAGTATTTTCTGTATATGAATTAAGGTTTGTATAAATTTAAGGGTTTAGTGGGAGGTAAACTGTGTATGAGAGAATGGAAGAGAAAGTTGAAAGTGCGAGATCGCTTTGGCTTGCGACAACCGCAAGGGGGTATGAATTGAGCAGTTTTCTTCAATCGGTTTTACTAGCAGTGGAAACGGGTTGGGTTGGCACGCTACAAAGCATTTGCAGTTTACCTTGGTCAAAATTAAGGCAAATTTGTGCCGAATTTTACATGTTGGTGATAAAAAATATTTGGTAGAATTAAACTCAG
>CM042187.1:12849416-12860732 GCA_023539305.1 Ilex asprella | reverse complement strand
GTATATATGTGTGTCTCTGTGTTTTTGAAATACAAACCCTAAAAAGATTACCAAAATTGGAATTCAGGTCCGTTCAATAACGAAAAATTTGTATGTATATGTGTAAGTATTTTCTGTATATGAATTAAGGTTTGTATAAATTTAAGGGTTTAGTGGGAGGTAAACTGTGTATGAGAGAATGGAAGAGCAAGTTGAAAGTGCGAGATCGCTTTGGCTTGCGACAACCGCAAGGGGGTATGAATTGAGCAGTTTTCTTCAATCGGTTTTACTAGTAGTGGAAACGGGTTGGGTTGGCACGCTACAAAGCATTTGCAGTTTACCTTGGTCAAAATTAAGGCAAATTTGTGCCGAATTTTACATGTTGGTGATAAAAAATATTTGGTAGAATTAAACTCAGGACTCCTTCGTATTTGAAATATTATATACAAATTTTCTGAAGTGCAACGCTTAGATTTTATTGTCAATGGCCGTCAGTAAATTAAACTTGAATCTTCTAAAGTTTTTAAAAGTATAATTTTTAAAATTTTTAAGTTTAAAATGTTATACTTACACAAACAATATTCAAATTAAAGATAAACTATCAAATATTTCAAATTTTTTAACCAAAATTCATGTTATATTGTATCATTTATTGAAATAAAATTAAAATTAAAAATTTAATTTTTTTAAAAAAATTATAATTATTATACAATTATACTATCTATTGAAATAAAACTAAAAAAATAAAATAAGGAGTTTAAGTCATTCATAATAAAAACATTAATTTTAGAACCAAAATCATGTTTTATTATGTCATTTGTTGAAATAAAATCAAAAATAAAAATCTAATTTTTTATTAAAAAATTATAATTAGTATATAATTATCCTATCTATTGGAATAAAATAAAAAAAATCAAACAAGTGGTTAAATTATAATTGACAGAATATTTTTTACCTTTAATTGGGATAATTTGGTAGTTTAATTTAGTCATTTAAATGACCAAATTAAATTCCAATAGATAGTATAATGGTATATTAATTATAATTTTTAAGAAAACAATAATTTTTTATTATTGATTTTATTTCAATAAATGTCATAATAGAACATGAACATTTGTTATAAAATTTAAATTATTTGATATTCTATCTTTGATCGAAGTACTTTTTGTTTAAGTATAACATTTTAAACTTGAGGGATCTAAATATTACACGCTTACAAATTTTAAGGGGTTTATGTGTAATTTACTAGTGGATATCCTAGACGATAAGGGTATAAGTTTTACGCGTGTACAAACTTCAGGGAGGTCTATATATAATATTTCAAATGTCAAGGGGTCTGAGTGATTAAGTGACAAACTTCATGGGGCTTGAGTATAATTCTTCCAAAATATTTTATTTATATTTGATTTATTTATTAACTTGTGTTTAATGAATCATGATGTATATGAATTGTGTATAATAGGAATTATATCATTTATTTATTTTGATTGACTTTATTTATACATGATTCATATTGTGCCTAATACACTAATTTATAAAACAAGTGCTTTAAGAAAAACTAAACTCTCTAATTTCGTATTATATTAACAGGTCGTATCATATTTTGAAATCCTATCTCAAACTCTTTAGTCGAGTATTATTATGTTTAAATTTAAACTTGTGTTGAACTTAATTAACACAAAATAAAACGTAAGAATAAGAGTTTAATTGATAAATTTTCCTGGGGTTGAAAGGATCTATAATATAAAATAGGACAAATTTTAATAAATTTATGCGGCGATCCCAAATAGATTCATCCAGCGCCATCAACATTCCTTTCAAAACTATTTATATTGCGCAGTGCCTTTAGAGATGGATTACACCTGATAAATTTATAAACTTGTAAGGGAAGAAAATGTCGCAAGCAATAGGTGACAACATCATAGTCGATAACTATCCCAGATTTTTCAGCATACTAAGTGCCTGTGTTTGTATGTGGGTTTGTGGGGGGGGTTTGGAACATGGGTAGGGGACAAAACCCAACAAACCCATGTTTGGTAAATATATAGCTAGCCCAGAGTTTTAAACCCAGCTCACTTTAGGCCCGAAATTAAACCCAAGTTCATGGGTTTCATGAAACCCGGTTGGGGGGTTTTCATATGTGGGTTAATGGATTTAATCTACTAAATGACATTTATATTCTCATATATCCTACATACCCCATATTACCCTATTCACACATCTTTCTAAACTGACTTCCATCGATCAACACAAAAAAGATTCGTTTGGGAAATACACTGACCTACAAAAAATCTTTGGGAAATCTGTGGGAAAGATTGAATGGGGAGAGGGAGGACGTTGTTGTCTTCTTCACTGGAAACGATTGAAGAAATCAATCCCTCCTGATGTTCGATCTGCAAAAAATATTTGGGAAATCTATTGTAGAGATATTCTTTGCCCAACCAAGTCAATCACTGTTCGGAGATGCTTCAATTGCCCTATATAAACCCCTCTTGTTTTTCGATCGAAACACATCTAAAAGCCAAGCTAATTCTTCATTTTGTTGCACTTCGTCACCACAAATTTTCTAAGGTATTATCAAATTAAATCCTGTATTTTATTTACTGCTATTTAGGTGTGTGTTCGTGCTTGTTCGATCGAGAGAAATGAAGTGGACTCGAATCTTGTGGTTCAAAAATCTCTACTACAAGTTCCTTATTCTTAGCTATTAAGCTTCTTCAAGGTTCATCATTTTGCTCTTCTTATTTGAAAGCGTTTGAATTGAAATAATTTCCATTTTCTTCGATCTTAATTGCTTTCTTCATTTACTGTGAGTAAATAGAGAGGGTCATGTTCTGATTTTTGGGATGAGGTTCGAGTCAACGGTGAAATAATGTGGGGGCGCTCCATGTTGAGTTGAATGTAACACTAAGACGATGCACGTAGGCAGTAAATTCTGAAATAAATTTTAGAATTTGTTTTAAAAATGTATCATCTTGCTTGTGCTATAAGTGAATGTTGTTAAAAAATCTCATGGTGCATTCTTACATAATAGGTAAGGTTAAATGACTTCGGTCAAATGAGAAATATATGATAGCTATTGTCTTTGAACATTTGCAAAAGAGTCAATTCGACAATTTTTAATTGGCCCAAGTGTTCTTAGGGAGTATTTCTGAAAGAGTTTAACTGCAACTCTGATGTGTGGATAACACTCTATCTAAACTCGTTCTATTCTATAACGTCAATTTCAGGAGGTGGCATTCAGTTTACTTGCTGAATTGATGCCAAATGACCCTTGGTTCTAAGCTATTATATGCTTATGTTCATGCTCCTTGTGAAGGTTTTCCTGATAAGCATATCTCTGAGGTTAATTACTTGTATTATGACTGTTCAGTGAAAATTTTGACCTAGCTGATGTTTAAGTTTTAGCTAGAACTCAATAACCTTTTTTCTTTCACTAATCAGTCTAGCCTTTGCTTTAAATCTAATCTTTTGTTTTCAACCTTATGCATAATGTGTTTGAACTGCTGCCAACTGAAGATCAACTTTTAAATTCTAAACATTTCTAGAAAATGTAATGTCCTGATACAACTTAGTTTCTAGTTTGATAAGGGATCGAGGCGAATGTGGACATCATCCAAAGAATCATTGCTTATAAATGTGCTGAAAAACATTTGCAATCAGGGTTGAAAATCCCAAAACAGAGCATTCAGATCAGGCTATTTGCACCACTTGGAGAAGACTTTATTAGATGCACCGGGGCGAAACTGACCTACGTGCCACTCCACACATTGAGTCGAAGATAAAAAACTGGAAGAAAATCTACAGCATGTTCTTCACCGTGCTTAGCACGTCAGCGTTCTAGTGGAATGACGCAGAATAAATGATAGTTGTTGAAGGGGACCATGTTTGGGCTGAGTACGTAAAGGTGCTGACTTCCCAATCCCACTAACATCGTCATTGAGGTATTCACTAACGACATGTTTTCTAGAAAGACCACAATGCAAAAGAAATGCATGAGAAAAGTTGGCCTTACTACAATGACTGAAGTATAATTTTTGGCAAAGACCGTGCAACATGTGAGTATGCCACAGATTTAGAAGAGATGGTTGGGGGTATAAGTGTCTAACATGTCGGGTTAAGCGGGTGACGAGTGAAAAATATGTAAACCCGTACACGAGCCGTTTAATAAATGGGTAAAAAATTGAAACACGAACACGAGCCGTTTAATAAATGGGTAACATGATACGACTCGTTTAACACATCTAATTTTAAACGAGTCGGGTTAGGTTAGGTCGAGTTAACACGGTAAACCACTCGTTTGACTCATTTACCTGTTTAGCACTCGTTTGACTCATTTAACACGGTAAACTACTTATTTAACCATTTACATATTTATTTAAAAATGATATACAACTTTATAAAACTAACAAACTAACACAAATAAATGTGATATTTAGAGATATCATACCACACCATATTATAAAGTACAAACTACAATCCGAAATATTCAAATTCCACCAACAACTATATTACAAATCATAAATACAATCCGAAATAACAATCATATTACAAACCAGAATCTCAAACAATCACAAATTCCATGATTCATAAAATCTCGTAAAAGATATCAAATCTCTACCTCTACGACAACGAGCAGATTCAACAACCAAATTTCTATGCCCTACACAAATTAAAATGAAATATTATATAACATTAATAATTAAATAAACTCATAACTAGATAAGTACCAAAAACTTGACATTACCTCTCTTTAGTCATAATCAATGATAGTTATAGAATTAGAACATTGAGCGGATATAACTTTATTAGACTTGATATTTTGATTAAAAACATCATCATCTATTTCCCATTCCAAATCATCACTAAAATCATCTACAACTAAGCACAACAAAACATAAATGAATCAATGATAATATGAATTAGTATAATGAGAAAAATAATATTAGTAAAATGGAATCAAACTTACTGTTCTTTCCATGAATCCAATCTCTAGTACAAATCAAAGTTTGGACAATTTCTGACAAAAGTGAACTTCGCTGCTCATTCAAAACTCTACCACCGGTACTAAATGCAAATTCATACGCAACTGTAGAAATATGAATTGTCATCACATCACAAACCAACCCAGACAATATAGGATGCCGAAACTACTCCCTTTTGCAAAAGGTTATAATATCCAAGTCCTTTTTTCGATCAAACCTTTTTTTATTAAAATACAACTACAACTCAGTCACTCGAGAAATATGATAATCTTTTTCTTCCCGTTTTTCAAAATCCTACATTTTGTACAAAATCATTACGAATATATAATAAACTACCTTGATCACATTCAATTCAAATAAAATAAATTATATTTTACCTGAAAAAGGTTTTCGGAATCATCAAGACCATGAGTCTCGCTAATTTGTTTCTCACTACTTGAAGTAATTGGAACAACATGTGACAAGTTGACAAAGTATAATTTAAAGAGCTCAAATAAAGTATCCTGAACACACTTGAATTTATAGGAATCACCTCCATAAAGTTTTGAATAAGCCCAATTTACAAACTGAATTTTATACCGAGGATCAAAGATGATAGCAATTGAAAGAATCACACTATACTTTGACCAATACTTGTCAAACTTGGAGTACATATGACTTCCCATTATCCTCATAAAACTATTATTATTTGTCAATGCCTCCTTTAAAGTATGTTGAATTAGGAACACTTGGAAAAAGTATAAATTAGTTGTAGGATATGTTGTACCAGAGAATAAGCAAGTAACTTTATGAAACACCCTCAACAAATTAGAAATCTTCTCTACTTTGCTTCATTCTTATTGGGAATGACAATGTCTATAATTAAAATCACTCAACTGTAAATGAATAAATGCACGACTATAAAATAGTGCACTGTCAAACATAATATAAGTTGAGTTCCACCTAGTTGAAACATCTCCTCACAAACCTTTTTTACTCTCTAATGAAACTTGAGTAACATAATCCATGAACTTATTTTTCTTTCCCGATGAACCTTTAACATATTCGATGTTTTCTCGAATTTTTATCACTGATTTATCAATTTCTTTAAGTCCATTTTGGACTATCAAATTAAGAATATATGCACAACACTGAACATAGAAGAACTCACCATCCATCAAGAAATTTTTTTTAAGGTTAAGTTGACTCTTGAACAACTCAACAAAATAATCATTACTAGAAGCATTATTCAAAGTCAAAGAAATGATTTCCTTTCAATTATTCAATCAGTAAAAAATTTATAAATTTTCTCAGACAAGACAATGCCAATATGGGGAGGGGGCATGAGGCAAAAGTTTAAATTCTTTTCCTACAAATTTCAATCTAGATCAACATAATGGGCTGTGAGAGAAATATATCCATCAGTCGATATAGAAGTCTACAAATCAGATGTCAAACAAATTCTTCTGAGAAGGGAACCCAACATAATTTTAAGTTTATCATTCTCTCTCTTATACATTTTTAACACATATGACTTTACAGTATTCTTAGAAGGCATCTTGATATTCTCATAAGCATACTTGAACATAGCTCTAATACCATCATATTGGACAAATCAAAATAGTAAATCATGCTTAAGTATTGCCTCAATCGCTAACTCATGAAACTTTTCAGGATCAAATTTTGTGAATCGCATTAGCATAGATCCTTGATCTTAACTTAGAAGTAATTGCCCAATATCTCTAGTGTCTTTTTTCACACATTTTTTCATGTGAGGATGAATGTTACCAGTTCTATGACTAGAATCACATATATATTTGATACCACAAATATTACATGCAACATACTTCTTGCTGTCTGGATATTTTTCATTTAATTCAACAAAGTATTTTCAGGCTATTGAAGTCTTTTGTCGCTTACGATTAGATTTATCTTTTTCTATAGTTGTACCAGTTGATAACTATGTTGTTGGAGCTGCAACTACATTAGATTCGTGTCTGTCCTAATCTTCTTTATCAGATATTATAATTTGTGTTTGAAAGAATCCATCTGTTTAAGGCCAAAAAAATAGAATTGAATTGATATCACCCCCAATAATCACTACATATAGATCTTGTAAACAATCACTACATACCATGAAGATTTAAAGAGGTCTGAAAGGCAATAATTAGAATAGAGCCCCTAAACAAAAAGGCAGGAGACATTAATGATTGTTTTTAACAAAAAATGCACATTAATGATTCAGAGATGTCAGAGTTATGATTACAAAAATCAAATTAATACTCTGAAAAGTGCATACAGATAGAATAAATACAAGAAAATGAGCACAAAAATTTGTCACCATAAGTGTAAAACCAAAAAAAAAATCAAAATTTTAATTGTGAAGTAGATGAAGACGACAAAGATGAGCTCAACCATTCACTAAAAATCGGGGAAGTTTACAAAATTTAATAACTATCTTTTTTATTTAATATAATAACTACCAACATATAAAGGTAAGATTTATTTATTTTATTTAATAATATTTTATAAAATAGTGACAATATTGTCATTAGAATGAATTTTTATTCGAAGAGAACAAAACTAGAAATAGGGCATTTGTGTAATTTCGTATCATATGTAACTTTGTATCATATTTAACTCTCTCTTTATATATACACACACACACACACACACATCATCGTCGTGATCATGTAAGTGTGCCATTTGAAAACCCTAAAAGAAAAGCTAGAGTCTGTTGATTATTGACGAGAGGGTAAGTGAAAACTTTACGGGCTAGAGCACATCTTTGTTGTCTCCATCTACTTCAAACAACTATAGCTAACAGTTAAAATTAGTGAAACAAGCTTTAGTCGTTCGAATGGAAAAATTTTAACAGTGAAACAAGCTTTAGTCTTTCACTAAAAATCAACAAGATTCAGCCGATCAGATACTTCAACTAATTAACAAGCTTTAGCCGATCAACTAATCAAATACTTCAACTAATCAGATCTAAATACAGATCTAAAATCTAAATACTTCAAGCCTTCAGCTCGTTGAAACTAATACATATCTAAAATAGAGAGAGGAGCCGCACCTTCAGTTCGGTCAGCGACTCAAGCTTCTGCCGTTCGGTTCAGCGTAGTTGGAGTCTTGAAAAGAGGAGCAACATCAAAGCTTGGTGAGAGAGAAAGATTGGAAGGCTTGGACTGGAGAGTGGTGGATGGCCAACGCAGCTACACAAAGCTTCAGCCGTTCAGAGTAGATGAAATTAGATTAGGGTTGAGGAAAAATAACTTTATATATTTTATGTGTAGCAGTCATTAAAAAAAATTGGTTAATTTTTTAAAATAATTATTAATTTATTATTATATTAATTTTATTTAAACGGGTTATAAACGAGTTCACATGTTTCACCCGAACACAGCCCGTTTATTAAATGTGTCAACCCATTTATCACCCGAACTAGTTAAAGTTTCACTCAAACCCGCTTAATCCGTGTCAATTTATGTTGATTAATCGTGTCATATTGGATTTTGACAGGCCTAGTTGGGGGTGATGATGCAAGTTCAGGTGTATGATACTGAGGATATCGTAGACACTGACATAAACATGACAAAAACTAGAATGTCTAAAAACATGTCTCAACATGGTGTGACTGGATAAAGGGACACACCTAGAAGCTGTAAACAACGAAGGAAGATAACTGATAAAGCATCTGATGGCATTGCACGCAACATAAGTAAAATGACAAACATACTTGGTGTCTATATGTCCAGTTGTGGAAAACAAATCTCGGACATTGCCTAGAGCGTCAGTTACGAGCAAGATGCAGCTGAGGCGAGACGTCAACTGAACTCAGAATTGGCAAAAATCGACGGCTTAATGATGGATCACCGACACATGACGACTTACAAGATTGCTAGTGACCCGATTAAGGTGGACCTCTTCATGAGCTTACCAGAAAGTGAAAGACCAACATGACTTCTTAGTGTACTATGGGGTAATGTGTAATAACTCGAGTTTAGGAAATAATAATAATAAAAAAAAATTAATTAATTTTCCAAATTAGACAAAATATAGAAATTACCAAACTGCCACAAACAAAATAAAAAAATTATGAAATTGTCATTAAAGCTTCAAGGACCTTCTACACAAGCAAGGTGGCTGATGGAGGCTTGTTGGCTTGCATGGAGGACACCCAGCTGCTTGGAAAAACCTGAGTAAGCTGCTTGGGGGATAAAATGGAGAAGGATTCGGTGGGAATAGAGAGAGAGAGGAGAAAGAGAAGTTAGAGAGAGAAATGAGACTTTGGATTTTCGAATTTGTGCAGAGACAATTTCGAGCACTAAGAGGTATACTCACAGCCTAATATGGATGCTAGGAACTCATATATGTATTTAGATTTTGATTTAGTTTAGTATTAATGCATGAATTTATGTTTTAAAGTTTAATGAGCTTTTGAATTTTGAAACGGGTTTGAGATTTGAGCATGATTTGGAGTTAAATTTGGTGGAGAATCGAATTGCTCAACGAATGAAAGATTTCGATTGGTTGTAATTTAAATTGTTATCAAGAAGTTATTTATTCACTTTCGAGGTGTTTAGTGATTCTGATATTCAATAAAAATCCAGTTTATTCGTTATTGAGGTCATTAGCACTCTGAATATTGTTAAATAGATTGGGGTGTTACATAATGTATCTGTGATGGACAATTAGTACTTATCTTTACTCGTCTGTTTTGGAATTTGTTCACCGATGTGAAGTCTTTTACTCTTCATTGTTGTTCATAAGTTGTGTGTGACAGTGGTATTTAGACAATGTAAAAGTATCATTTGGTTGTTGATGTCATCACAATGTATTTCTTAATGTTTATTATGTTTTGGGTAATTAATGTTTCTATTTTTAAATTGAAGTGAATTTCTTATGTTATTCACATTTCACAATAGTCATGACTTTAATAACATGAATGAAAATGAGTTTGAAGAAGAAATGATATGTTGTATTCAATGGTCGAAGGGTAAGAATTGTGGATACTTGGCAAGAATGCCACGGCCTTGTCACTGGATATCTTGGCGCTTTGTACAAATCGTTTTCGTAATTTGCAGCTACACAAGAGACCTTAGCAAAACATGTTTCCGCCGAAGTGATGGACCAAAATAAAAAGTCAATGCATACACAACATGACAACACTATGAATGATCCGTAGCCCACTAAAGCATGTGAACAAATTCTAATGCCACACAAAATGGTTGAAAGAAAACCCTTTCAAAAAATTCAACTAGTCCTACAAAATAGAATTATGTGCATTGTAGTAGCGTTCATATTGAGTTTCATAATTTGTAATATTTTGACCTCATTTATGGGAAAATTTGTTGGATGGAACGATCATGTATGATGATCATGTTTCTTGAAATTTTTCTCATTTACTTATGCTACGTTTTTGATTTATGTATTCATTTTTATGGATTAGTATCAGTAACCTAATGTACAAATTTATGCTATGTTATTAACTAATTTATTGCGCATTCATTTTGTAATGTATATTAGTATTGGACCATGGTTAAAAGAAATGCGGCAATTAAGGCTAATACAAGATGAAGAAGGTGTTCTATTGGATTCCCTTATGAACCTGAAGTTGAATAGGCGCATTTCCAACATGGGTGAATTCCTCGAAGGAGGTTGTCGTCATCTGTTGGAGATGATAAGTGCATGTTAGCAAGCACAATGATTAAGTTTGGAACTAGTGATGGATGTAATTATTTTTTAGAAGACACGTCATTTCAAGATGAAAGATATGGATGTTTCGGGGTTGTTCCATTAGTACAATGAAGAACGAGTTCTTTTCCCCATCAATCTAACATGAGTGTCTTTCTTAGGAGTTTATTTTTTGTTAGGTTTTTACATATGTATATTACTATGCGAATTATTATATACATGTGTCAATAAAACTAATATGTCGTTTTTTGTAGGATGACACCTTCACATCTCGAGCGTGTGTGGACTTGTCCCAATTACGAGATCTTCACAGAAATATTCGGGTCAAATGGGAAAGTCAAAAATATATCAACAATTTTCAATGCTGACTCCACTTTAGTCATGTCTCCATATAGACCAACTGTGGACATGATTATCATTGATGGAAATGTACGTAAACAAACATGAATTTGGATTAGATTGGTTAAAGGGTACAATAATCATTTACATACAAAAATATTAGAGAAAACTTCAACCACACCCCCTCTAGTTTGCCATATCTTCAAGGACACCCCCTCTAATTTTTGAATCTTCAATGACACCCCTTATTAAATTAAAATTTTTAACTAGAATACAAATTTACTAAATTGCCCATGATATATTTGAGGATAAATTTCAACCACACCCCCTCTAAGTA
>CM042187.1:12824944-12841428 GCA_023539305.1 Ilex asprella | reverse complement strand
CCCCAGAAAAAGCGCAACCATATTACTCAAGAGGTGTAAAGTCTCATTGGACTTGTTTTTCAAGACTCCAACCAGAGCAATGAATTTAAGATTTAGATGACATATAATCAAATCTATTGTCATATAAAAACTAGGCAAACCACACCTAAGGACATGACTTACAAATCCAACTACGCTTGAATAAGAATCCAGGCTCGGTGAAGGCTCAGAAATAGGTAGTGGAGACCACCCTCCAAGTCACTCGAGCGGTTTACAGATGATTGAAGCGGTCCCTACTCCGCTTGATTAGTTTCATTCTATTTTTCATTCCAGTAACAGCCACCCTCCGAAGGCTTGAGTGGTCATTCGCAAATATTGATTTTTTTTATACCCACTCAAATTCTAAGGATATAAATAGGGCAAGTCTCCCCTAACTAGGGTAACTCTCTAAAGCACTCCAAAATTGCCTCTTAAAGATGTAGAGAGCCAAGAACAATCTTAGATCCTTAAGGTTCCAAGGCTAAAACCTATACGATTCTTCCATTCACCATCACACACCGAAGAATGAGAAGATTGAGCTCGAGATTATAACAATCATGTCCCACCGAGCTTGAGTATAGAAAAACTCGGCAGGCTCGTCCATATTCCTTGCACTCGAACCACAACAATTAAACAGAAAAAGAGAGAAGAAAAAAAAAACTCACCCTTAAAAACTTAACAACCGCATGACATATTTATCATCTTGCTTAATTTGCATGTTCATCAGCTGTATGCTATGATCATAAAAGGTTTGAGGAAATTTTGCAAGAAATGCAAATTTTTCCCAAACACTGCTGAAGATTCATAAAACACAATCCAACACCCCCTCCTCCTCTCATATTGCCCCAGATCAAGAAATACTGCAATCTTCAATAATTAAATGGTTTCAAGTGCTAGATTGCCCACCATTTTAACTAATGGAACAGGACACTTTGTAACAATATCCAACCTTGATGAATTGGAGGCATGCCCAAACAAAGACAAACTCAGCATAGCAAGCTCTCCAAGAGATAACCTTGAAGAGAGGAACCCGTGCCAGTAATAAGGATCCAAATCAAAGAAAGCATCAAAGAATCTCCGAGTCCCATTCAAATCAAGCTTTAACAAAGTCTCCATCCCAAAAGAGTAAAACTCCCTTACACACCTCCTCTCAATAGGCCACAACCCATTCCACACTTTATTATGCAGTGGCTTTCCTCTGATCATTCGTGTTGAGCCTAGGCACTCCACGATGGAATCAGCAAGCACCGGAGCCAGAGCCAGAGTCCGAGCCACCATGTACCCGGTTGAGGGATGAACTATCCCGGAATTCCCACCTATTGCCATTACGTTTTGTGGTATTAGAGGAAGAGGTCCTCCCATGGGAATGAGACACTTCTCTTTCTCAATTACACTCTTCACCCTGATTCCCAAATGCCTCAACCTCGCCACCATCCTGTCCTTGATCTCCCTATACGATAAAACTGGCCTGCTAACCAGAGAAGTCTCTTCTAGGAACACCAGGTTCGAATCAAATGGCATTGCATACAGAAAAGTGGGAGTTTTTGAATTACTATCTCGCAAGTATGGCTCATTCCCCAGATGGGTATCTCTCCAATCCATAAGAACCATCTTGTCTAAATCAAATGGGTGACTCTCCACTTCAGCCAAAATTCCATGAGCAATCTGATATCCATGGTTTCTAGGCTTATCATATTCGATAAAACTGCTTGTGAATC
This sequence comes from Ilex asprella, assembly GCA_023539305.1. Taxonomy (NCBI): domain Eukaryota; kingdom Viridiplantae; phylum Streptophyta; class Magnoliopsida; order Aquifoliales; family Aquifoliaceae; genus Ilex; species Ilex asprella. The sequence continues at coordinate 12,839,692 of CM042187.1, read as the reverse complement.
CACTAGCATCCACAATCAAACTTGCCTTCAGTTCATTTCCATCATCACAAATGATTGAAGATACAAACTCTTGGTGATCAACTTTCCAGACCTTGGCCTTAAGGAATTTGACACCATTTGAAACACAACCCTCCAAGAGCTTAATCTTTAGCTCCTTCCTACCGACTCTACCATAGGCACGGTCCAAATACTTGGTCTTATGATCATTGATATGAACAGAAGCCATAGGCCATGTTCTGTCAAAACAATCCTCAAGCCCCAAGCTCTCAAACTCATCTACCCAGGCTCCATAATTGTTAGGCCACATGGATATTGGCGAAGGGTCAACGCAACATACCCGAATTCCATAACGAGAAACTTGTTCAGCAAGACGGAGACCAGCCGGGCCGGCACCAATTATGATCAGATCTAAGCGAGACCGATCGGAGGGGTTTAGCCAGGGGACATCAAGATTTAAAGACTCTGGTTTTGATGTGGGTTCTAGATCAAGAAAGCTACCAAATTTGTTGCTTTGGATTTTGTGATGAAGTGTTCTTGGAGAGGATTGAGTTTTTGTAAGGAATAAAGGAGAGGAAAGTGGCGAATAAGACCTCTGAGTGGTGGACAGTATGAGAGGTGGAGTAGGCCTTAGGAGAGTATCCATAACAGAAAGGAACTGAGTTGGGAATGACTAGTGTTTTCTGGTAGATATATATGTATTTATATATATATATTTAGAGAGAGAGAGAGAGATGTTATCTGTAAGTATGAGATGAAGGAGGGAGGTGGGAGAAATGGACAAAAGGAATCAGAAAGCAGTTCGAAGAAAACGATGCTCTTTCTGTTTTGGCGCAAATTTAAGACGGAAAACAGCAAAATGGGAAAGCATGCTATATTGCACACAGTACATTGCCAAAATCTACAACAACTTTGGTGGGCCCTTCCATCTGTTAGACAAGAGTAAAGCTCGTTAGTGAGTTGAGCGTCTGGTTGCTCTGGCCGTCCAAGTAAGAAGACGAGGAGTTGACTCAGTTCACTTGAATGTGGATTTGGGTTCCACTCTGTCCTACCTCGGTAATTTTTTATGCACCAAATTTATGTATATATTAAATTAATTATAATTTTTAAATCAACAATAAGACCCACTTATCTAGCAGTTATAAATAATTTGATGCAAATTTTAATACACAAATTACAATTTTATTCGATGATAAATTATTTATCATTAATATACACAATAACCCTCATTTATTAGTGCAATTGTCACCTATACATATATTATATAAATGGTTTATTATTGAATAAAATTAAAAATATATATATATAATAGAAAAGATGCCAATTCATATTACTTTTTCTTTTTTAGTACGTGTCTGTCTCAATTCATATTACATCATAGGCCACTTAACGGACCAAGGAACGTGCAAGGTTGACTAGGGCGCACTTATTAAGGTGGCGTTTATTAACCATTCATTTCTCTTCTTTTTTGTTTGGGTTTTTATTTTATGGCTAAAAAAAATACATTTGGTGAATTTTTTTTTTAACATCTCTGTTTTAAAAATAAAACTAAAATATTAAAATATGCAAAAAGGTGTTTTTGAAAACATCAAAAAAAAAAAAAAAAACGTGTGCGAAGATTAATGTGGTATGACTTCGATCATTCTTAGCGACAAAAAATGATTTTATTTGATGGCATATAAAATGTCATTTCTTTTCAAGTTTCTTCCCCCTCTCTCTCTCTCTCTCTCTCTCTGCCAACTACAAAGCCATAGCCATCACCAATCACTGCGAAGTTATTACTCCATCTCCAAGGTCACTCCATCTTCATTTCACTTCATTTTTGGAGTGATGATCTTCTTTTAATGAGAGAGACAAAGAAAGAGAGCGAATATAAATTTGAATTTTAATTTATAAGTGAATTAATGGATAATAATTTCTATTTGAATTTCAATTTTCGAATGAATTAAGGATAATAATTTCTATTTGAAATTTAATTTGGGAGTGAATTAAGGGATAATAATTTCTAAATTAAGAAATTAATTTAAAGCTACTTTCAAGGTTTTTAATGTTTCTATAATTGAACAAAATAATATTGTTAAGACTATTTTTGAGATTTAAAAAAATAGTAGACTTAAGTACTCATTAGTAAGATAAAAAACGAATTTATCACCAAATAAGTTTCTTTGACGAATTCAAGTCATTATAAGTCTATCCAGGAAAACTCAATCCCAAGTTTCACTTGAAAATTCAATCTTAGGTTCTCAAATCCGGCCCAAATATTAAACCCATGATGATGAATTTCATCAAATCTAAGGGGTGAATGGGTAGATTTAGGAAGATGAGTTAAGGGATTATGGATGCAAAAAATAATTGTATTCCTTAATATGAATATGAATTGAATTGATCAAGGGTAAAATAGTCATTTATAAGACAAATAATTATAAATAATTATGATATATCCACGAGTCCTACATGTGTAAGTAATATATACTAAATATGAGTATGAACCAAATTTAATGTTAAATCTCATATTTGTAGGAAAAAGATTTGGGAAAGTCAATCTAAGCCCTCCCCAAAATTCTATCCTACCAAGCCCCTAAGGTTTTTGGTATTAACAACTTGGCCTCTATGGTTTGGATAGGGGTGCAACTTAGGTTGTGCAACCCAATTTCAACCCGAGCCCAACTCGAAAAAATTAGATCTTGGGCTAGAGTTTTTGATACTTGGGTTGGCCTTGAGTCAAAAAATCTCAATTCGAATTTAATTTAGGCCGGATTCGAGTTGAGGCATCGGGAACTCGAATTTAACCCGAACCCTACAAATTAAAAAACAATTATATATATATATATATATATATTTATATATATATATAAAACATTAGCACTTTTTTTCATTTTTACTCTATCATCATTTGTGTCTTATTGCTTGCTACTCTGTTATGTGTGATTAATGGTGATAGTGTGATGTTTTAAGTTTTAATATTTTTATGGATCTAATTTTTATGTTTTCTGGGATTGTATTTTGAGATCACTAACTTTTTGGTGTAAAAGCAGATGATCAATAATTGTGCATTGTTATGAATGAAATATATGAATTATTTTATAAATTTGTAATTATTTTTCCCTCTCTGTGCCTCTGTTGCAGTAAACCTGAATTCAACCCAAACCCACCCGAATTAAATTCATGCAATGCTCGGGTTGAATTTTTCAACCCGAGGTAAGATTAAAGTTGAAAATTATATACCTAAAGTTCGGCTACGATTGACTGTCTAACCCGCCCGAATTACACCCCTAAGTTTGGATAAGTATTGTCACTCCCCTTGACTTACTCAATTGATGGCAGATTACTCCTTTCAGTTTTTAAGTAAAATAGAAATCACAAATACACTTTAGCTGCTATTAGTGGGAGGAAAAAAAAACAGAAACACAATCGAGGGCAATATTTTGAGTGAGTTGGGTGAGGGTGAAGATCAGAGAACTAGTGAGAGACGTCATGCATCAATGCCAACTTACACTTGGTTGATAGAAGATCCATGAGAAGAGACAAAAGATCCAAGAGAAGAGAAAAAAATTGGGGGAAAGGAAGAAAAGAGGAGGAAAAGAAAAAGGGAGGGGGGGGGGGGATTATGAAGAGCCAATAGAACAAGTGAATAATATAGCTCCTCTTGCCTCCGATTTTCTTTTCTTTCCTTTTCACATCAAATCATTCTATCCAAACAGTGTAAGCTTGAATGCCAAATAAAATCTACAGAAAAATCCCAGCATTTACAAAATACAAGAAGAAAAAGATAAATACTCGATACTTATCACACTTTCCACAATAAATACTCACAGAAACCACAACAACAATAATCAACTAGGTCATTTTTGGAACCTTCAACGAAGGTATAAATATTTTTCTGAAGACACCTCAAACATCTGAAGATTCTGAACCACGAGGCAGAAAGATATAATGCAAGACAAACCATTGGTGTCTCATCTGTCGCTTATCTTGGCAGAAAACTCATGATCGGCAGGACGGTAGAGTGATGCCTCCACAAGCAGTCGCTATTATTATGTACAGCAACAGAACAATCAAGCACGTCAACATGGCCCTGTCACCAGTAAAACTATCAACTATCTGAGCGTGAAATTAGAAAAGCCTCCAGGTAGCAGAAAGTTAACTTTAAATATTGAATAGAGGAGTGGTTCCACTGCTACCGACAGTTTTGTGGTCAGATTATTGCTTGACTTCTAATCATACGAACAAACAAATTCTTCGTTTTACAAAAGTTATGATAGAAAAAAGAACACTTGTGGTAGTCACAAGTTGATAGTTCTTATTACCAAAGAGCAATCAGCAAATCGCAGCAGACAGAACACTGACGTGATAGGTGATTGCACTTAAAAGGTACGACTGAATCAGTTCATCACTATAAATGACCTAAATCCTTCAGAGTTACAACCAAGATCCCCATATTCAGCACCCAAACCAACAACTTCAAAGCGGCAAATGGACCGAAAAAATAGAACTGAATGCTGAATGGAACACTAAAGCATAATTCAGAAGATTAGAAATTTAGTTGCATACATGCTACTTGCACTAGACTGAGACTTCAAAATCCAAGCTCCAAACCCAACTTCTGCCTAGGATTTTGCCCCAAATCTTCAAGGTGTCTTAACTCTGATTCATATTGAACCTCTTGATTCTAAAGCACAAACTGGTCATTCCAAATAGCATTCCATGTCTACCAAATTCCATCTAATCCTATTATACCATACTGAACAAGTATAGCTTCTTGAAGGTGCATACTACCTGTGGTATTACTCGATGAAAGCAAAACACTTCTCCATGGTGCACTATATTGATGGTAGGTAAGAATGCCTAATACATTTCATGCAGTGAAGCATTTCAAGGATGTTGGCAAAGTAAGGTGACTAAAGCTCAAATCCCTGACAAGATCTTAAGCCTGTGATTTTTTCTTCACGTCCTAAAAAACCAATTTTACAAGCTATTATACTGCTAACCAAGTACTCTCTGTCTCTCTCTGTCTGTCTTGGGAAGGTGTGGAGTGACTGGAGTCTAATGCAATCAAGAACAAGGACCAACCAATTTCTTCCACTACAGATTAGGCAATACTGTTAGAATTGGGTAGACTATAATCCATTGGTATTTGTTATTAGGTATTATGTAAGTAGCACAAAAATCATGGGAGGAGTTGTGCCTGCTGTGAACACAATGGTATTGTGGACATTAACACTTTTTGTACACTCCTAAACATGTTTCATATATTAGTTTGAGCTGAGTAGTTATTTTTCCGCTGCAAGTGCGAGTGGAGTGGAGCGGAGCTCACACATGGAGAGGTAGATAGAACACCCAAAAACAGGATCAACAATACAGCAATGTACACTGATGGCATGCATAATGGGGGAATCGATTACAAAATGAATGATATAGAGAGTTGTCCAAAACCTCTTATAGCCGAGCTCTCCTACAATGTCAGATAACCTATTACTTCAAAACCTTAAGTTGAAGAGAAAGGCCTCAACAATTTTTATCAAGCTCTCAACACCATATTCACGTCTGACCTCAACTCACACATGGAGAAACCAAGTGGATCAAGCATGAACATGAAATTGGTACATTTTTATGCGCAAGCACAATGGGAGGTACTATGCATTGACCCTGAAGGTTGACATCTCAGGGACCCAAAACTATGATATCAACTTAAAGACATCCAACTCATCTAAAAGTTTAAGCTATTGAAGAAAGTATAACTTCGGTGTTCATAGACGTCAAAAAACTAATTGCAGCACATAAAGTACTTACAAGAGCTTTGCATTTTTCATCCAAAGGGCTCGGCGAAGGCGCTTAGACTGTTTCTTAAAGTGAAATCCACTATCTTGCATTGTTGCAGTTTTGTCAACAAGAAGCTCAATCCGATCACCTCTCTCCAATATCTTCTCAATGTTATCCACCATGATGGTGCGTATCTGAATATCATATTCAAGGAGTTGTGAGCATATAACCATAGATAAGAGGAACAAAAGACAGCACAAATCAGGTATAAAATGTATTGACGAAGATAAAAAGTAAATAATCCTGATCTCTCCATATTCCGGAAAGTAAACAGTAAACTGTACAGCAAATATGCAAAAATTTTATCTAAGATACAGGTCAACAGATTACAGATGATTCCAGAACAGTAGTAAACATGTTTAAAAGTACATTCTGACAACCATACTAGGCGAGAATACACAAACATGCCTGTCATATCCTAAATTTAAAAAAAACCATGAAACTAACAAAAAATCTGTGCAAATGATGACGTGTGTTGTCCAAAGAAATTACAACAGCCATGACGACTATATAAGTTAACTTATAGAATAAAGAACATACTCAAAGACAAAGTGTGCATCAATGATTGCTTTCAAAAACACTTAATTATAGAAAACTCAAATATCCAACAAGATAAATCCTAAATAACGCTAGGAGGACAGAAAATTTGGGACAGATTCAGCAACAAATAAATGAACTACATGTAGTGACTGATTAACATCTAAGTTCCTAATTCAACAGATTGATTCTAACTGAGAAGTCAATGTTTATGCTGCAGATGACTGATTGTGCCAATCTTTAAACTCATTTTCTCTTAATTCCTTTTTAATCTGGAAGCATTTGGAAATATCTGTATGTTCTGTCACAAATTCTTACTCTTCCCTCAGTACTAATGGGTGACACCTCAGACTCCAAATCAGGTCAAGTTCCTATATGTAGAAAGTATTAAGGAACTATTCAGTTGTATAACAAGTATCAACATCCATTATGAAAAGGCTCTCTAGTGGAAGGTAACTGCAAATCAAAATTCAAATTTCCCACCACTCTTCACTTTCATAAACCCCTAACAAAGGCATAAAATGCCATATATTTTTTCGCTATTCCATCCTTCTAAAGGAAGACCTCACGTTTGATGCTGCTGACGGTTTTGGTATGTGAGTGGGTATGGTGATACATATTTGTGATCATTTCTCACCTTTTTGGGTATTGTACTCTCATTTGGCCAGTTGGTGTGAGGCCTAGTTCTGAATATGCGTAACATACATAACCACCAACCTTCCATAAATATACTGTTTCCTTCTGCTTTGGGACAGTTTTCAACTCCAACAATTGCTTCCCTTTGCATCAATTCCTCCTCTCCATTACAAAATATCTCTCACCATCTACACAAGTTTGTTACATAATTTTGATCTTTCCATACTAATTCATAACCTAATCAGCTTACTGTATAGAAACTGATGGTGAGTCCTGCAAGACGATAAACACTTAAATCAATTGTGGAATCACAAAACTGTTTCAGGATACCAATCAGCATCCACCAATAGTCTTTCTCACATACAACAATTTCTACAACCGGGTACGCTGTATGGTTCCATTTGTTAGAGCATCCAACTCAAACCCAAGTGGTACATAAACCAACCTTTGTGGTCCTATATTCGATGTGAGATACAAGCTCTCTTAACACCAATGATCAAAATTTCGTTTCAAAACAATCAAAACGTCCGAAAAGTTATCAATTTTCAAGGAAACCGAAACGAATCATTGATAAAATTGAAATTCTAGGGCCTGTTTGGTTTGATTTTCAAAAACTATTTTTTATTCTCAACACTCTAAAAACAATGAAAAATTGTTTAGTTTGATTTTTTTTCTTCAATTTTCACGGAAAAAAAGAGAGGAAATTGGAGCATAAAAATTGAAAACAAGCCCAACTTTTTTTCGGGTGTTTTGGAGACAAAAGAAGGGAAAAAGAAAAACACGGAGAACACCATTTGCTCATTAATAAGGTCTTCCTTTCGAACCTCCTTAGCAGTAAATTAGTTCCTACTATAAAAGACATTTTTTTTGTCTTTTTGTCTCTTTGTTTTTTGTCTTTCTCTATCCCCGAATATCGCTTTCTTTCTACTTCTGCAAAACCAGAAGAAAAGAACAACAACAGAAGACACACTTTGTGTTCTCCGACAAAAGAATAAACTTTGCGACCGGAGATCGTCTCCTCTGACGAGTAAGAGCTCTTCAGCGACCGGTCTACGATGGCTAGGTTGCTTCAAATCAGATCTTGGACGGCTGGGTTGCTTCAAATCAGATCTTGGCTATAAAGCACGGATACTTCGTCAAGGTTGACGTACCCGTATTGGATACCGTATCGGAAACACATCATCCGTATCCGATAATTAATAAAATATATGAATACTTCGCGGATACTTCTAAACATAAAACAAGAAACACAATTTTTAATTTTAAGATATACATCTTTTTTGGAGTGCACACACAATATAAAATATCAATAAAATTCTATTTGATTTTGAAGATACGAGTGTTTTTTAAGTATTATTTAATATTACATGTTAAGAAAATATAAAAAAAATGAGTCACTTACACTATACTTTTTAAAAACATATACTTATAAAACCAACTAATTATATGTTGTTATGATTCCTTTAATTTGTCATGCTCATTTTATGAACATATCATAATGAGACGATATTACATCCTTTTCATAATAAAATTTTTTAATTTTACTTACTAATGTTAAAGACTTATTAAAAATTTGTAATTTCTAAGTTGTTAAATAATAGTAAAATATAAAATATATTTTATTATAGACGTATCCTAACCGTACCCGTATCCCATTTTTTTAAAGTTTTGCAGTATCACCGTATCCATATCGTATCCATGTCTTGTATCCGTATTCGTGCTTCCTAGGATCTTGGACAACTGGATTGCTTCAAATTAGTTCTTGGACAATTGGGTTGCTTCAGATCAAATCTGGATCAATTTTTTTACAAATTTGATGTATTTAGGTTAGATCCAAGCATTTTGTCACTTTTTTTTTCCCTTCATTAATGATTTGGGTGTATTAGATTTTTTTTCTTCGTTAGTTTTTTTTTTTTGTATAATATCAAGTTTAATATTTATTTTGTGTTCTCTCTCTCTCTTCACAATCCATTGTAATGATTTGGGTGTATGTTAGATTTTTTTGTTCTTTGGTTTCTGTCACGTTTGTTCCCTCTGTCTCGTCTTCTCCGATGATTGTGTGTGTGCACTCTATGAGTGTGAATGTGTGGATGTATTTGTTGTGTGGGTAGAGATAGAGATGAGATAATGGAGGGAGAGAGATGGGAATGGAGATGAAATTTGGGAGGTTTTGTGAATTATTGTCCAAACAGGTTTTACAATTTTTTGTTTTTTAAAGCTATTTTAAAAAATATATAACCAAACAGGTTTTGTAATATAAAAATATCAAAACATATTTTCTTAAAAATTTTCTCAAAAACTATTTTCGAATACTATTTTTTGAAACGCAAATCAAACAGACCCCTAATATTTCGAGGTGTTTTATAATGTTTCGATGTATTTGCATAACTATTTCAGAATGTTTCAGTATATTTCAATATACTTTATAATTCGACCAATGTTTTGGAAAAATAATTCTTAATTTTTTTATTTTTTTTCATTCTTTTTTCAAAACGGGTCGAAACGTTTTTTTTTCTCAGGTAACCAAAATAATGTACCGAAACGAAATTATCATCCTTGCTTAACACCCTTCCTCACGTAGAATCCAGGATCGCACATGGGGTCAACAATCAGACAAACAACCATGCATACCAGAAAATTCAAATGGGTAAGAGACTTGGCCCAGGAACCACCCAAGACCTAGCTTTCATACAATGTTAGAGCATCTAACCCAAACCCAATTGTCAATGGGTGGAGTGGCCCCTCAAGTATGTTTTTGAAGAATACACACAAGAGAATACATGCATAGTTTGAACATACTTGACCCAATATCATAATGTAGTCGCAAAAGTCTAAGAAGACCAATAAGCCCAAGTCCAAGCACCACCTCTAAAAGGGCCTAACCTTTAGAGGAGTGGATGAGAGTTTCTCAATTAGCTTGAACCTCTTGTCGCAACCAATGTAAGTTTCAGTTCATCTTTTTTTTTTCTTTAATGAACACACGCAAGGAGATACATGCATATTTTGAACATACTTTGTCCAATATTGTAATGCAGTTGCAAGAATCCAAGAAAACCAATAAGCCCAAGTTGAAGCACCACCTCCAAAAAGGCCTAACTTTTGGAGAAGTGGATGAGAGCTTATTAATCAACCTGAACCACTTGCCGCAACCGATGTGGAATTTTAGTTCATTTTTTTTTTATGAACAAAATATAAACCAACCTTAATGATTCTAGTTATTCAATGTGGGATATAACTCTTTTAACACCATTAACCAGATCTTCAGCCAATATTGGAACCCATGGGCATTAACTTAACAGAGTGCACAATATATACATTGCTTCATTGTGTCCTTGGTATCAAGGGTTCAAGTCGCAGAAATCACCTCTCACAATGGTAAGGCTTCGTATACTGGTTCTCAGATTGTACAGTGGCATGAGCCTAGTGCACTGGGCTGCCAAGTTACTGCATGGTAAATATGTGAGGTTTCAAATTCACATGAAGGAACAGGTCATAGATACACTCGTTATGCATCCCATTACCCATATTATCTCCTCCCAACATAGAATTTACACATAAAATCCTATATTAACATGTAGTCGGTTAGGACAAGATGTGTCACAGGTATTACAACATAACAAGTGCAAAGGCACCGTATGTGTGAGGTAGCTAGTTTTCATAGCAAACATCACTGTTGTTTGATTGATGTATAAGAGGTAGGACCTGTGCTAGAAAATTTCCTAGACATATAATGCATTCATCCTCAAATGCTACACAGTTACAATACATAGAAAACAGAAAGAAATTAAAAGAAAGAAAAAAATGCAGAAGTTCCGGCCAACAGAAAACACTTGCCTCACCAACTTCGCCTCTAACACGGTTGAGTGTATCTGCACTAGGATTACTGGAGAAAAATTCCATTTGCTGATGCAAGACTCGAGAAAATTCATCATTCATGGCATAAGCAGGTGCATAGGGAGCAACTTTGCCATAGTTTTTCATGAACCTCATGTGAACATCCTCCAAATACGAAAAAGGGATTCTCCCTGGAGCACATTGTAAACAATACACAGTTTTAAAAAGAAAGCTAATACTTTGATTAAGAGTTAGTAATATCTTGCAAGCCTAGGGATGGCACAAAGGCAAAGAGAAAATGAGGCTCAAGGAATAAGAATTCTGACCATATATAAAATATAAGAAGCGTAAGTGAAAGAAAATAGGACCACATGGTAAGCCTAGACTAAGTAATGCAAAAAAAGAAGGATAGATATCTAATAAATTTACAATTTACAATTAAGTAAAATGTCAGATGCAACCAAATGAATCCTTTCCACTCAAAAGTAATGAGACTGATTTCTCCAAATAGACATGGATGTCAGCCGAAAGATGACAATCTAGTCATTCATTGGAACATAATGATCCGGGTTGACTGAATGAGATGCAAATTAACAAGAAAAAATTCTCCCATTCCATATGCACAAATATATAGCCAAAGGACTCATCATTCCAATGGCCCAAGACTTCTGCACGCCAACAGCAAAAGAGATCTTCATTGCATATCAGTACAACACGAATGCGGATGGCATAAGGGCATAAGGGTCTCCGCTCCAAAAGTCAGCAGCAGACAGACCCATGTATACAACAGACAAGATTGCATCCTTAACAATCAAGGAAATTCAAATAAACTGTCTTCATTATCTTGCTTGCTCATTGTACCACATCTTTCATGCCCCGTTCCTTCAAGCCAAACATAAAACTATAGTTTTTTATTCCAAAGCATCAAGCAAATAAAACAAGTGATGGTGAAGATCTACGATTGGGTCAGTCTCCCACTCAGCTCATGTGCCTTGCAACCAAATGTGTCACAATCATGTTACTAAAACCACAAAATCTATGATGGATATCTCATGAGTCATCCTTAAGAAAATGAAATAGGAACGATTGTAGGTGCAATAATAAAAGGGTCAGCCTAACAACCGTTAGGTTGTGGGTTCAACTCAGAGTCACCTTGTGCAACAAATGTCTAAGGATAGGTCTATACTGAATCTATATCTCTTGGTGCCCTCAACTAATCATTAATGTGTACTAAACTACGTAACAATCCTTTTTGGTAAGGTAACAACCCACCGACATACGAAACCACCTCAAAATTTCCCTATGAAAGCAAATTGGATCATAAAGTCAGATTAAAGAGACATAGCCAACAATGGTGCATCTAATGCAAAACAGATAATAGAACATAACCAGATTGAAAGCTACAATTAGTACAAACTTAGGCGATGCAACCTCTACCTTTTGCACGTGCTCAACCATGATGACGTAATATAAGTATGCATCTAGCAACCTAATAAAAAAAAAAGCATGTGAATGTAATTTAAAGTTTCCAAGCATAAGTAAATAATGCACAAGTAACAAGTTGATCCTAGATGCATGAAGCTCCCTTCAACCTACCTGCATACAAGAAATTATTACATACATACTCTTTTTTACTACAATTGATATTCTTAAATCAACTGCCCCTTTGGTCAAGGGTGGATGTAATTAAATATCAGACCAAAAGTGGACCAGCTGAACTAAGGCAAGGGAAGTGGATGTTCTACATCTTACTGTCCTAAAGCTTAGAATTCTTGCGATTGGTGGGTTCCCACTTCCCACAAAGATGCCCACCCAAAACTTCTTTATATTAGACCATTGCATATACACAATTACACGCGCAACTTTGGATTGAATTTCAAAATAAACACTAACCAGTAAATTGTAATTTATCTCAATTTTATCCCCCACTTTTGTGATTGTATAAAGACGCACATCAATAACAAATTTTCATTTATAATACGCTCGAGGATGCAAAGCATGGTTTATAACACTTATTCCATACGATAAAATGACTAAGGGTAGTTTAACACGGAGGGAAATAATGTCTACGCTGAATAAAAAAATGCTCCCTGATTAACCAAAAGGTCACAATATCACCAATTAATATCCATGTTCCAATTCATTAATGAGATGGGTAATCATAATGGGGATAATGGTTATTGTGCTAGAATTAGATCTTATATAGGTTAGCGATATAGAATCAATTAAGCTCAATAAATTCTTCACTGTTTGAATGATTGCTCTTGATCACATTCATATTGGCACATCGTTCAAGTCTCTCTTCGTCCTTTAATGTCACATGACACACTTTGCACCTAAAAATTATGTCGACAAAATATCATTCCAGAAATGTTTAGCCAAACCACAATTAAAATGCAAATATCCGTGTGAGTGTGTGTGGTTGGGTGAGCGTGGTTGGGTGAGCGGGTTGGTGTTTTCAATAAACAAGCACTACACAAATCTTAGACCAATAATATTCAACTCTTACACGTAGAGAATCGAGAAAATTGAGGCTCCAAAGCATTTATAAAATGAACCAGAGAATAAATTTAGATATAGCATCAAGCCTCAAACTTTCCCCATAAGCTCAAAGACACTAAAATCCCATTTTTTGAGTTTCTTCGTTAGAGGAAAAAAATACCCCATTTTAACTCTGTGAGCTGTCCAGTGCTTCAATTTCTAAAGCAAAACACACAGACAGCCACAAACTTAATTCATAAGATCAAATTAAACTCAAAACTACACCCCTAGAAGAACATATCAAGTAGACAGTAGACAGATAAAATGAATCAAAAACCTCAAAATTTATGATGAGAATAAAAAAGAAACAACACATTTTTTCGCATTTTTTTTCCAATTGTAAGTACAGATTGTCCAATTTAATTGTGAATGTAAACATCAGTTTATGAACTCAGAACTCTGCTTATGTCTCAAATTCAAATAAAGATCTCAATTCAATTCAAGAACTTAAAACTTGAGAGAAGGCTTAAGTCAATCTCAAGCCACAAACTACACAACATATCATTCCAATAGCTAGAATCAACAAAAACCTTCAAATTCATGATATGAGTCAAAACCACACATGTATGCGCACACACACATATACATGTATACCTACGGAAATATATATAGGTATATATAGAGATATACATAGATATGTAGAGAGAGAAATAGAAAGAGTACGGACTTCCAAAGGTGTCGTTGGCCATACAGAGGAAGGTGAGGCCATCCGATCTGAGAATATGGAATATGTAGCGATCCTGCGAGAAACAAAGCCTGGAATCGGCCTCCGACGGTAACTTCTCCAGAACCCGCCGCGACACGGCGCCAGTGTTCCCCGTCACGGCGCTGAACTCGGCCAGCACCGTCGTCCCCCGAGCCACAACTGCGTACAATATCGCCATCTTCAACTACCTCTGCTTCGATCAGAATCGAGCTCTCATAAACTCATAGATAAATAATCGTTACGGAGATTTGAGGGTTTGAAGAAAATATTCACCGGAGAAACGGGAGGCCGAGGGGAGGGAGGGGTTGGTGTTTTGAGTTGTTTGGACTAGCGCTGGCAATGCTGGGAAAGTCCACGGAGATTTTATACGCTATAATGGAAAGCACCGGGCTTCTGTGCCACCGTTTGTCTTTTCGACAATTTTCATTTTTTACTGGAGTAGAAAGTTTAAAGCATTACGATTTAAAATGCTGACTTAATTTTTTGAATTGATTAATTATAGTTATTGATTATATTATAATTAGTAATATTTATTGATATTTATTATTAATTTAAAAATTATAATTAATTAAAGGTGCATTTGATAACGTTTTTTATTTTTATATTTTTTTTATAAAAAAATAAAACTAGTTTTTATTTTTCTGTAATAAAAAATATAAAATATAAAACATATTTAA
>CM042187.1:12776620-12824844 GCA_023539305.1 Ilex asprella | reverse complement strand
CTCTTCTAACTCGACGTCTTCATTAGCATACCTTGCAAATAATACGTCTTTGATGCCGTGAAGCCTTATGTAATTGTGGCAAGTTATGCAAGCAACAATAATAAACATTTGCTTAGTAAAATCAAAACTAGGCATTTGTTGTAAAATTGAAAATCTTTTTTCTAATACTCCAAAACATCGTTCAATCACATTCCTTAATGAAAAATGTGCATGATTGAATAACTCCTCATTTCCATGAGGTCTTCCCCCTCTACGAAATTCGGGTAGATGATATCTCGTTTTCTTATAAGGAGTAAGATAACCATCCATATTAGGGAAGCCAACATCTACCACATAATATTTTCCTAAAAAAATAACAAAATTATTAGATATTCTATGTAGTTAAGAATGCAAAAAAAATTAATCAACGCATTCTTTATTCATACCTGGATGTGGTTTTGAAAAATTTAAATGCCTGTTACGAATGCAATGTAGTAGCACTCTAGAGTCATGAGCCATTCCTTCCCAGCCAGCATTAACAAATGTAAAAACCATGTTAAAAGAACATGCTGCCAAAACAGTCTGTGTGCATACTGTCTTCCTACCTCTAAAAGGAATCTGTTTTGAAGTAGGAACATGAGCGCTAACATGTGTTCCATCAATTGCCCCAATACAATCTTTGAATTATGGATAGTATTTAGGATTCAATCTGATCTCTTGAGGGATGCAACTGAAATTTTGATGAGGCTTGATGATTTCCATTGAAAGTTTGGCCATCCCTAATAAAAATATCATTGAAATGTCGACTTATTGTCTTCCTAGAATGTTGAAATCGTTCTTGCATCATTCTATTTTGCTCATTGTGACCAATAGTGACTAAAAATATAGCTAGCTTCTCTTGAGTTGATACATATTTGCTATCACACAACAAGTTCTTTTCTTTTATTAACTCGCACAATGAAATAAACACATGTTTTTCCATTCGAAATTGTTCAAGGGATACCCGATCATGACCATTAAGAATCTCTAACACATATTGATGACCGGTTAGGGCAGAAGTCCTATATGACATTTTACTCTTGCGCATTGCAACCCGTTTTCTCAAAAGTTGTATAGCAAGTATGGTAAGAAATATAGTTTTTAGATTCATTCTTCACAACACATCCAAAGTAATGAAAAAATATAAGTATTGACATTTAGATAAATTCTAGTTGCATATGTCTATCCAAGAGTTGAACATATACATCAATATAGTAAAAATTCATCAAAACAAAAGCTTAAGGATTACCATAACAGTAAAACTTAGTGTTCAAATATACTCAAGTAACCAAATAGTCATAGTAAAGAGTAGTGTTCAAAATAAGCAAAACATTTAAAACTTCATCTAAAAAAAACACCTAAACAGGTCCATAATAGAAAATAAACATATAAATTTGAAAAGACATCCTAATGACTAGTGTTCCCTCCATCCCTCATATACTCTAACCATGCAGCTCGAACACCAGGTTCAGGAAAATTCATCCATGTTTCCCTATTGATAACATCCCGAAAAAGAACAAGAGCATGCCAGTACAACGGGCTACCATATGGAACAAGATCACGTATTTTGTGAAGTTCTTGCATGCATTCCTTGACTGTGGACAATGTTGGTGTAACAGTGTTGTGTATTACCTTGCACAACTGTAATAGTTGTTTGTCCAATTGTTCTCCCCCACTCACTTTTCGATGGCGCTTTGAAGATGTAGACCCATCACGTCCATTATGTATCTGATCATCTGTGTCACTACCTTCCTCTCTTGTTTGTTCAACTTTATCGGGAATCTGACTTTCACAAGGTGTGTCTAATTCTAAGTCATTATAGTCACCATCACTGGCTGTTAGAGCAAATGCAGAGTGGGTTCCTTGTGAAGGAGCCCACGAATGCTCCCTCGTTGCGGTTGTACCTCCAAAAACTATATCTAACATGTCAGCAAATGGGAGTGGTTTCCTACGAAATTTCTTGCAATCGGGGTTTGCCTGTGATAAAGGAAAAAATCATGACCATAAATTTAAACAATTAACTCCTACAATATTTAAATTGATCTAATTAGATGTTACATCAACAAATATATTCCATGTCTGGTCACCACACAAGACACCACCATTTATAGGGTCAATAGTCACTCCAGTATGATTAGTCAATTTATGCCATGACTTCCATGTATCCTTAGTAATTGCAAAGTGATTATTCAATTGTTTTTGGTCATACATGACATTTTCTTTTGTCGCAAACCCATCTATATTATTCTTCCAACTTCGCTTGTTAAAACTACTAGTAGGCCGATTCCCTTTATCTACCTCTTTAACACATAACTCTAAAAAAGTCTTATGTCTCTTCACAGTCCAGTTTGCTTTGTCTTTGTCATTCCTAGAACTAGTAGAAGCCATCTAAAGTAACATCACAAAATACATAGGTTATTAGCATAACGCGTATAATAATAATAATACAAGTTCACAACCATTATCATCCTTTTGTCTGTCTAAGAAAATGAAGAGTTGGGAAAGCTGGAAAGTAGCATATACGAAGAAAAGAGGCCTCAACCTAACTTGATACATAAACTTGATTTTTCTTCAACTTAATTTGGGTAATGCACATAAAAATACCAAGTTTAACGATCAAGCTACAAATTTTGAGTGTTAGCTTATAACTCAAAAAAATTACGATCAATCACAAGTGTGAGGTAAGAAGATTGAAGAGCTCTCCTGTGGCGTGAGTGAGTGTGAAAGTGTTAAAGTTATCAAGGATGCGAGATAAGAAAATGGTTTACCAAGTTGAATAACTAAACTAATCATCTTTACTAAAGTCTCTTATTCACTGATTTGTATTGCTTGAAGATTCTAATATATTGAATAACAATTGTTCTCATGGCTATAGAGTACCGAACCACGTAAATATGTCTATTCTTTGATTGTTTTTCTATATTACGAATAGTTCACAATATGGTAAGATTTACAATACAAGTACACGGATAAAACAGAAATCAATTTATGTGAAGTAATCGTGTATGGAGTTCAAAGAGCTTTGTTCCTTGGTAAAATTATTAGAGAAGATTACCTTCCCTGTTTCGACATTAAAGTTCAAGAAATTGTTTTGTAGGTCAAAGAGAATTATATATGTTTGACTAAAGTTGCAGCTAGCAAGAAAACCAAGTTCAAGCCAATAGTAGCTTGGATGGAGTACAATGAGGTATATGCACCAATGCAATTAAAAGATGCAAGCAGTAATCAACTAGTAAATGGTTTGTAGCATGCATCTTATACCTCAAATTTAGTAAACGTGTCATCACTTTTCCTCAATGATAGATCACTCGTCATGAATTTAAATAAAACCTGCTATTTAAATGGGTCCAACTATATAAAGGAGTCTTCTACAAATACATGTAAGTGGTGGTCCACTATTGTATATACTGATAAAATCTACTAGAGGGGAAGGGGATCTATTCAAGTATTGCAGAATCATGTGAACTCATATTTAAATTTGTTTATGTATTCCTCAATTTCGTTTTGCAGGGTGTGTGGTCATTCATACAAGAAACGTACAAACTAAAGGTACCCGGATAAGTACTTACTATCACTCTAGATCCAACCTCTAGTTGGCTAAGGAAAATTTCATTATCTAACATCACCCCCATTTGTAAACTTGGTTTGCAGTATGTGGAAGATGCAGGTGGTGAGAATATTGACAAAACCATCAACAAAGTCACCTACAACATTTCTATTCCTGATGACTAGGATGCATTTCATAGTTTCAAGCTCTTCTTGATCGACTCTCAACACATGTTTACTCTCAAGCATCTTAATTTCCCCAACATACTTATCAATAACCTTTTGGACAACACCTTTTTGCTTATAGTAACCCTTATCAGCCAATGCCTTACTAACTACCTTCACGATAATCCCCTCACACAACCAGTAATCCTTCCTTTTACTCATACCTTGCTGATATGTATAGTGGATTATTTAGATTTGTCCTCTGTATAGTGATCTGATCATACTGACAAACTCAAGTTCATATAAATAAACATCAATACTCTAGAGAAAAACAGGGCGAACATGATGTTTCTAGGTATTGTGCTTTTGTTCAATTGATAGTCATTTTATTAAACAGTTGATGGGCATTCAATCAAACTGTCCAATTTTGCTAAAAATTAAATGTGAGAAAGAGCAATCATTGATAAAAAAAAATAAAAATCAGTTTCCCAAAATACATCAAAAATTGATATCGTAGACAGCTCCTTGATCTCAAGAAATTTTATCATAAAAAAAAAAATACAAACCAAAATATATCGACCCACAACAAAGAAGATATTGTACCTCCTTGTAGTCTAAAACAGCTCGTTAGGCAGATAGAAGAGAACAAAAATACATTAGGTCCTTGGCTCCGACGTCGTTGGTAGTTGGCGAGAGAGAAGATAGTGTCATTGGTCGGCAAGATGAGAGAAAATATTGCTGGCGTCGGCGTTGGTGTCGAGAGAGAAAGCTGCTGCATGAATGGTTGTGGCAGAGAGCTATGAGGGAGTTGGAGAGAGGTATCGGGGGAGTGAGAGAAAATGAGAAGTAAAAGTTAATTATTTTTACTTTTTTTTATTAACTTATTTAAGTGCTCAAATTATTTTTACTTATCAAAAAGTATATTTAATAAGTTAAACCAAACACTACTTGTTTTTTAAAAGTATTTTTCATAAGTTAAAAGTCCCCAAAACACTTTTTTTTAAGTCATCCCAAACACACTCTTAGTACTTTCAAATTCTAACTTTTATTGAAACTTCTCTTTCTTTGTCTTTCATACTTTTTGTGTGTGTTGCGTTCACCTCCTCAGATAAGCAAACAAATAAAGAAAAACTTTTTCATTGTTCGAGGTATGTTGTATTTCACACACACACACACACACATATATATTTATCTTAGTTTGATGTTATTCTTTTAGCTTACCAATTTAAAAACGTATTGATGAGGATTCTATTATATTTGAATCAAAATTTTTGGCAATTCATATATTTGAGGTTACTAATGAAAAATCATTTACTATATCGAAGTTGCACCTAGAGCAAACAAAATCGTGGAAATGGCGACTGCATACTCCAATTGATGCAATTGCGTTTCATTTTGAGAAGCATCGTAGAAACGTTATTAAAAAGATGAAAATGAGGTACCAGTATGTTCATTCTGTTTATTTTTTCTTGAAAGTCATTGAGTTTAAATGGCGGTTGCATACTCCAATTGATGCAATTGAGTTTTATTTTGAGAAGCATCATCATGTATTGCAAATATTAAGGTTTTGATATGTTATTGACAATTTATATCTCTTTTTAATATGAAATAATAGGTTCATTGATACATCTTCTTGTGAAAATTTAATTTGCAAATTTAAAGTATTGATGATGCATTTTCGGGTTATTGTTGAGGTTTTTTTTTTTATTGATAATTTGTGAGATCCATTGTATCTTAACGCCAGACCCATAGTTTAAGATATATTTGTCCTTGGTTTGTGTTGGTTTTGGGGTGTATTTTGGAAGAAGGTATTTTTCAAGTTGAAGACTTTGTTTTTGGTCTATGAGATTTGTTAGCTAACCTTGATTTGCTTTAGCTACAAGTGTATGAAACAGTTGTAGCACATCTCAAATGTAGACTATGCAAAGATTAATAAATTTATGGGTTTTTTAGGTTTGACAGCAATGTATTTTAAATATTTATCATTTGAAGCGTGACGCATAGCTCAATATATCAATCATCTAATTATATGAAAAACAATCTGTTCAAACTGCTGCATAGGAATTTTTTGAGAAAACAACTTAGAAGCTGACTTCTCGGTGATATTAAAAACAATTTTTGATGAAGATGAACAATGTTTGGATGTAATGACTTGCTTGTGTCCTACTTCTCAGGTAAGCTTTAAATTTATGTTTTTTCCCTTCTTAGATTTCTGGTATGTTTGCCCATTAATTTTAATAATATATTTGGTTTATTATTTTTATTAAATTTCACAAAAGACGTTGTAGCCATTTTACATGTTTATCGTGGATGAAACATGTTTTTGTGAAGGCTATTACTTTGTTACTTTCTTTTCAGTGCAACTTACTTAGTTATATATTTGCAACATTTATTTGGTAGATCTTTCTAATTCATGGAATAATATTTTTTTATATAAGATGAGAGCTTTGATTAGTTGTCATGTTAAGAGGTGCACTGGTACTTAAAAAAATATATTGCATTATCATTTGCATGTAGTAATGAAAACTTGAAGGGTCATTCGTGATTAATATGTTCATGACTCACTTCTGTTGACATCAAGGTAGAGAAGTTATTATGTAGAAATATTGGAAATAATAACATATGATGATGTACAAATCGGTCTTCGCGCAAGATCAACAGTAAAAAATGTTTAAGGGGTGTAATTAATGAGCAATTAACAAACAGACAATCAAGAGTAAAACAATAAATAATAGATAAAAATGGAGATTTATAGTGGTTCAGTCCGGGTGACCTACGTCTACTCTCGAAAACGGCAGCGGTGGCCTGTGGTATTTTATCGATGAATGGTGGTACTCCGGAGAGTTACAGTGCTTTGGGAGATAGAGAGAGAGACTGATGAGTGTAGGAGATGCATATAGGTTTCAAAGGCCTGTCCTCAATGTTAAGAGGGCTTATATTTTATAGCTAGGGTAAGGCGGTGATGTGATAAAGGAGGTTTCTATCACTTTGGTAAGTTCTATTTTAGTAGGACTCAATCTTCACTCTGATATTTTCTCCCTCGTGTTCCTATTCCGTCGGGGAATGATCCTGGCCTGGACTGGGTCTTGATCTTGAGACTGGACCTAGAGTTAGCTATGCTCGTTTGGACTGAGGAGGACTGAGGAGAAGACAACGGAGGGGAGCTCAAGGGACTACCCATGGGCGGCGCCCCCTTGGTCCTGGGTGCTGGCCTCTTGGCTCCTTCGGGCATTGGTCTTCCATCAGTACTTTGGACTTCCTCTTATGGGTCAACTTAACTCATTTTTGGGCTTCCTCGATTTACTTAAGTTGGGCCTAGCCCAATAAAATTTGGGTTCATCATTTGCCTCCCATGCCCCGATCCTCTGATTTACAAGGGTCATGGGCATGTACTTCGTCTTCATTCGGTCAAGTTGGAATTTTCCTTGCTCTTCACGGTATCCTTTCATCCTCATGGACTCGATCTTGATGGCTCACTAAGCTTTTCGATATCGAAAAATGCATTATATATATATATATTATATTTACTGTTTCTCTATAAATACAGGTTTTATATTATATATATTTACTATTTCTCTATAAATAGAGATTACTGTTACACCTTCATCCTTTCCTCATTTTTCATTTTTAGGGCTCCTCCCTTCCAAGCTTCTCTAAGAAGCTAAGGTAAAACCTCTTCTAGAAGCTATCTCCCCCCTATTTAAGGTCTTCAAGAGTTACTGTTCATTTTCATTTCTTTTCTCTTATCTCAAACTCCTCTTCCGTTACTCCTTTTGAAATGAAGACTAGGAGCTCAAAAAGTGGAGAGGGCTTATGCAATGAAAATGGCGCCCATGGGGAGGCTAGCCTGGGCGGCGTTCAAAGGGCTGCCTCAGGCAGCGACTTCGGGAGAGCAATGTAGAGGGCACCCATTCAGGCCTAGGCGGGCAGCGCCCAAGCCTCGGGTGGAATCCTTTGTGGTGCAGGCAGTGGAGTCGGAGTGTTTGAGCAAAGCAAGGGAAGGATAGGGGCCTCAATGTGTGGCGTCCAGGCTCTGGGCGACTTTTCCTTTGGTGGTGCTAGGGGTTTGGGTGGCTCCCTTTTGGGCTTCGAAAACTTGGGTCCTTCTCCTCGTGGTGGCTTTGGTGTAGTTTCAGCGACTAATGAGATTTATGACCATTAGCGAGGGATCGAGCATGAGGAGGAGGAATTTAGATAATCCCTTTGGTATATCTGAAGGGACACCAAGCCTAGATGGGTGGCGGAGTGGATCTTTAAGATGTGTTGCAAGTAGTGGAGTCGGAGTGTTTGAGCAAAGCAAGGGAAGGACAGGGGCCTCCATGTGCGACGCCCAAGCTCAGGGCGACACCTCTTTGGGCGACGCCAGGGGCTTGGGTGGCTCCCCTTTGGGCTTCAGACACTTGGGTCCTTCTCCTCGTGGTGGCTTTGGTGCAGTTTCAGCGACTAATGAGAGACCCATTATGACCATTAGCGGGGGATCAGGCATGAGTAGGAGGACTTCAGATAATCCCTTTGGTATATCTCAAGGAACACCAGGCCTAGGAGGGTAGCGGAATGGATGTTCAGTAGAAGCAGAAGGCGTCTGTCATGGACTAGTTAGTGCCACAAGCGCTTCAAGAGGTACCCATGGTGCACTGGGCAGCGCCCCAGATGGTGCCTCAAGCACAGTTCAGTCTCTTCTTCGTGAGTCTAGGAAGCGGCTGCTCAGCAATGGGAACGGTCCAGGCTCCCAGGGTATGTTCCCAACACCTTTTTGCTCTTCCATTAGTACGGACATTCTTCTTAACAAAGGCATAACTTTTTTTTTGTTACGGATTTTCTTTCGGATGAGCAAGAGATCGCCAAGGATCCTGGGGAAGGTCCGGTTGGTGATGGAGGTGGCTGTTCTAAAGTAGCCTCTATATTTAGCTCTTTTCAGTGTGATGACGATATTATGGTGTTAGTTTTCTTGTACTGCATCCCACCTTTGCTGTCATGCAGAGGCTGATGAGTCAGCTTGCTGCGATTCTCTGAATGAGATAGTCCTCTACAAAGGGATGTTAGAGGCGGGCGATTCCTGGGCCCATATGTCGGGTCCTGGAGCATATGTCATTAGTCCCCGGGAAACTAGCCCCAAACGGTTGGCGAGTGATATTGGCTTTCTTTGCACTATGGGGGGTTGTTGCAGAGGGCTACTGTTCCTCCGCCGTTTGAGGAGTTCTTGGCCATGTACACATTCTTGGAGAACCCCGTTCCCTATCGGGGGTGGTATCAGTTTTCCCCAAGGTCGGGGAAGTTTATCTCTAATCTTCACAAGTGGAAGAAGAAGTTCTTCTTCGCTGGAGGCGAATGGGCCTACGAGTTTGACCGTTGCAGGGTGCCTACACGATGGGATATTGTCCCCAAGACCAAGATGGGTAAGGATTTCATCTTTAACTTTTGTCTTGATTGTCACGTACTTCCACGTACTTATCTTTATGGTGCGACTATCTTCTTGCAGCCCTGCCAACCTTCACCGATGAATAGAAGAGGTTACTTAAGATGGTCTGTAATAACCTAACCAGGGAGCACTTCGAGATTATGTTGGGGGTTGGTTATTCTACGGCCTCCTTGAGGCCGAATAAGAAAGGTACTTGACTTTCTAGTAGTTTCTTTGAGAAGACTGTGTTGTAGTATTCATTGGCCTACACTGGTTTTGCAGGTCCTCCACTTGACAGGTCTATAGTGGAAGAGATATGTGTCTCCAAGATTGTTCCTCCTCCTCCTCCTCCTCCTCCTTCCAAGAGGATGAAGACTGATGCCCTTAGTTTGGGTGGTTTTGTGGAGGCAGAGCTCTGTGATGCTCCTTCCTCCTCTCTGATTGATGTTCCATCGCCTCCGAGGGGTGGTTCTTGTGCTGCTGAGGCCAAGGTTCCGGCGCCACGTTCTAACCAGGACAAAGGGTTCGTCTAGGCATCCTTCCCAGGGTGACGCTTCGACGTCCGTGCTACACGATGTAGAGTTGGCAAAGGAGAAATTTTGTGCCTTAGTGACCAACACTGAGGCCCAAGAGATCACTTCCTGAGGTCCACAGGGCACGATTAACGCCACTGTAGAGGGCTTCGCCTTGGTATGTCTTATACTCCTACTTTACATGCGGCTTTCTTTGTTATACTTTGACCTGGTCCTTCATCCCCTTCTTATGCCAACAGGTAGCCGCTGCCTTGCCCTATCTTTTTAACAATACTCTGAAGAATGGGGATATAGTCTACGGGTGGGCGATGGAGAGAAGGGCTCATTAGGCTGGTGAAGAACAACATAGACTTGAGCGACAGAAACGAGAGGATACTGCAGAGCTAGTACGACAGGCACGAGAGGATGCTGTGAAGCAACAGAGACTCAGGCGGCAGGCACGAGATGATGCCGCCAAGGAGTTGAGGCAGACTTAAGAGAAGGATGCTCAACTTGAGGCTGACCTTGGCGTAGCACTTGAAAGAACTACCAGGACAGAGGCTTAGAGGGATACTGGGCCAGCACCTTCGTTGATGGCTATGAGGAGCTTAGGAGGAAGGTCTCAGCAACATTCTCTTACTACGATCTTTCTGACCTCAAACCTTATGAGGCCCTTGAGTCTGAGGATGAGGCCGATTATGTGAGTGGAGGCAGTGAGAGTTAGTAGGGGTGTGACACTTTGTATCTTTTTCTTGGCAGACTATGTCTAACTCTTTTGTAGAAGCTTCTAAACTTTGAATGAAATGTCAGACTATGTCTAACTCTTTTGTAAAAGCTTCTAGACTTTGAATGAAATACAACTTTTTTTTTTGAGGAAATGTTGAGAAATTTTATTTCATAATCCAAAGTGGATACTTGAAGAAAATCAACTAAGATGAGAAATTAACTAAGGTAAAAAGGTAAACAGTCTAAACAGTGGACATCAACTCATGGCTCACTGGCCCCAGCTACTGGTAGTATTTCTTTAGATGTTCTGTATTCCATGGGTGGCCCAGGGCCTTTCCTTCAAAATTCTAGATTATGTAGGTACCTGACCTTATTACCTCCGTGACCGTGTAGGGTTCTTCCAAGTTGGGTCACAGCTTCCCTTTCCGAGAGTCTTTGGTAGACAAAATGATCTTTTTGAGGACTAGGTCCCCAGGTAAGAAGGCACGAGATTTCACCCTCGAATTGTAGTACTTGGTTATGAGACGGGTGTACTCTGCATTTCTGAGCATGACTATTTCTCTCTCCTCTACCAAGTCGAGGTTGATGCGGAGGCCTTATTCGTTACTGGTAGGGTCATGATGTTAGACCCTAAAGGAGTGTACCCCGATTTCAATGGGTATCACTGCCTCTATTTCGTAGGATAGAGAGAATGAGGTCTTACTTGTAGGACCTCTTGGTGTCGTCCAGTAGGCCCATAACACTCATGGTAGTTCGTCTACCCACTTTCCTTTTGCGACTTCGAGTTTGGATTTCAAGTTGCGGAGTATGGTTTTGACAGTGACCTCTGCTTGCCCATTTTCCTGTGGATGGGCAGGGCTAGAGTGAGGCTGCTTGATTTGGAGGTCCGCACAGTAGCTGTTGAGGAGTCTCTTATCAAACTCTTTGACGTTGTCGCTTACAATGGCGTGTGGTACCCTAAAGCGATAGACCAGACTCCTCCATATAAAATCCTTTATCTTCTGGTCTGTGATCTTAGCTAGGGCTTCAGCTCACTTAGTGAAGTAGTATACGACGATGACCACGAATTTACATTGGCTTTGGCTTACTGGGAGGGGACCCAGGATTTTGATTCCCCACATGGAGAAAAGCCATGGACTATGGATGGCGGTGAGCTCTTCGAGTGACTGTCTCGACACGGTTGCAAAGCCTTGACATTTGTCACACCTCTTGACAAAGTCTTTAGAATCTCTGATCATGGTGGGCTAATAGTATCCTTGCCTAACTGCTTTATGGGCTAATGCATGCCCTCCTGAAGGGTTTTCGCACACCCCTTCATGTATCTTTCTCATGGCGTAGTCGGCCTTTTTGGGGGTGAGACATCGAAGTAGTGGGAGAGAATGACTTTTCTTGTAAAGGGTGTTTTCCAGAACAACATACCTAGATGATCTTATCCTTTGTGTTGTCTGGGAGAGTGCCCTCCTCGAGGTAGGCTCTGAGGATGCACAGTGGACACTGCCCTCCCCTGTTTTAGAGGTGCTAGGCTCATACTGGTGACCTTTCAGCGCCGGGCCCATAAGCAGGTTGGTAGAGGAAAACTTGGCGAGGGCGTCCGCCATGGCATTTTCTTCTCGTGGCACATGAGGGATATAAAAATGGGCAAACTTTGTGAGTAGAACTTGTACAACTGAGAGGTACTCCTACATCATTTCTTCCTTTGTTTCAAAATCTCCTCTCACCTGGTTAATGAGTTGAGAGTCACTGAAGGTCGTAAAGTTGAGGGTCTCCATCTCCAGTGCTAGTCTCAGACCTGCTATAAGAGCCTCGTACTCAGCTTGATTATTTGACGTGTTAAAATGGAGAGATACGACATATTTCAGTGGAGTATTGTGAGGGCTGACCAGTACTAGTCCTGCTCCCCTGCCCTCGTTGGTGGAGGACCCGTCTACATAAAGCTTCCAGAATGGTGCAGTGGGTGATGGAGGCGATGTTGGAATAGGAAAGGTTGTAGGTAATAGGATACTAAGTGACTCCTAGTGAGAGAGGTGCGAGGCAAGTGGTAAAGGCAGCATTCTGGGCATGGTGGGCGGCGCCCTGTTCATAGTGAATGATGCCTTGGGCCACTCATCTTGCTGATGCTCCTCTGAGCTGTCATGTTCTTCCAGGGTAGCGTCTGGTTCAGTACAGGCAGTGTGCACTAAGCATGTGGACGCTGGGATTCCTAATACTTCATCTTGTGGCTCCTGTGATGGTGTAGAATATTTTACGAAATCTGCGAGTACTTGTGTTTTAATGGCTGATCGTGGTTGATACTGTACGTCGAACTCGCTCAACTTGACGGCTCACTTGAGCAGTCGGCCGGAGACATCAGGTTTTCCCAATATTCTTTTGAGTGGTTGGTTTATGACCACCACGATGACGTGTCTCTGAAAGTAATGATGTAGAGGCCTTATAGCAGTGACAAGGGCGAGAGCCAACTTCTCTAATTCTGAGTACCTCACATCTGCCCCTCGGTACACCCTGCTTATGTAGTATATGGGCTTCTGGATTCCTCCATCCTCTTTGATGAGGACAGAACTGATAGTAAAGGGCGAGGTGGAGAGGTAAAGGTAGAGGACCTCTCCTGGTATGGCATGGGAGAGTAGTGGTGGTGTGGCGGGGTAAACTTTGAGCTTTTGGAAGGCCTCCTCTGCGTCTGGGCTCCAATGAAAAGACCTGCGTAGGATCTTAAAAAATGGGAGACATTTACCTACAGACTTAAGGACGAACCTGTTGAGGGCGGTTGGACCTCCTTGGTCAAGGTAGGGGACTTCATCTCCAAGACAACTTTGATTTTAGCTAGGTTAGCCTCAATACCCGTTTTATGGACCATGAAGCCTAAGAACTTCACTGAGCCAATGCCGAAAGTGCATTTTTTAGGGTTCAACTTCATTTTGTAGGCTCTCAAGACATTGAAGGTCTCTTGGAGGTGTGTTATATGATCTGTCGCTACTGCACTCTTTACCAACATGTTGTTTACATATACCTCCATTATATTTCCAATTTGAGCCTTAAACATCCTATTAATGAGGTGTTGGTATGTGGCACCGGCGTTCTTGAGTCCGAAAGACATCACCCTGTAACCATAAGTGTCTCTCGGGGTGACGAATGAGGTCTTCTCCGGATCTGGGAGAAACATGCTAATCTGGTTGTATCCGAAGTAGGCGTCTAGAAAACTCAATAGCTCGTGTCCCGCTATGGCATCAATGAGTATGTCAATGCGTGAGAGAGGATAGTTGTCCTTGGTACAGGCCTTGTTGAGCTCTGTGAAGTCCACGCAGAGGCGTCATTTCCCATTGACCTTTGTTACCATTACCACATTGGACAGCTAGTCTGGGTAAACTACCTCCCTCACTGATCCATTAGTCAGCAGTTTATCCACCTCCTTCTCCATGACTTGCCCCTTCTCAGTACTTACGTTCCTCAACTTTTGTTAAATAGACTTGTATCTGGGGTCAATGTTGAGTAGGTGGGAGGTTACCTTGGGGTCAATGCCCTCCAAGTCCTTGTGGGACCAGGCAAAGATGTCTGTGTTTTGCTTGAGAAAGTCTACTAAAATAGATGCCAACTCTTGGGAGAGTGAGGAGCCTATGTAGACCTTTCTCTTTGGAAGGCTATCGTTGAGCACCACAAATTGAAGTTCTTCTGCAGGTTCACCCCTTTCCAAGGTGCTGTCATCCCTGGGGTTAAGTGCTTCGACTTGAAGAGTCTCATGCGACCTCTTAGTCCTCAGAGAGGCCACGTAGCACTCTCTGGCTGAGACCTGATCTCCTCTTATCTCTTCAACCCCATTGGAGGTTAGAAAACAGAGGATAAGGTGGTAAGTAGAGGGTACCGCCCTTAAGGCATTGAGAGCAGGGTATTTAAGAATTACATTGTAAGTAGAAGAGCAATCAAGTACAAGAAAATTTATCATTATAGTAGAGCTTCTAAGAGCAGTCTTTGTTATGACAGACAAGGTGATAGATCCTAAGGGATGGACTCTCTCTCCTGAGAAGCCAACTAAAGGAGTCCTGACTAGTTGTAGTCGTTCTCTGTCGAGGTGAAAGTTGTCATAGGCTATGGCAAACAGGATGTCGACCGAGCTACTACTATCGACTAAGATCTTCCTGACATGGTAATTGGCTACTATCAAGGTCAAAACTAAGGGGTCATCATGTGGGACCTGGACCCCTTCAATGTCTTTGTCTAAGAAGGTGATGACCTTCTCCTCCCCATATCGGGGTGTCTTCATTGGGCGAGAGTCATGAGACTTTACTTATCTGGCTATACGGGCGTGCACCTTCCTGGCGAAGTTAGAGTCACCTCCTCCTCCTATCCTTCATGCGATGGTCTGAATCTAGGGATGACAGTGGACCAGAAAAAAATGGGTATTCGTCCAAACCCGCCCCGTTTGGACCGGGGATGGACTATACGTATTGGACGGTGGATGTATACGGGGATACCCGTATAAACCCGTGCGGGGATGGAGGCGGGGATGAACTTACCCTTACCCCGCCCCGTCCCCGTTACCCGTTAATATATGTATATATATATTAAATATGAAAATAAACTCTTAAGTTAACTTAAACCTAACACGTTTTGGGCTCTTCCTCTATCAGCACAACGCCGCCCCCTCTTCCTCTGTCTCTCTCACTCTCACTCTCCCTCCCTCCTCTTCCTCTAAGCTCAATCGTTGTCCGCCGTTGATCTCCGCAAAACGCCGTTGCTCCTCAATCGCTGTCCGTTGTTCACTGCTCCTCTTTGTAGGTTTGAATCCTTTCGCTTGTATTATATATGCTCTTATATATGTTCGATGCTCCTCTTTGTAGGTTTGGTGGTGATTTTGTTGTCGGTTTTTGCTGTGAGGGGAGGTAGATTGTGTTAGTCGGTTTTTCGGTTTTGGT
The DNA here is from genome assembly GCA_023539305.1 of Ilex asprella. Lineage (NCBI taxonomy): Eukaryota > Viridiplantae > Streptophyta > Magnoliopsida > Aquifoliales > Aquifoliaceae > Ilex > Ilex asprella. Next base: position 12,809,575 of record CM042187.1, on the reverse strand, counting down.
GATTGATTTTGTTTTCGGTTTTGCTGTGAGGGGTGGTGATTTTGTTTTCGATTTATTGGTTTCTGCTCAAAGTCCATTTGAGTTTCAAAACTTGGGTTTTATCGGTTCTTTTTGAACATTTTTTAATGGATGGTCTGTATAAGAGCTTGGTTTTGGTATGAGAAGTTTCTGTAATGTATTATATGTCTGATTAGATTGAATTGGAACCAAAGTGCACTGGATTGGTATTAATATTATGAGACAATAAGAGTTTGAAGATCTTCTCATCTTTATTGAGGACTTCCTGAGGGGTTATATGTTATTCATTATATAGTGGAGCTTCGTGAGTTTAAAGATTGGTATTAAATTGTAAGTTCTTTGTTATTCATTATAAAGATTGGTTTTATGCTATTATTATTCAGAGTCAGTTTGCTTGGTTTATTGTGCATTTGTGGTTAGATATGTGATTATGGGAACAATTTTAGTAGGTCTTTCAGTAGAGTTCTTGGTGTAAGTTCGATTTCTTACTCATGCATTTGTCCTTGTTCTCATATTCTTTTCCCGGCTTAGATTCAATTAGATCCATACTCTGCTTATGACATAACATCACGTGATTTTTCCTTACTTAGAAATTAGGCAGCAAACCACTTCATAGAGATTTTTTGCGTTTGTTCTGGTAAGCTAATGAATGGCAAATCATTTAAAAGGAAATACAATTTCTTTCCATCCTTTAAATAAGTTTAACTATTACCAAAACTTAAATGCAATAGTGGTACATCCGTTTTATATTAGATAGTGTACGACAACATAACTACACCACACAAATTATTCTCTTTTTCTCTCTTTCACTTTACTTTTTCTTCTTTCTCCTAAACCCCAAAACTCTTATTATTATTATTATTATTTATCTTGTTATTTGAGTAAATTTCAGCCCAAAATATATTTAATACCACACATCTGAATTAATGGAGAAATAATGGAAAGAAAAACAAGAAAAAATGCAACACATATAGACTTAATGTTTTGTTTAGGAGGACTATTGGAAGCATTTTGGTTGTACGAGGACTACTACTTTACTATTTTTGGTGCTTTAGTGCATAGCCAGTGGAAAAGGGAAATATAAAGTATACTCTTTACTTATCTTTTGCATCTAATTTAGAGTTCTCGTTTTGTTTTCGAATTTGCAAGATATCTGGCCTATTTTTGCTACTGCACATATAGTTTTTTGGTGTATCCATATCGGGTAATTATATGCCATGCATAGTGAAATTGAATTGGCAAGCATTGTTTTGGTGAGCAAGCTCGAATTGAATTGGAAATTGATGTTTTCTTTCTCTTTTGGTTTCTACTTAGTTGTTTTTTAACATGTAGTTGATTACAAAAAAATGGAAAGAGACGCAATGAGAAATGATATGTCAACTCCTGAAACTTCTGCAACACCGGGTGAAAGCAACCAACTTCCAATCTCTATTGATGAAAATCAATCTACCAACTCAACTCCAATGACTCTTGGTGAAACAGATAGGCATAGATCAATTGTGTGGAATCATTTCAAGAGAAAAATAATTGATGGGAAGATAAAGGCCGAGTGTAATGAATGTAAGAAAATGCTTGTTGGTGGTGCTAAGAATGGAACTAGCCACTTTCATGACCATCTTAAAAGTTGTCCGAAGAAGAAATATAAAAGTTTGAAGCAATGTTTATTGGTATCAAATAAATTAAAGAAGGATACTGAGAAAACAATGGAGAACTGGCGATTTGTTCAAGAGGAGGGGAGGAGGGATCTTGCCAATATGATTATATTGCATGAATATCCTCTTAGTATGGTTGAGCATCACGGGTTTCAAAAATATTGTCACACTCTTCAACCAATGTTCAAAATAATATCCCGCAACACTCTCAGAAATAATATCCTTCAAATTTACAAAATCGAAAAAGAGAAGACAATGAAGTTGTTGGAAAAAACAAAAAGTAGAGTTGCTATCACTACGGACATGTGGTCCTCAAACAATCAAAGAAAGGGATACATGGCAATCACCACACACTTTATTGACAATTATTGGACATTGCAAAGTCGAATTATAAGGTACTAACGATCTTTCATTAGCATATGTTATTTATTATAAGGTACTAATGATTTTCCATTAACATGTGTTATTTATTATCTTTAGATTTTTATATGTACCTTATCCACATACCAAGGAAGTGCTTGTGGAGTGTTTGATGGATTGCTTTTTCGATTGGAACCTTGATAGAAAGTTGATAACTTTGACCGTGGATAATTGTACCACTAATGATGCAATTGTGGCTATTTTGATCGATAAACTTTCATTTGGTTCATTAATATTGCATGGTCGGTTGTTTCATATGCGTTGTTGTGCACATATTCTCAACTTAATTGTCCAAGATGGTTTGAATGTGATTGGAGATGGTATTGAAAGAATTCGTGATAGTGTTGCTTATTGGACAGCATCTCTCAAGAGAGTGCAAAAATTTGAAGAGGCAGCTAATCAGATACATATTCCAAGTAACAAGAAGCTTGCTCTTGATGTTAAGACTCGATGGAACTCTACTTTTCTCATGCTTCAAACTAGTTTGATTTATAGAGATGTGTTTGCTCACTTGAAATATCGAGATTCTCATTACAAGCTTTGTCCGACTGAAGATGATTGGGAAGTGGCAAGAGAGATTTGTGAAAAATTGGAATTGTTTCATACTGCAACCAAATTGTTTTCAGGTACAAAGTATCCTACTGCCAATGTATACTTTCCAACTATTTGTGGGATAAGAGTAAAAATATCTAAGTGGCTTCAAAGTCCCAAAGACGTGATAAAAGATATGGCCTTGAATATGTTGGAAAAGTTTAACAAATATTGGAGTGTGATTCATGGTGTTATGGGAATAGCCACTATTTTAGATCCACGGTATAAGTTGGGAATTTTGGAGTATTACTATGAGAAAATGTATGGAAGTGTTGAAGCTTTAAATGAAGTGACGAGGATTAAGGAGCTTTGCTTGGAATTGGTTGGTGAATATGAAGCGAGGCAAGGAAGTCATTATGAACCACAACCTTCTCCTCCCCCTCTTCAATCAGATATCAATTCCAACTCTCCATTAATTGATGATCTATCTGATTTTGATAAGTTTATACAAACAAGAGACATAACAAAAGCACGTGGGAGGTCTGAGTTGGATTGTTACTTAGAAGATGGTATGATGCCAAGAACTTCAAATTTTGATGTACTGTCTTTTTGGAAGACAAGTGGTCCTAAGTATCCCCTGCTCCAAATGATTGCTAAAGATCTTTTTGCTATTCCTGTTTCTACCGTTGCCTCGGAATCTGCTTTTAGCACAAGTGGGAGGGTGATCAGTCCACATCGCAATAGACTTCTTCCAACTACAGTAGAGGCTTTAATGTGCTCTCAAAGTTGGTTATGTGCTGAAGGACGAGGTAATGAAATATTATTTGTACGTGCATCATAATTTTTTTTTTTGGGGTAAAGTATGACTAATGCATTATTATTTTTTTGTTAGATTCATCTACTTCAACGGGCATGAAGAGCTACACATTATTAGAGGATCTTGATATTAATGATGAGGTATATCGTTTTACTTGAAAATTTCTCTTTGAAAAAATTTAATTTTTTTTTAATGATATAGGAAAATGATGTTGAAGAAGTAGATTCTACCACCACCGACGGTGTTAAGTGATGATTGAAGGAGTAGATTCTACCACCCATTATGTTATTTGTGTTATGTTGTATAATGTTGAATTATATCAAATTTAAGTAGTATTTTAAACATTTTTTATTTGTGTTATTTTGGACATTTGTTTGGTTGAAGACTGGGCAGTTGGTCTGGCTTGACTACTCTTGTCTAATTTTTTGTAAATTAAGCTGGGCTGGTGCTATGCTGTTTGGTTTTTGAGATTGGTTTCGGTCTGTATTTAAAGGATAAATTGCTTTGATTATCTTGAAGGATTAAAAGCCAACTTTGGTAATGGTTTAGTATTTGGTGTCTAAGCAGTGACTGTTTTGGTTGTTAAACTATTACTATTTTGCTTAAATAGTTTCAGTTTTTGTTTCTTGTAATTTTTGGTTTTCATGAAATCAAATTTTCTCTTTTCTTTAAAAAAAAAAAGGCAAAGACTTAGGCTTAGGCGGGTACGGGTATGGGGACGGGGACGAGGATTATAAATTTACCCTCGGACGGGAATGGGGATAAAAATTATACCCGTTAGTGGGGGTGGACCGGAGATGGACGAAGATTTTTTAAGTGGGTACGGGGATGGAGACTATGCCCCCGCCCCCGCTTCGGTCCATTGACATCCCTATCTGAATCTCACCGAGGGGCTGCTGACGCTCTTGTTCTTCATGCGGAGGAGCTGGTCCTCAACCAGCCACATACTGTCTGAGATGACCCCGCTGGATAAGCTCCTCAATTTGCTTCTTTAGTTAAAAAAAGTCGTTTGTGTCATGTCCATGGTTACGGTGAAAGCGACAGTACTTACTGGAGTTCCTGTATTTGGGGTCAGACTTCATCTTTCTGGGCCAACGGATGGCTGGGTCATCCTGTATCTGGAGTAGGATATGTTCCACTGAGGCGTTGAGTGGAGTGAATGGTTGTCGGTCTCTCGGGGACAGTGGCCCAAGACGGTCTTTTACAGGGACCCTTTCGACTTTCTTTCTCTTGTTCTCGGTTTTTCTTTAGTCTTTTCAGTTGTCTTTCCTTTTCTCCCCCTCGGGAGGACTCACCTCGCTGGGCCTTAATGGCATCCTCGGCATTCATGTACTTTTGCGCCCTGGATAACAGCTCGGGCATGCTAGAGGGAGGTTTCTTAAGTACAGAGAATATGAAGCTGGAGGTGCGGAGGCTGGTGATGAAGGCCGCCAAGGTTACCTTGTCATCCGGTTCCTCAACCTAGAGAGCTTCCTCATTGAAGCAGACGAGGTAGTTTATGAGACTCTCATCCCTATCCTGCTTAATGGTGAGCAGGTGGGTCACTGGTTTTTTATGATGGCATCCCCCAACCCCCAATGAAGTGGGAGACAAAAGACCTGCTTAGCTCTATGAAAGAGCAGATGGAGGAGGGCTTGTGGCAAGGGTTTAAGGTGGTAGGGAAGGACCTACACATAATCTTCTCAGGCACATTGTGGAGTTACATGAGGAACTTGTAGGTGTCCAGATGGTCAAGGTGGTCTTTGGTGCGGTCGAAGACCTTGATGAAGGGTATCTTGAACTTCGAAGTTTACAGATAATTAACAATATTAGTGACAAATGGAGTGTCGGTACGTCTTACCAGATAATCCTTAGCCTCGGGCGCCTGGGCCTTGACAGCATTGAGGGCATCACGGAGTTAGTTTTGCACCTCTCTGATCTTTTCGTCCAACTAGTTGGGGACATCTTCAGTTGGATGGTGGTATTGGCTTTCGTGATCACCGTATTGACTTTCTCCTTCGTCCTCACGCGCAGGCACATGCGAAGGGTAAACACGTAAGCTCCCTACGCGTTGAGGAGGGGCTACTGGGCGAGGGGCTCCTTGGCGAGGCACTGGAGCATTCTGGAGAGGACCCCCATGGTGGGGTGTTGTTTGGCTCTCAGAAGGGATAAGTAGTGGCTCCTCTTCTGTTGGAGGGAGTGGGACTCCTCCCAAGGGGTGAGGCACAATGCCTCCCTAGGTGAGCATAGCTGAATAATCTTCTGGTTTTGTTTCACCAGTAACTGCATGGTTTAGAGAAGTTGTTGTTCTAGTCCAGCTGCTGTAGTAGAAGGTTCTGAGGGTGCGAGGGGAGGCGGAGCCTCCTATCGATAAGGAGGGTTGTTGTCCCCCGGTTGTTGGCTAATGGATTGGGTAGTGATTGCCACAGGTAAGAGTGAGAAAACTAGTCGTTTCCCATAGACGGCGCCAACCTGATGATGCACAAATCAATTTTCGTGCAAGATCAACAGTCAAGAATGTTTAAGGGGTGTGATTAATAAGAAATTAACAAAAAATCAATGAAAATCAAGAGTAAAACGGTAAATAATAGATCAACACAAAGATTTATAGTGGGTCGATCTGGGTGACCTACGTCCACTCTAAAAAACGGCAGCGGTGGCCTGTGGTATTTTATTAATGAATGGTGGTACTCCAGAGAGTTACAGTGCTTTGGGGGACAGAGAGAGAGTAATAAGTGTAGGAGATGTGTATAGGTTTCAAATGTCTGCCCTCAATGTTGAGATGACTTACATTATATAGCTAGGATAAGGCGGTGACGTGATAAAGCAGGTTTCTATCACTTTGGTAAGTTCCATTTTAGTAGGACTTAATCTTCACCCCGATATTTTCTCTCCCGTGTTCCTATTCTGTCAGGGAATGATCTTGGACTAGGCATGGTCTTGATCTTGAGACTGGACCTAGAGTGAGCTATGCTCATTTGGACTTCGGAGTCATTCCCATGGCATTGAGGGGAACTGAGGGGAAGACAATGGAGGGGAGCTCAAAAGACGGCCCATGGGCGGTGCCTCAAGGGACCCTATGGGCGGCGCTCATTTGGGGACATTGGGCGACGCCCCTTGGTCCTGGGTGCTGGCCTCTTGGCTCCTTCGGACATTTGTCTTCCACTGGTACTTTGGACTTCCTCTTATGGGTCAACTCAACTCAGATTTGGGCTTCCTCGATTTACTTAAGCTGGGCCTAGCCCAGTAAAATTCGGGCTTATCAACATCCACTATATTTTTTGTTCTTCTTATATAACTTTGAGCTGCTTCAATGTAATTGTTAAAGGTTTTCTAGAAAAATAAATTGCAATTAGATTCTTGCAATTTTTTATCTCTTCTGAGAAAGAATGCTTGACATGCCACATATATTTTACGTTGACTTTATGACTTAAATTAATTGATTCGTAGAGTTCAAGATAAGATATAGTCTGTCCCTCCATTCTAGTTGCTGAGCTACAAAAGGATGCTAATGAAGTATGAACTATGATACAAATAAATATTGTATGACCAAGCTAGAATAATATTTTTCCTAAACACACGACCAATAAGACCAAAAGAAAAGCACAAAGATCTTTCTCTCAATATCATAAATCAATGACCTTTTATCAAAATCTCAATACAACTCCTAAGGTTACACATTCTCTAACAGCTCATGCACAAATTCTTTGCTGATGAAAAAAAAAATCTATACAGGGTAAATGTTCAAAGTTGGCTTCATGACAAATATGTGAAAAATATAATGACACTTTAGAAGACATACTCTTTAGCTTTGAATGAACCCACAATAGTTATTTTTGCTACTAATATAGGATACATAATTAATCAACAACGTCCAATTGTCAATGCTTACTTAAGTTGTGAATTTTTAGGAAAAATGATCCACCGTATTTATTTAATTTTTAATACTTAAAATTAAAATAACTCATGTGCAACGCATGTGTGCTCTAATTAGTTACTAATAAAATTGCCTTAACATGAAAGCAGTAACAAGCAAGACCTTTATTCCCATGGGGGAATACAGTAAGGCCTTGTCTGATCTATATGATAGATCACAACTTTTAATTTCCTATATTATCCCTACTTAGATTTGTATATCCAATCATACTCTAATCTCTTATCTTACTTGATTTAAACAACGAAAATTTAAGATATCAATGGTGTATATTACTCTATGAGAAAGTTAATAGACACTTTTATTCAAGTCTTCTTATTCTCTACATGATGGAAGTATAATTGCAACTATCATTTAAGGCAATAAAAACATGATGAATAGTATGTCATTACAAATCAAAGTTATGGAAGTTAAAAGAACTTGGTGCAACTGAAGGGATACAAAAAGTCATAAAATCCAAATGTTTAATGAATTACAAAGGGCATATGTGCCAAGTATAAATCCATCTCACCCTCAATCCATAAGAGCCACCAAGTTATGCAAATTACAAGCAGTCTAATTTAACTACAAAATATTCATTTTAAATTTGAAATACCAAAAATAAAAAATTGAAAAACATTACTATGGTATTAAAATCAATTAAAACACTAAGGACTTGATTGTTCCAATTGAAATTTCAAGAAGTAAGTTAAAACATGACTCATACTTGAAGAATGTAAAGCTTACAATGCTCAAATAAAAATTATACTTCAATCTAGGCCACGTGCAATGCATGTGTGCACCAACTAGTCTTATTAAAAGTTAATATAAAGTTAGTGTGGAGTTATGAATATAAATATTGGCTGGTTATGACTCAATCCAAGAAGATCACGACAAAATGAGGCTAACTCCCAACTTTTTTAGCCTTGACTTAACTTTTTGGGATTGTAACTTGATCCAATTTGAATTGTAATTGACCTTATTTTATGATGACTGTCGGTACGATACCAAATTCGGTATCACAGTGAGTTCCTTAGAGTTATGGTTGGATACTTGTTTATGGTAATTTACCCTGCTGATGCTTTTGGATGATTTTTTGTAGTGCTAAATAGCCAGACGATTTGAGTGCTCTATTTTGCCCCTATTCAAGTAAAAAGTTCATATTGGTCTATCATTTATCAATTAATTAGGATGAGTCTAATGATGGATGGGTTTAATGATTATAATCCCATAAATTCTGCATGTTATTAGTTTATAGAGAGAGAAAAGTTGTGAAATATTATTTTCTCTTGGGAAATCCTGTACTTAATCTAGCTTTGTTCTATCACGGTGTGAGGGCACTAGGAGTGTGTGTTTGGATTCAAGTTTGTTGCTACAAGTCATGTGTTAGCATTTCAAATGGTGAATTTGTATTCCTTAGTACTATATACATGTTGATGTAGTGTCGTATAAGACTGCATACATTTGACATTTCTCAAATTCGCCATAACGTTGCCCTTGTTGTTGATTTACCTTTTTGGCTGTCAGTTGGAGGCTGTGAAAAACTTGGGAAATGAATGAAAAACGAGTTTCCGAGGCCAATAGGAATGGCTTGCAAATTTTAACGTTGAACAATCTTAGATTGACACTACACCAATATTTCATTAACTTCTAAACCTTTTTTTCTGTTTATATTGTGGCCATCCCCCACAATATAGCATGCATCCTTTGCTACCAGTGATTTGCATGCTAGTAAACTCTTCCATGTATGGGAGTCTTGACATTGTGGCTCCATATGGAGGAAGGATGATCTGGAGCAATATTTTCTTTTCATTTGTGTGGTCCACAGTTTGGAGTTGTTAGAGAATAGTTGCCACCCTAATTTTTCCATAAGAGCCCTATTAGTGTCTTGCATCTTCCTGAATCTCAAACCCCCAACATATTTGGGTCTACATATGAAGTCCTAGGACTTGTATGCCATTGCCTTTTTATCTTTTGAATGACCCCACCAAAACAATCTAATTCTTTGGTCCATTTTGTTGCAAATTGTCTTTGGTAATAGGAAGGACTGCATAGCATAGGTAGGCATTGCAAGGGCAACTAACTTGATGAGTGTGGCCTTTCCTGCATAGAATAAGACTTTGGATTTCCATCCTTGTAGTTTTGCATCCAGTTTCTCAGAAATGGTCTGATTCTAGATTTCTTCAAGAAGAGTGGAAGGCCTAGGTCGGTAGCATTAGTGGTTCCTCTTTTAAGGCCAAATCGGTTTTTTGCTTCCTTGATTTTGTTGCTGAGTATATTGGGACTATGGAAAATTCTTGATTTGTCTCTGTTGATCTGCTGCCTCGGCCACTCCTGACTGGTGTTGAGAACTCTGGAAATTGTTGAGGCTTCCTCTACATTTTCTATTCCAAAGAACAATAGATCATCTGCAAACATTAAGATGAGATATTGCTTCACAGTTCCTTGCTATTTTGACTCTTTTAATGTTACCATATGCAACATCTTTATGGAATAACCTGGAAAACACTTTAGAGTAGATTATAAATAGAAAGGGGGACAAGGGGTCCTCTTGTTTGAGTCCTCTTTGTGTAGAGAATTTGCCAAATGGACCTCCATTAATCATGATTGAAAAAGATGAAGTAGAAATGCATTGATGGACAAGGTTAATGAATAGGGTTGGCAAGCCAATTAAGGATAGGACATTGAGTAAAAAAGGCCACTCTACTCTATCAAAAGCCTTAGCCATGTCTATTTTGAGAAGCATGAGTGCACCCTTGCCTTTTTTCTTTTTAAGTTGGTGTACTATTTCCTGGGCTAAGATGGTGTTTTCAACTATGTTCCTTCTTGGGACAAAGGCTGACTGGTTGGGAGTGCCAAACTGGTCCAAGAAAGGCCTTATTCTATTAGCTAATAGTTTGGATATGATCTTGTAAATGAAATTAAAGAGACTGATGGTTCTATATTGGTTCACTATGGAGGATTTTGGAGTTTTGGGAATTAGGCAAATATTGGTGCGATTAAGCTCTGTTAGCATCAGTCTACCAGCAAAAAAACTCCTGTATGTGTTAATGACATCAGGACCTACTGTGTTCCAATAGGTTTTGAAGAATAAGACTGACATTCCATCTAGGCCTGGGGATTTCAGTGAGGGCATGACAAATAATGTGGACTTTATTTCTTGAGTTGATGGGATGGAACAGAGATCAGAGTGTTGTTCTTTCTGTGATGACTGGTTGAAAGAGGTTGTTTATATTGGCTGGGAATTGTGGGTTGAATATAGCAAATAATGATTAAAAATATGTTTAAACTTTATTACCTATCTCATTCCTTTCTGTGATCCATGTTCCATCCTCAAAGTTGAGGCAGTCGATAGAATTTCTTCTGGCCCTTATAACTGTGAAGGTGTGGAAGAATTTCGTATTAGCATCACCTTCCTTTATCCATTGCACTTTGGATCTTTGGCGCCACAGTATTTCCTCCCTTTTTAGTTGCTCTGACAGCTCATGAGTTAGGATTCTTTCTTCTGTCATATTGTTATTTGTTGGTTCTTCTTGTTTCAACTGATCAATCCAATCTAGTAGCGTTTTTTTCTTCTGAATTCAGTTCCAAAATTGTTCCTTGCTCCATTTTTTCAAGGCATCCTTAGTAGCTTGGAGCTTCCTGCATAATCTGTAGGCAATTGAGCCCTTCTTGTTTGTGCCCCAATTGCTTTTGATCACATAATAGCTTGTGGCGTCTTTGATCCACATTGGCTCAAACTTGAAGGACTTAGGGAACCAGTTTTGATCTCCATATGTGTTTAGCAGCATCGGGTATTGATCAGATTCTATGGTTGGGAGATGTCTAATAGATGCTCTAGTGAATAAAACTCTCCATTCTATGCTGAAAATTCCCATGTCCAACCTTTCCTTGATGTTAGTCATTCCTTCTCTCTTATTTGGCCATGTAAAAGGATTCCTTGAAAATTTTAAGGCCACCAGTCCTTGGTCTTGAATAAAATCACTGAATCCTCCATGTGAAGGACATGCAAATGGTCGCCCACCTTTCTTCTATAATTGTGATACTACGTTGTCGAAATCTCCAATGAATAGAGAAGGCCCTATAAAATCTTGATTGATTTGCTCCATGTTGTCCCAAAGTTGTTGTTGCTGACTTTCGGTAGCTGGTGCATATAAGCAGTTGAGGAGCCATTTTGAATCTGATGGGTCTGCAAATACCAGTGTAGAGATGATGTGCTTGGAGAGGACTATTTCTATGTTGACTCCCTTCCTCCAATAGAAACCAATGCCACTAGATACTCCTTTTGATGACTCTGCTTCAAGGCTATACAAGCCTAGCTTGTTCACAATTGTTGCAATCTTTTTTTTTTTGAGATCTTTGTTTCTGAGAGGAATAAGAAATCTGGATGAAAGTCCTTTATTTGTTCCCTTAGATGGAGAATTATCGAGGCACTAGTTAACTCTCCACAATTCCACACATATCCTATCATGGAGAGGTTGGGGGCATGGTCAGGCCAGCCTCCTCAGCCATTGAAGTGGTTTCTTCTGTCCATTCTACACTTATTCCATGCAAACTTGTTGCCAGGACTTTACTTATCTTCTTGGTGGATTTCATGTAGGTGATTTTTCTTCTTGATTGCCTAGACATGTTGGAATTTGACATAAGAGTTGGGTCAGTCTCTGTGGTATCTTGTTATGATGCTGGTTTAGTTGAATTGTCTTCTAGCACTATGATTAAATATGGTTATTGGTCTGGGTTAATGGAGTTTTTGGGTCCCAAATTGGTGATGGGTTCTGGTTTGTTTTTCAAACTTTACTCCTTTTCTAAGCTTCACTACACAAATGAATATTAAGTCCCTCTCCCCCCTCCTCCCCCAACAAAAAAATAAAAAATAAAAATAAAAATAAAAATGGTTTTAAAAAAAGAATATTAAATAGTGGGCATACAGTAACTCTTGTCCTATAAAAACCAACTCAAAGTCTTCACGACTTTGTTTCCATTGGTGGACACTTGTCCACTTAATAAATTTCAAATTTACCACCTTCCTTTTTTTTTTCATTTCACCCCCCACTTAAAAGTAATATGAAATGTCCTGCCTGTAAAATAGAAAGCGACAGCTGGCCTGGCCAGCACACTCACCACCTAATTCCAACAACTATAAATTGGTCCTCAAAGTTTTAATATTTCTCTTTTGACACGCAATAAAATTCTAATGTCGTAAATAATTACACTTACTTCACAATAATTTCAAATCAATTTTCACTTCGTTATTAGCATTACTTCTGATGGGACATTCCTGAGAAATGACCAGATCATGACACGTGTCCTCGGTGCCGACGGACATCCTCTGCGGTTGGGGCATGACCATGACCTCGGCCTCCAAAGGGTCCAATCTCTCGGCGTAAGGACCTCCCCTCCAAAGAGTGCCTTGTATCTCGGCTACGAGTCCCCTCCACAAGAACATGTTTCCTCGGTCCCGAGGGTACAATGAAAAGACTACTGACTATCGCAGTTGCAACTCTTACCCCTAGAGAAGAGCCTGATCAATGGTAATATTGGTTTCCCAAAAAGTCAGAACGAATGACTTCCCTCCAATGGTAGGCAGACACGTGGCCAAAGTACAGCCTATCGGCTACCTACGAATAGACTGCTCCATCAAGAGAAAGCTATCCCAGTCACATGCATTTAAAGAAAATCCCAGTGATGGGACGTGAATGGGTATTGTGGGAGCCGAGAGTAGGGAGCATTAAATGTTCTAAAGGCCGGTCATTTAATTCCGTCCTTTCGAATGACTAGCATTAACTGTTCGATGATACAAGGAGGTCCCAACAATTAATGTTGGGGTATTACGTAGGCGGACTGAACAGAATGCTGCCACCTACTCTGACAGCTACGCTCTACCTAGGCTAACAACAATGATGAGTTCTCAAAGGTATAAATAGTCTTCAAAAAGAACATTGGCGGGTAAGCAAGAAAAAAGACTCTAAGACCATAGCTCGAGTGTTTCCTTCTCCCCCTTCAAAAACTGACTTGATCATCGGAGGGGATACGCCAGAGAACACTCCGGCACCCTTCTAACCCGATTTTTTCTGTGCCAGGTAACCCTCTTCATCTGCCAAATTGGATCGAGCGACCACCCTGGAGCAATTCATCACCACTCCTTAAGCCCCCTTTGACCCTCTCAACCTATTCAAAGCGGTGAGAATTTTTGCGGGATCCGGCGATGAACCGCTGAAGGGGACTCGTCACCGTCCGTTTAGACCCGAAGCTAAAGTCTCTTCCACGATTAATCGCCACCCCATCTTGTTCTGTGTTCACCACGGGATAAGTCTACTCCGAAAATATTGTGCAGAAATTTGCCCGCACAATCTGGCGCCGTCTATGGGAAACGACTGAGTTTTCCAGTGGGACAGTAACAATGGTGAATACTCGACAAAAGGGAAAGGGTCCTCAGCACAAGAACCTCAATCTTCAGACTCTCTCCGTTTCAAAACCTAAACCATGGTGGTAGTATCAACGAAAGGATCTCCGTTCGTGGGGTGCAGACCCGTCAGACTAGTATGGGTATCGGGTCAGGAGGCTCCGCCCCATTAGCCCGACAATTGGCCGAGGTCATCGAGGAGAAATTTGGGGAAAGGTTACAACAGTTAGAATAGGACAATGTGAACGTCCTCAACCGAATCGACAAGTTCGTGGTCTCCAAGGAGAGATCTCGAGGCTTACCACGATCCCGGGAAACTTCCTTCGAGGACGAATCCCGGGACTTGAGGCATCACTTAAATGGTAAGGCCGAGAGTTCTAAAGCCCCGAAACGACCGAGGGCCCATGGGTAGTATCCGGAGTTTTCGAAAAAGAGGGGAAGACCTTTGGCTTGGAACGATCTCCGGTAGAGACTATCTAGACAAAGAGGAGTGGGAGAATCAGAAGGATCCACCCTCTCCACCCGATATCTAGGAAGAAGAGACCCCATAGACAACGACTTGCGAAATCATTTGGATGATAGCAGGAGAAACAAGGCCGTGAAGGGAGACGACGCCGACGACGATTTCATCCAATCACCATTCACAAGAAATATTATGGAAGCAGAGGTGCCGAAAAAATTCACCGTACCCGGGTTCAAGACTTATGATGGGAGATCCGATCCCGAGGCCCATCTTCGGCAATATAAACAGATGATGTCGCTGTATCATCTGGACCACCGACTATTGTGTCCAGTTTTTCCAATGAGTGTCGGAGACTCCGCTATGAAATGGTTAGAAACCCTTCCCCCAGAGAGCATAGGGTCATAGAGGGAGCTGACTCGACTATTCTCTGCTCGATTTATCACGAGAAGTAGGTGACCCAAAGACGTCGGGTCCCTGCTCACACTAAGGCGGAAGGAGGGAGAGACCCTTCGACAATATGCCACTCATTATTGGGAAGAAGTAAATGAGGTAGACGGATGCTTCGAGGTCATGGCAGCCGCCTCTTTCAGGTTGGGACTCTCCCGAGATACGGATCTTTACCGCTCCCTGACGAAAAAGACGCCAGCGGACATGAGCGAATTGATGGCCCGGATATACAAATATTCGAGAATAGAAGACGAGATACTGGGGGGCAAAGGAAAAGCCTCTGCCCCTAGAAAGGAAAAAGAAAAGGAAGGAGCCACTTCTCGGAGGGGGTTGGTACCCCCATCGGTGGGGTCCTTTAAAGGGATCCATACGATTTTCAAGGAACCAATTTATAGACTACTCAGCAAGATCAAGAAGGAACCTTTCTTCAAATGGCCACCAAAGATGCTTAGTGATCCGTCCACCCGAGATCAAACGGCGAGATGCTCCTACCATCAGGACTTCGGGCACCGCACCGAGAACTGCAAGGCTTATAATTTTTTCCTGGAAAAACTTGTCCGAGATGGATATCTGAAAGAATATGTCATAGCCGGACCAGAGGAGAATCATGGGGCTAATGATCCTACCACCGACAAGGACAACATAATAGATATTATTCATGTCTGCCCGATCGAACGACCAACGTCTAAGACCCTGCAGTCTGACCTCAAGAGGGTCGTGTTCACAAGGAGACTGGATGAGAGGGACATTAACCAGCCAAGTAAGAAGGCTCGGACTGGCGAAGCAAGTATTACCTTCTCGGATGCCGATTTGGCAGGCGTGGTTCTCCCCCATGGAGACGCTTTGATCATAACCCTGAAGATAGGCGATTTCAACGTAAAGAGGGTCTTGGTGGATTCCGGGAGTTCTTCGGAGGTGATGTACAGTGAAGTCTTGAAATGTATGGGGCTCAGCGTGCAGGATCTTACCAAGGTGAGAATGCCCCTCGTCGGATTCAATGGGTCGTTCGCCCTGCCGTTGGGAAAGATCACATTACCAGTAGTCACCGGTCCAGTCATCCTTAACACCGAGTTCATGGTAATTGACTCCGATTCTCCTTATAGCATCATCATGGGGCGGGCCTGGTTACATGCGCTAGGAGCTGTGCATTTTACCTACCATCAAAAGTTGAAGTTCCTCACCCCCGAGGGGGTGAAAGAAATTCGTGAGGATCAGGCATCTGTCAAGAACAGTTTCTATTCAGCTGTAAGAGTTGGAGTTGCCTCCAAAGATAAGGAGCGAGCCCTAGAGGATATCCTCAACAAATAGTAGCTACAGTCTGGGCGTCTCGGAGTGGACGACCCCCTGACGGATCCAGCCAACCGCTCTGTGGAGGACCTCCGAAAGGTTCCAATGGTAAATGCGGATGATGAGAAATACTTCTTGATAGGCTCCACCTTGAGTCCGGTAAAACAAGAGGAGATCATTAATTTCTTGAGGACAAGCGCCGATGTATTCGCTTGGGACGCGACAGACATGAAGGGAATAAAACCCGACGTGATAACCCATAGACTTCATGTCAACCTCGTCCACAAGCCAGTGAAGCAGAAACCCGGACGCATGGCGCCGCATCATGCCTTGGCCGTCAATGAGGAAGTCGAAAAGCTCTTTAAAGCCGACACCATCCATGAAGTACAATTTCCTGAATGGCTGTCAAACACAATCTGTGCAAAAAAGAAGGAAGGTAAGTTGCACGTATGCGTAGACTTCACTGATTTGAATAAAGCTTGCCCGAAGGATGATTTCCCCCTGCCGAAAGTAGATTAATTGGTGGACGCCACGGCCGGGTACCAACACATGACCTTCTTGGATGCCCGGGCCAGTTACCACCAGATCCCCCTTCATTCCGATGACCAGGAGAAGACCACCTTTATCACTCCGAGGGGAGTTTACTGCTATAAGGTCATGCCGTTCGGCCTGAAAAATGCAGGGGGCACGTACCAAAAACTCATGAACAAAATGTTCAAACGCCAACTGGGGAACACGATGGAAGTCTACATCGACGATATACTAGTTAACAACAAGAACCGTACGGACCACCTGTTGGATTTGCAGGATACTTTCTCCGTCCTCCGAGAATACGGATTGAAATTAAATGCGGCGAAATGTGTCTTTGGGGTCAGTTCAGGAAAGTTCCTAGGATATTTGGTAAGCCGACGTGGGATCGAAGCTAACCCAGAAAAGATACAGGCTATCCTAGACGTGCGAAGTCCCCGCACCATCCGAGAAATCCAAAAACTAACAGGGATGTTGGCCGCTTTAAGCCACTTTATGTCTCAGTCCACCGACAGATGTAAACCTTTCTTCTGCACCATAAGAAAATCTGGGAAGGACACTTGCAGTCCAGAATGCGAGAGTGCGCTCAACGGAATCAAAGAATACCTCCGGGTCCTTCCTACCCTGTCTATCCCGATCAGAGGGAAAATGTTGTTCCTGTACCTGGCTATATCGGAATATGCCGTCAGTGGGGTTCTTATCAAAGAGCATGACCACGATCAGAAACCGGTGTATTATGTGAGCAAGGCTCTCCTGAATGCGGAGACAAGATATCTACCTCTGAAGAAGCTGGCATTAGCCCCGGTCATGACTACGAGAAAGCTGAGACATTATTTCCAAGATCATCTGATCACTGTCCTAACGGACCAGCCCTTGAAGTTAGTCCTGAGGAAGGCCGAACTCTCGGGAAGAATCTTCAAATGGGCGATAGAAATGGGGGAACATGACATCCACTTTCAACCCCGTACAACCATCAAGGGCCAAGTCTTAGCCGATTTCCTTGTCGAATTCGTCGAAGAACAACCTCTCTCGGGAAGGCTCCTCCCCCTCGAAGAACCTCCACCGCCGGTAGCAACGAACGCGTGTCTTGGAGTCTCTACGTCGACGGATCTTCTAACAGCAGAGGCTCTGGAATCGAGGTACTACTTATCTCCCCAGAAGAAGTAATTACGGAACAGGCCGTTCGACTTGGTTTTAAGACTTCTAATAACGAGGTAGAATATGAGGTCCTTATCTCTGTGCTTAAATTAGCCGACGCGGCTGGAGTGATGACACTGACCATCCATTACGACTCTATGTTGGTAGTCAATCAAATCAACGGAGAATTTGAAACTAGAGATCCCAGAATGAAAGCATACCACAATCAGACTGCGACCCTACTCCAGAAGTTTGAAAGGTTTGAAATCAGGCAAGTACCCCGAGAGAAGAATGCTCATGCCGACGCACTGGCTCGCTTGGCCTCGGCGCTGGATTCTACCACCACACGGAGAATAACGGTAGAGTACCGCCCCATTTCTAGTATAGACGAAGCTTCTGGGGTCATGGATGTCCAGGATGAAGGATCCCCTAGTTGGATCGACCCGATACTCAGATACTTACTTACCTAAGAGCTCCCCGAGTGCCCTAAAGAGGCCAAGAGATTAAGGATAAAAGCTCCGAGATTCTGGGTCTCCCCGGACCAATAGCTTTACCGAAGATCTTTTTCTGGGCCTTATCTATTGTGTGTCCGCGAAGACAAAGTGGAGCCCCTCCTCTACGAAGTGCACGAAGGGATATGCGGCGGGAGGTCGGTCCATGACTTATCGTATCATATCACAAGGGTATAGGTGGCCCCGAATGCAAAGAGACGCACAAGCGTACGTTAGGAAATGCGATCAATGCCAGAGATACGCCCCTGTCATCAGGAGACCGGATGGTGATCTGCATCCGCTCACCAGCCCGTGGCAGTTCGCCCAATGGGGAATAGATTTGGTTGGACCCCTTCCCAGGGCCCCCGGGGACAAGAGATTCCTGATAGTGGGGACCGATTATTTCACCAAATGGGTAGAGGCAGAACCGCTGGCCCATATCAGGGACATCGAGACTAAAAGATTTGTGTGGAAGAATATTATGACAAGATTTGGAATCCCTTGGGCCCTTATCTCGGACAACAGGACCCAATTCAACAGTGGTCCCTTCAAATCTTTTTGCGAGCATCTTAGGATTCGAAACTTCTATTCCACTTCGGCCTACCCACAGGCAAACGGGCAGGCGGAATCCTCTAACAAAACTATCATTAGCGGGATCAAGAAAAGGCTGGAAAAAGCTAAGGAAAAGTGGGTGGATGAGCTCCTGAATATTCTCTGGGCGTATAGGATTACCCCTCGGACCTCCACCGGTGAAACCCCCTTATTCCCTTGCGTACGGGGTGGAAGCAGTAATTTCCTTAGAAGTGGGCCTCCCTACCATAAGGACACAGGCCTTCGACGCCGGGAGTAACGACAAACAAACTCGAGATGGACCTAGATTTGGCTGAAGAGAAGAGAGAAGTTGCCGCCTTAAAAATAGCCAAGTATCAAGGCGGGATATCCAGGCTTTACAGCAGGAAGGTGAAAGCCCGAGGATTCCAAGTCGGTGATCTGATACTCAGATGGGTCGTAGCAAATACCCGGAACCCTGCCGACGGGAAGATGGGTCCTAACTGGGAAGGGCCTTATAAAGTCACTACGGTAGGGGGTTCCTGTTCTTATAAGTTAGAAGACATGAAGGGGAGCGCTGTAATCCGCCCATGGAACGTAATGAATTTGAAGAAATATTATTTCTAAAGAAGTGTTGTTGCAATTAATTTCCTTAAAAATAAAGGGCATGGCCTTGGAAGACGAAGTCTCAATGACTCCTTCCGAATAGAAACAGGAGCGAGCCTCTTGGTAAAGGGCATTGCTCGGGAATCCGAAGTCTCAATGACTCCTTTCGAATAGAAACAGGAGCGAGCCTCCTGGTAAAGGGCATGACCCTGGGAGCCGGAGTCTCAATGACTCCTTCCAAATAGAAATAGGAGCGAGCCTCCTGGTAAAGGGCGTGGCCCTGGACGTCGAAGTCTCAGAAACTCCTATTTCCGAATGAAAACAAGAGCGAGTCTCCTGGATAAGGGCATGAAAAATAGTCTCAGGGAGCCCTGGGGTTAGTCTAAGATCAGCCTATTCCTCCCCCCCGAAGGCGTACCCCGGGCCGAGAGTCGGGAATCCCTAATTACAATCAACATACAGGGGAATAACCCCTGAATGGAAAACGACCCTTGAAAAAGAGCTAACATCCGAAGGGCAGTCGGTGTTTGTTCATATACACCCTGATGTTAGCCGATCCCGACCGACCATATTGAAATACCACAAGCTCAAGAAATGAAACAGAAAAGTACTCAATTTTTCATTAGGCAATGGCAGGGCTTTACGTCCCCGAGGGAAAAAAAATAGTTGATTAAAGAAGAAATCAAAGTCTACACATCTGGCCCCTGGCATCTCCATCACCTCACCCACGATGTCCTCAGGAAGGTCATCATACTGATTTTCAGCGCTGGGAAACTCGACAATCACAACAACAGTTGGGACTAGGGGAACATGTTGGTTGGCCGGCTCGGGTACAGGAAGTGGAGGGTCGGCGCCAAGAGGCAGGAGGTCAGCATGAGAAGGACCCTCCGGATCGAGAATTGGCATGTTTATGGCATCCTCTGCTGCGACCTCAGCGGCAGCTTGGAGCATCTCTTCCGACGGCTCATAGTTGTGCATTTGAAATAGAGCCGATTCAAGAGGAACTCCTGCTGCATGGAGTGCTGCGTCCCAGCCCTTCTTGAAAGACTCTTTGTTGTTCTCCCCCAGGGCGACCAGGACGTCGTCAGCACACTCATTCTGTATCTCCTCCTCCCTAACTTCCATTTGGGCCCTTGCACTGTTGAGCTACTGTGTCAGGGCCAGATAACTCTCCTCAGAGCCGACCACCCTCTCCTCGGCTGAAGATAGCCGTTCGGTCTGCTCAGTGATCCTCCTCTCCGCGTTGGCTAAGGACGCACTCATCTTTTCAGTGCTTATCCTCGCCGACTCGCCATCCTTCAACAACTGTTCAATCTGGGATGCCTGAGCCCTTAGTGTGGCATCCCTTGCGACGACGTCCTCCTTGGCGACAACGAGGGCTTCCTCGGCTTTGGCTCTCCCCTCTTCAGCTCGTTGAAAATTCTGCCTCACAGCGTGGTAACGTGCAGCGATGACTGAGACTTGTTGGGAGGCCTGCAAAGAGAAGGACTTAGAAAATGATTACCAGCATGAAAGGAAAGATAATAACTGAAGGTGAATGCCCTTACCACCAGAGAGTTCTGTATAATCGAGCGGAACAACGAATTGGTTGTTCGCTCTCGGTGCACCGCCATATCAGCCTCGAAATGAAGCGTCTCGCTCACTGCGTGGGCTGTATAGGGGTCTTGGAGGATGGAGTCATCAACTCGGATGACCCTATCCGATTGATCGACTGCCCGAGGATGCCATTCCTTGGCAACCCCTTCGGGGGGATGATGGTTTTGCTGTTGTTGCTGTTGCGGTTGCTGCTGCTGTTGTTGCTGTTCTTGTGGAAGTGACGGGGCCCAGCCCCAGCCCCAGCCCTAGCCCCTACCACTATGCTATTGAATGGAAGGGACTCAGCCTCGGCCCAGGCCATCGTGCCTCTATTTTATTCGCTTCTTTTCAATTCAGGCTCTCTATCCCGCACTTGGCCCCGACCAGTGGGCCTGGCCGGAATAGGAGTAGGAGCATTGATATCGGACCTTGGAGGGGGTGGGGGAGCATTACTGGAAAAGCCCCTACTGCGCCCCACGTCCAGGGCTTCCCTCTGGCGCAGGAAGTTGAGGTTGATCCCTGGCCTGCGAGACATTGTATCAAGTGCGACTTCGAGGGCGTCCTCTTGGTCGAGGTTTCGGAAGTACCCCTCCCCGTTGTGCTGGCTTCGGTAATTCCCTCGGCCTCGGTAGCCCCGTCAGGGTCATGCTTTAGATTTTGCTCTGAGTCTTGCTGGGCTGCCTGATCAAAATGATCCGACCACTTAGTTGGATCGAAAGGCTGGGGAAGCTGGGTAAACTTCTTATAGCCGGGTGTGTAGCCGAGAAGGATGTGGCCCGCTCGATCGAATCCGTCTTTGATATATCCCCAGACGGTGACAAGATCGTCAAACCTTACTAATCTCCAAGGAGGAGGATCAACTTCTTGAGTTGAAAGGTCTGCACAGAATTGTTGGTTAGAATCAGCAAATCAATGAAATTGAAGGAATTAGAACCTAGAAAAAGAAACTGACGTACTCGTTGATCGGCATTCCTTGGGACAAGACAAGCCGACATACTCGGCCCCAACTCCCCTCTCCCAGGCACCGCCGAAGATCACGTAGTCGTCCTTATAGCCCTTGTCGGAGTTGGGAAGATGGGTAATGAGATACATGGTTGTGTCCCGGGCCTTGAGATAGAACATTTGCTGGGGCATCACCCTCAGCAGAGTATAGCAAAACAGAATGTCCTCAAGGCCGAGATTAACCTCGAGGCGCAGGTTAAGTTCCACCACTCCCATGATTATTCTGAAGACGTTTAGGCAACATTGCCGGGGGAAGAGTTGAAACCGAGACAAAAATTGAAGAAGCTAGGGCTGAAGGGGGAATCGGATCCCACCTTTAATGATGGCTTTAGTATAAAAGGGCATAGCCTCTTCGGAGCCGACGCGAGGATCGTGGATGGCTTCAAAATCGCGTACATCGACGTTGTCGGGAATATGATAACGGGCCCAAAAACGGGCGATCTGTTTGTCACCCTTTACCTCATATTTCCTCGGCCTCGAAGTCCCGGCTTTGGGGACGTCAGAAGAGGGGCGACGTCTCGGCATCCTATGAGGAAGAAGGTAGGGGGTTGGATGAAGCGCGACAAAGGGTGTAACCTAGTAAAAAGGAGCCCCTAGGATCCTAGACCTAGACCTTTGGGTTCTTGGGACTACGAGGGGTGGTCGAGTAGACGAACCGACACCAGAAAAACAAAAGGGTGAAGAAAGGGAGTCCAGAAACTAACCGTGAAATGAGGAGGAAAGGAGAAGGTTGAAAGACTGGTGGTGATCTCTTCTTCTTCGAATGACGAGTGACAAGGGTTGCCTGATGAATTGCTCCGGTGGTGGTCTGGCTTCGATGGAGATTTAAACGATGGCTGTGATGCTTCCGGGCGAAAAAAGATCCGGAGTTCCTTCTGGTGGATGCCTGAGTTTCGAAGATTCAAAAGTGAAGGAAAGAGGGAAAGGGCCAGTTTATATAGGCCCTGTCCCTTTCATGATTACGCTGGAAACACGAAAGGGAGCAGTAAATGCGCACGAACCCCTAAAGGCAGAAAAACGGCTGGATCAATGATGAGGGCAGTTAAGCCACAGAGCCCTTTCACTTTCTGCAGACACGTGTCCTCGCCTTAGAAAAATCAAAGGCTGGAGGGCAGTTGATGGGACATTCCGGAGAAATGACTAGATCATGACACATGTCCTCGGTGCCGACGGACATCCTCTGCGGTTGGGGCATGACCATGACCTCGGCCTCCAAAGGGTCCAATCTCTCGGCGTAAGGACCTCCCCTCCAAAGAGTGCCTTGTATCTCGGCTACGGGTCTCCTCCACAAGAACACATTTCCTCGGTCCTGAGGGTACAATGAAAAGACTATTGACTACCGTAGTTGCAACTTTTACCCCTAGTGAGAGCCTGATCAATGGTAATGTTGGTTTCCCAAAAAGTCAGAACGAATGACTTCCCTTCAATGGTAGGCAGACACATGGCCAAAGTACAGCCTATCGGCTACCTACGAATAGACTGCTCCATCAAGAGAAAACTATCCCAGTCACATGCATTTAAAGAAAATCCCAGTGATGGGACGTGAATGGGTATTGTGGGAGTCGAGAGCAGGGAGCATTAAATGTTCTAAAAGCCGATCATTTAATTCTGTCCTTTCGAATGACTAGCATTAACTGTTCGGTGACACAAGGAGGTCACAACAATTAATGTTTGGGTATTACCTAGGCGGACTGAACGGAATGCTGCCACCTACTCTGATAGCTACGCTCTACCTATGCTAACAACAATGATGAGTTCTCAAAGGTATAAATAGTCTTCAAAAAGAACATTGGCGGGTAAGCAAGAAAAAAGACTCTAAGACCATAGCTTGCGTGTTTTCTTCTGCCCCTTCAAAAACTGACTTGATCGTCAGAGGGGATACGCCGGAGAACACTCTGGCACCCTTCTAACCCGATTTTTCTGTGTCAGGTAACCCTCTTCATTCGCCTAATTGGATCGAGCGACCACCCTGGAGTAATTCATTACCAATCCTTAGGCCCCCTTTGGCCCTCTCAAACTATTCAAAGCGATGAGGATTTTCGCAGGATCCGGCGATGAACCGCTGAAGGGGACTCGTCACCGTCCGTTCAGACCCGGAGCTAAAGTCTCTTCCACGATTAATCGCCACCCCATCTTGTTCTGTGTTCACCACGGGATAAGTCCACTCCAAAAATATTGTGCAGAAATTTGCCCGCACAACTTCAATGCAATGCAATACAATGTTTGATCGGGTCACACATCTTGGACCAAAAATCCACCCGTTTCAAATGTTAGCAAAACCAAGTATATTCTTTTATGTTATATATATGTATGTATTAGGTGAATTTATACAAACTAAGAAAAGTCAGTTATTTTCTTCGTATAAAATTTTGGTTACGCAGGGTTGTCCAATGAAATATGGGTTATTCGTCTTTGACATTGACCCGACAATTTTTCTAATCACGCTAGCAAATTGTGCAAGCTTCAACTTATTGATAATTAGTTTATTATATTCTTTTAATTTACTCAATCTATTTCTTCTTCAATAGGAGTGTTCCTTAGAGTTGTTGCATTCCTCTTTTCAAGGTTACGTCCAACTTTACCCTCCTCGATCTTTTCTCTCTCTTGATTTTCTTTAATGTTTCCCTATATTTTTGGAGTAAACATTCAATGCAATTGTGACACTACGTCATCACCGTTACGTGGATGTGACTAACCAATTAAAATACTAGAAATAAGTAAAGTAAACTACACTAATCTCATAACTATTTGTAATTACCACATCTAATCAGTAACACATAAGATCAATGGAATCCACCTTACCTATTTGTTGTTTTCTAATTTGATAGTGACACCATGTGGCGGTGGTGTCACCGTTGCAATGAATATTTTCTCCTGTTTTTGACTTCATTTGGTGTTTATCCGATCTTTTTTTTGGAACAATGTGTTTATCCATTTTATTGAGTGTAGATTTAAACAAAATGGGGCATAAAACTCTCTCCAATTTCAATA
Source organism: Ilex asprella (assembly GCA_023539305.1). Taxonomy (NCBI): domain Eukaryota; kingdom Viridiplantae; phylum Streptophyta; class Magnoliopsida; order Aquifoliales; family Aquifoliaceae; genus Ilex; species Ilex asprella. Next base: position 12,784,766 of record CM042187.1, on the reverse strand, counting down.
GTTTTTATAAATTATTTTATTATTAAAGTCCTTATGAATTGTTTGTCAAATTTGATGATAAATATTGATTTTATCCAACTAAAAGAATAAACTTTTGAATTGGCTATGATAAAATTCTTAAAAGCGATCAATGTTAAAGTAACCCCTTATTTAAGAAAGTGATAATCGTAGTAGTGACATACAACAATGTTCTAAGTAATGACATGGTAAGTATTTTTTTGGGTACAAGATTTTTTTTTGAGACTTTTTTGATGAATTTTATTGAGTTTTTTTTGGTTGACTTTTTTGATGTATTTTTCTATATGTATTGCGGCCTCTAATTGTCATTTTCATATGAAAAAATTGAACTTGGAAGTTGCCCCCACTATAAAAAAAAAAAAATTCTGGCTCCACCCTTGCCTGCCTTATTAGTGTATTGATAGGTTATTTTTTGATATTGTACTAAAAGTTAATATAAAGTAAATGTGGAGTTATACTTTAAAATACGTAGGTTATGACTCAATCCAGTAAAATAACGGCAAAATAAGGCTAACTCCAAGCTTTTTTAGCCATGACTTAACTTTTCGGGATTGTATGTTAATTTAATTTGAATTGTAAATAGCTTATTTTATGATAACTGTCAGTACAATGTGAAATTCGGTATCACTGTTATTAGTCCCTTAAAGTTGTGACTGAATACTTGTTGATAGTAATTTACCATGCTGATACCTTTTGAATGATTTTTTTTTAATGTTAAATGACTAGACGATTTTTTTTGTCAAAGCCAAACACTTACAATTCTACTTATAAATAAGTAATGTCTAGACGATTTAGGTGTTCTGTTTTGCCTCCATTCATGTAAAAAGTTTATACTAGTCTATCATTTATGAAATAATTAATTAGGATGGGTCTAATGATTAGATGGGTTGAATGATTATAATCCCACAAATTCTACTTGTTTTTAGTTTGTAGAGAGAGAAAAGTAGTGAAAAATTATTTTCTCTTGGGAAATCCTGTACATAATGCAGTTGTGTTCCATCATGATCTGAGGGCACTAGGAGTGTGTGTATGCATATAAGTTTGTTTCTACAAGTCATGTGTTCACATTTGACATTTCAATTAGTGAATTTGTACGACTTCATACCATATATATGTTAACGTAGCGTCGGGTAAGTTTGCATACATTTGACATTTTTTAGATTCACAATAACAGAAGTCACGTGCAAAACTTGCTCTTGTTGAAACACTTTTTTTTGGCTATCAACTGGCTACAACAAAAACCTGAAAAATGAATAGATAACGAATTTTTAAGGCCAATGTGACATAATTTGTAGAATTGAACTTGAAAGTCGAATAGTCTTAGATCAAGTCACCAGAGAGCCCCCAACTATCTGAGTTTACGGATAATGTGAGAGCCAAGCATATTACTTGTACGAGTTTTTTTTTTCTCTTGCATAAGTCATTTTGTTGACCATTGTACAAAAACAATACTAGTTTTTTTCTACTGTAATGTTGTTACAACTTTTTGCTGTAGTGTTGGTATGTCAAAACTCACACTGGTTTGACTTGTAGTGGCAATACATTTTCTACAAAACTTTCTCTACTTTTTAACTCCTTGACTGACTTGTAGAGGGAGAGGAAGAAAATTACAAGGAATGATATTCCATAGGAACTAGGTTTTGAAAAATTTCTGATTTGATTAACTTTGGTCGAGAAAGAATTTACTTTAGAGATCAATATACTCGACTTTAGTGATCCAGATATTATACCCAATACAAAAAATCCCACAAATAACAGGTTTGACAAAGGTTAACGGCTAATGTTATATTTGTTTTAGAGAGATTGATTTTCGATTTGACAATAAAGTTGATTTTTTTGCTATTATCCATGGAAACAACTAGGAATGGAGGTACCTTAACTTGTAGTGCAACATTCTGTGTAAAATAGAAGTCAGAGAATTTAAGATGTTTACATTCACCTAACTTGTTTTATTCGGGATTTTTTACTTGTATAAAATTACAATCCAATTAGGTTAGGTTATCGTACCAACAAATAAACTTACAATACAAAGGTTGACTTAGGATTTGTCCAAGAAAATTAGAATCTATCCCAATTTTATTATGATCAAACTTAGGAAACTCTATGGTACCGAAATTTTTTTCGGTATCGGTCCTGCTATTACTTTGTATGGTAAAGTTAATATTTTGAAAGGAGAAGTTACAACTGCTCAAGGGAGATCATGATCAATCACAAACACCTATGATCTGCAAAATGAGGTATCGATTTCAACTTTTCATGATCTATCATACTCTTTGAAGTTGTAACTTACATCTCAAAAAAATTATAATTTAATTTCAAAAAATTATAACTTTCGGTACCGGTACCACCGATGGTACCATAGAAGTTCTCCCAAAAAATTATTACTTCTACCTCGTATTCTTTCCTGTAATTCTATTCCTTGACTTTTGGTTCTTAGATCTCTGGCATCCATGTTTTGGTGATTGTATAGAATGGGTCAAGGGTGGAGGAGAGGGATAACCCCACCTATCCAAACTGCATAAAAGTCAAGAACTGCCACTAGCTCAGGGGACACAATTATGCACTTCCATATCTGTAGAGGAATGTAAGTTCGCTGTTTTATTTTTATAACAAAAGAAAACCAGTTCTACAAAATGAGACGGGTTGACATGTTGTCCAAGTCAATTTTATCCCCCCTTTGCAAGCTGGAAATGAAGTCTTGCTACACCACACGTAAACGGATCAGATTTGAATCGGGTTTTGTCCCATTTGAATCTCATTCAAAAATTATAATCCAATTATCTAATTGATTTTTTCATAATCCATAAATGAATCCTTTAAAAATTAAAAATTCGGTTAGAATATCCAATCGGAATAACATAATTAAAGTTGAATTGCATCTAAATTTCACTAAATTTCCACACACACATATATTTCATGTCGAATTTCAATATGTATGAATATTTATATATACAAATCCGAATCTGCAAAAATATGACATAGCGAGGTTCGAATAAATAATTATAACTATCAATTCATATCTAACTAATCATATTCGTATCAAAGTCCGTTTGATTCACAAGACTAGCTAGTTGCTACAGCTGGGGTTCAACATCCTAAAGTATGGATAGCCATTTGAACAAGCTTTAGGCTGATGCATACAGTTCTACTCAAATCCAATCAAGTTTATTCCAGTCCCCTGGAGATTCAAGACCAAAAGCCATCTCCCAATTGGAGCTTCCTTCATCCTCCACCTGGTTTTCCCCTGAAAATGAAGTTCCAGGAGAGCTTGCTTTCTCCATCATTGCAATGTTGGGAGAAGATGCTGCAACAACCTCAATCACATGATCTCTATTAGCTTGTTGAATCATTCCCTCCTTTGCCTGTGTTCCCACTGGGCGTCGATCGAATGCTCGAAAGCTTCCTGATATGACGTATACTCGACATAAACTCATTTCATGCCTCAGCTGCATATGAAGAAATGCTTAATTTATTAGTAGAACTTAAATTAAAATATATATATATATTTTTTTTATTAACGGAAATTGTTGCAATCACGTGTCTTTTTAGATTGGTAGGTAGCTGCAATGCAGAAACACCCACCAAACCATGGCCACCCGAATTTTATGCAGCTTTGTTCTGCCATTGAACCAACTTGTGCAGGTTTTTCAGAAACATTAACAAATTTTGCATTAATCAGCAAAAATCTTATGTACCTTCGGAACAGAACAGCTAGATGGAGTGGCCATTTCTTCTTCAATGGCTCTGTACTCATTCATCTTCCACTTGGTTTTTCTTCCGGTAGGTGCTTTCCCTTTGTAATACACCATGGTTTTCTTCAACCCTACCACTCGACTATCCGACGAGTAAACATAACTTGGAGAGCCTGTGGCCTTCCAGTAGCCGGACTCTGTGGTTCGGTTAGGTCTCCCTCCTCTTGCTTCTCTTTCTTGTCTAGGAACAAAGAAAAACCACTGCTCAGTGTCTCCATGGCACAACTCTCCCGAAAGCTCTGCATCAATTCCCATAAGCACACAACATTAGCTATTGTTTGGTAACATGTTTAGTTGCTCCAGTCAAAGGCTCATCCACGCCGGAATTGGAGTATATATGAGGTGTAAATCTATCATAACCTGACTTCAAGAGGTTGTCAAGATTCGAATTCAGAACGTCTGAATTTATAGTTCATATCTGTTACTACTTGAACTACACCTTGAAGTTAACGGAATTACTTTTGCATGAACAAAATTAGATTGAAAAGTGTTGTCAAACGGTACATTAGTCTACAACAGGAAATGTAACTGTTTGTGAGTATCTACTGAAGTAGTGTTAAAGAGGAAGAAGAACTAACTTGGAAGCTGCCATGGCTCTACTTCATAAATGTCGACAACCGGGATAACCCGATTCAGCTCCTGCCTCTTCTCCTCCAGTTTATTGTGCAGATAGAAGGTAACTAGCTCCTCTTCCGTCGGGTAGAAGCGAAAGCCTGGTGGGAAGTCCTCCATTTTTTTTATCAAATCACTCACTACTACACGAGACTCTCGTTCGTGCAAAGAGTCTATTTCTGAACCTTTATCTTAAGAGTTAGAGCTACACATTATGAGTAATGGCTTTTGTTATTCAAGTGAGCTATATATAGAGTGCTAATAAATTAGACAGCAACCCATTGTTGCCGAGTGAAAGGAGAAAAAATGGCTTGTGTAGAGATTGTGGCTGTAAACTTCCACGCGGTTGTGCAAAGAAATAATGATATTTTGTCCAATGATATTCATTGTAATACCCTTTTTTGAACTAGTCAGCAAAGTTTTTCTTCTATGAGTTGCAACTGCAGGCTTGGTTCTCTGCACCCTTGTAATCAAGGGGTGAGATAATTGAGATGATCTATGATCAGTATATAAGGATTCAGTTCCCCTTAATATTTTTTTTTGTCCGTCTTTTTTGGAAAAATCATGCATCATTAACAAGTGAGAGACCCACTTATAAATAAGGTTTAAAATCAAGCCAAGCTACTCAGACTCGACTCAGATAGGATTTGATCGAGCTCAGCTCGTGTTCTAAATGAATATGAGCTTGAATAATTTTTTGGACCCGTTTAGAAATGAGCACGACAGAGTTGAACTCAAGATCGTATAGTTCAGCTCGATTAACAGCCCTATTTATATACCATGAGTCTCACTTGAATACGATAGGAGACCCAATTATAGTATAACTTGTTTTGCCTCTAAAGGGATTTAAAGAAGAGACCTCATTAAAGACTTCAATTGTTCTATGTGATTTTCATCTTTTCTTTCTTTTGTCTCCAAAACACCCAAAAATAAGTTCAATTTGTTTCATATTTTTTGTTCTTTACATCCATTTTTTTTTCCACAAATTAGAGAACACAAAATTCAAACTAAATAACTTCTCCTTGTTTCTAGAATATTGAAAACAAAAAACTGTTTTAAAAAACTAAACCAAACAAACCCTTGGCTTTGTTGTTATGTGAAAGTTAGTTGTATGAAAATTGGATTAACTTCCATTGATTTTTAAGAAAAAAAAACCCATTTTATCAATAGGTCGATTCAAGCTGACTAATGAGTTCCCCTCCAATATTTTTTTTCTCTCTATTTTTTATTTTTTCCATTCATTAATGGTGGATAATCGATTTATGAAAAAAATGAAGAGAAAAATATTAAAAAGGATATGAATCAAATATATTTTACAATTGAAAAGGGCTACCCTTATTGTTAGATATACCATTACAAAACAAAGGTGAGATGAATTTCACATGTTATAATTATTTAATGTAGTGTCGAGTTCGAGACGCGTTAAGGATGACATGATCCACTCGTAATAATGACAATGCCAACACGTCTGATCCACAAAGTAGTCTTTTTTGTATACGTATTGCTTGGTGACAATGATGCTGATATTCAACTGTTATTAGCATTTAAGTAGATGCTTATGCCCCAATGGGTCCTTCATACATATAGGAAAATTCATCCTTTGTAGCACATTACCTCCCCAATAGTCGAGTTTCACATATTATATTTACAATGATTATTATTTCTCTCACATTGACTCTTTAATTATCAAATTTCTTATATTACACCCCTAATTATGGTTATTGATGTTACATTACCCCAATTATGACTATTAAAATGTGTATTTTACTATAGAGAACATTTGATTTTGGGTCATTTTCAAACAAATTCAAAATTTTGAGTAGCCAATGCAAAAAATTCAAATTTTGAAGGGGTAAAGTGAGACGGTAGCCATAGTTGAGTGCATCAACATATAATTTACTTTTATATGGATTGCAAAAATTTTAATATGACCCCTTCAATTATTCAAGCGATCTCAATTTGTCTCTTCAACTATTATATTTCTCACATTGTCCCCTTAATTATCTGAATTAGTTTCATACTGTCTTGAAATCAAACATCAAATATGTTTTGGACAAAAAAAAAATCCAAATGTGAAACCAACGACACTAACTGAAAAGTGCTCTTTAAGAAACTTGATAGTTAAGCGGACAACATGAAAATTATAATTGTCTGTGTAACATAAAAACATGATAGTTGAGGGGTTGAAAATATAATTCACCCAATATGTCTATTTCAACACTTGTAGTGGTTGTAGGGCCTAGATCAGATACAAATTTCAAAGCACGTGCAATGACCATTCTCACAGAATCTATGTAGACCAAAATGGCCTCAATCGTAAAGGCCATTTTTTTTTTTACCAATATTGTTTAAATATTACAGATACTCCCCCATAGATTGTTCTAATTACAGCAACATCATCTTGATGTATATTTTGGTATGCCTTGTTAACGATAAATTTGCAGGAAATTGTCGTGGGCCAAAAGAAAATTGTGAAAACATGAAGGGATCAAAAGAAAAAACCGGATTGGAACATATATATATCTTAGTCGAATGTAATTAATTAGTAAAAAATGTTAAATCAAATTTTACTTAGTTTGATACAAATTCGAATTGAATTTGAATCAAAATGTGATCTGTTGACTAATCTAATTAGAACGGTTAATGTGGGCGGATGTGTAAATACCTATTAGCAAAGGCAGTTGGGTGAAAATTAGGCTTCAATCTATATATCCAAAGTCTTGATATCTCCACATGACTTCCATTAACAAATGAAAGTTGGCAATTCCCTTGAGTCAGATTTCGGCGTAGATTTTAATCGAATCGAACAAGAGATTAGTCAAAATCGTAAAGAAACCTGATCATTACTGACTGTAATACAAAAAAGAAAAAAAAAGAAAAAGAAAATAGAATACTGAAAACCATTAAAAAAGAAGCTGGAAGTGCTTAGTATGTACCTCTCTCTGCATGTGGGCTATAAAAGTGTAAAAAAGGTTTGACAAAGATTAACCTAGTTTGTCAATTTTTAAATCCACATATGGTATTGTTATGGATTGAATTTGTATCGTGTCGTATCTACATAATATGAGTTGTATTGTATAAAAATTGATCTAATTCATACATTACCAATTTATTAAGTTGTCCGACAGATCAAACAAATTATGATTGAAAATAATTGATCTTAAATGACCCCATTTTGTCGTAAACTTGGCGGATACTCTAATAAGATTGAATTGTGACTTTTTCTACGGTACTAAAAAAATAATTTTTAACATCGTAGTCCTATCCCACTTGCATATATTGATAATTTGATAATGTGACCAAGCCTCTAAGGTATAGGAAAATCAATCAAAATCCTAAGTCTTGGTCTCTTCTACTGTACTCTACCCACATCAAGACTTCAAGAGGACCTCAAAGTGCATGTCGAAGACAGGGACCATACATGTCCACTTACTTTTATCTAAGGTAGGAAAGTGCCAAGGAGAGAGAGAAAATACAAAAACATCATTAACCCAACAACAAAACGAAAAATAAAAGTGTTTTTGGAAGCAATAAGTATCCAATCCCACAAGATCAGGTCTTGATGTTGATGGAGCTCACACCTCTTTTTACTTTTTTTTTTTTTTTTGTAAAACCACTTCTTTTTACTTTTCTTTTTTGGGTTCAAACCACATTTCACTTTTTTTTTTTTTTTGAAAACCACCTCTTTTTTTTTGTTCAAACCTCTTTTTAATTGAAATAATAATGCTACACAAACTTAAAAAAATTGACTTAATAATGCGACT
>CM042187.1:12764209-12775477 GCA_023539305.1 Ilex asprella | reverse complement strand
CTCAATTATGTTGGGCTAAAAATCAAAATTGCAGTGAACCAATGTATAGTGATTGATTTGAATTAACAAAGAATTTGAACCAGACATAGGTACACTGCGATTTATTATTATTATTATTATTATTGGAGATTGTTGTGTTACACATTACCTTTGGGAATGAGCAATTGTTTGCGATATTTTTGTTTACTGTATAGTGCCTTCAGGCACGGGCAATTACTAGTATATTGAAATAGGAAATAGATTTGAGATCTTTTATTGAGTTTTATGTGAGAGAGAGGGGGAGAGGAATCTACCTGAGAGAATTTGTTGAGATATTTCACCAATATCCTTAATTTTTTTTTGTCAAAATCTCACAATTACCATTTTTAAAAATAAACGCGATTGAAAAAATTCTTTCAAATAGGAAAAACGATATCCTAAAATTTTAGTGAAGTATTAAAATTGACTTTGAAGATTATGCTTTCTCAAACTAAATATATGTTATTAAAAATAAATTAGTCTTTATGATTTTAATTATTCTTAATGACCCAAAAGAAAGGTGCCTGAATTTTACGGCAAAAAAGATCCGTATATGGGACCACCAGTTAATTTGCCGAAAAAAAATATTTAACATGATATTAAAATAGCATAAAATTATTTATATAGGATTGACGGGGCTTTAACATAAATATGGAGATGATATAACATGATAACACAAATAATAAAAGAGTCGGGTTAGTCTCGGGTACAAATACTCTAATCTTCGCATTAAAAATTTAGGCAATTCAATCATCCCCTTACCTATTTTAGCAAACTCTGGTGGGGCCATCTCAGAATTAAACAGCTCAGATTATAAATATTTTATATATTTTTGATACGAAATTGAAATAAATAAGACGTAGAGGAGGATACGAACCTCAAATATATATCATCATTAAGATAAGGGTTATGGTCAAGCGGAGACAATAAGGGCTCGTTTGGTAGACGTATTATAAGGGGATTAAATATTGGATTGTACTATTTTTTATTTAATCAGGCCTAATACTTTATTTTGTAAGTAAATTTGATGACGTATTAATTTCAAAAACGTATACTTATCGTATATTTTTTATATGTTAGACATGTATTATTGAGGTATTTTAATACCACCAAAAGAGGTGGTATTATAATCCAACTCAAATGTATTATTTTATACATTTACTATTATAACCCTCTAACTGATAAAATCAAAGTGTCATCAATATAACAAACATTGATTGAGGTTATTTTTGTTAATTTAATATTAATACGATCAAATAATTCTCTAACCAAACAACGGATTGGAGTAAATAATTATTATCCAACGTTTATATTGTGTATACCAAATACTAGATAACATAACGTATTATTCTAATATCTCATTTAATTTTATATTTTTTTTATCTATATTGTATTAATCTGTATTATTTTATTTAATTTGTCCATCTCTAATACAGCGATCAAACCGGCCCTAAAAGTATCTAAAAGTCACTCACTGGCAAACACCAAACGACAACGCAAGAAAAAGGCAAGTGAGGGGACAGAAAATGACAAAGGTATGACACTAGGTCCTCTGTTTTACGCGGATAGCACGAGGTAAATGGAAAGGAAAGTTTATTTCAAATTCCGCGTACTTGTAATTTTCCGTAGAAAACAAAAAAGGCAAATGAGACAAGGGAATGGCAACATCAAATCTTACTAACAGATTTTCTCTCTTGCTCTCTCTCTATCTCCTCCTTCTCACAGACTAGGTCTTGGTTGGTCATTGATTCTCCTTTTCTTCATCATACTCCAACATATTTGTACTATCTTCTATTCGTATGGGTGATGTTGAATTTGTTTTTTGTTTTTTTTTTTGAGGGGATTTAATTACATTTTCTCCACTCAAACTATCATGTTTGAGTTATTTTACCCTCTCAACTCAACCCAACCATCAGGTTTCTCCTCTTGCACTTTTAACTATGATTATTAGTTTCACATTGTCTTAATGATTAACGGCCTTTCGAAATTTTAAGGAAAATTATTTCACTTTGCCCACCAAAATTGTATAATTTTGTGTCACTTTATCCTCAGACGTTGATAATTTTTATCTACATGCAGTGTGAAACAAATTCAAAAAGTAGTGGGGGCAATATGATAAATTCAAAAGTTGAGGGCCAAAGTGAGATAAATGGCATAATTTAGCGAGGCAAAGTATAATAATCAATTTTTTTTGGGGGGGGAAACGTCACATTATTATGTCCTTTTATAGTAATGTAATTCTTTAATTTATTTTTTTATAAAATTATCTTCTCTTTGCACTCTCATTTTCCCCTATTGGTTCCCTTATTCTCTACACAGTACAAAACTACGCCTTTCATATCGACTCCAGCAGCAACTTGGAAAAATAGTCAAGTCGTTGAGTTAATAATTTCACATGTATCGGTTATAAGTCATGCGTTCGAATTTTATAATCATCCTGATAATTAAAATATTTTTACATGCTTGATCAAAAAACAAACCCGTACATGGTGGGCCCATGACACGATGTGCTTTAGATTTGAAAAAAAAAAAAAGGAGACTATGTATAATTTCCTCCCTTTTTTTTTCCTTTTCTCTCACATAATTTCTTAAAAAAATAGACATTATTAAAACTAAAGCAGCAATATTTCATTGCAAATTTGGGCTAGGCGAAGGAGTTCTGTTTGGGGGAAAGGAAGGGGGTAGGTTATCCAGGGCCCCACTCCCTTTTTATTTGATTTTACTTAATTTGACTAATTTTGAACATAAAAATAAAAAATAAAAAATTACTTATGTTGTAACCAATAAACAAGAAGATAGTAAAATTAGCTCTCCAAAATGCATTACTTTAACTTTCATTATGGAGTAATGCTATTAGAATTTAAAATTTTAACCTAATTTGTTGATTCAATAATATGTTGATTGTAATTGTCCAATAATATTATTCTCATTGTAATTCTTGGATTTTTTTTATTGAAACTGTATCATTTAAAACGTTGTTAAGTCAGCAAACCAAATCAAAATTTTAGAATGTAAAAATACTATTCACTACAAAATAAGATAAATAGTGTGTGTGTGTGTGTGTGAGAGAGAGAGAGAGAGAGAGAGGGGGGGGGAACACAAAGTACATAACATTTTTCACATTGGATCATAGGTGAACAAAGACCTATTAATCTTTGTTCCTAGTGTCCATATAGCTCATATATACTTCACATGACATCACTACCATAGTCAAGGTACACCTATGGAGGGAGGAAGTGCTTCAGCTTAATTGATATATCCTACACACACAAAACCAAATAAGGATTTCTCACAATAAGACGCTAATTAAACAGTACATTATATAGTACAACAACTTAGGGTATGCCTATGATGGGTAAGAAAGGAACATAATAGCTAGATGGTGCCAATCCCCACTCTTTTGGTAGAGGCAGATCAATGGTCTTGGATGACCCAAACTCAGATCCTGTGGCTGCACATTTTCCATCCTTAGGGCATGATGCATAGAAGCTAAGAGGTTTGGAGATAGTGTAAGACTGATCAGACTCTTGGGATTTAACAATGGTGGTCACCATGTCTTTCCTAGCAGTGTAGAGCTGGCTAGGACCACCTAGTATCCTGGCAAGGCAGTCGAATGAAGCCGGTGATGTCGGAGACTCAACCGGAAGGTCGGTCTGGAATGAGCCATCTGCTTCCGTTGTTGCCATGGCAAGCTTCCTCCTTTGGCTGCACTTCACTTGAACCTTAATGTCTGTGGAGGATAACATTGAAGAACTGAATGAAAACCTTCGAGTTTTCTCCAAAATTATCGTTCCTTTTATACTTATATCTATTTGTACAATGATTTTTAACTTATTTACTGATCTACCATAGTTTACATGAAAGTGTGAGTTTAATCTTTCAAAGCTTTTGAAAACGTGCAAACACACATTGAAAAATGCAAAAAAAGTGTAGATTACATTCACGCTTTTACAGAAACAAAGATAATTTGAGAAATAAAATTAGAGTAATGCTACACTGACCAAATTTTGGGACCAAATTTAAAGCCTAAATGATATGACAGCATATTATTTGGAGTCTTCATTGGGACCCAAATAACATGACACTAAAAAAAGAAGCCCAAATCAACTGTCATGTCATTTGGGTTTTAAATTTGGTCCCAAAATTTGATCAGTATAACATTATTGATAAAGTTATAGAACAAAAAGGGTACTTTGGAAATTGATTCCAAAACCCTTTGTGTGCTATATGCATCGACTAAGCTTTGTTTCGTTACTCAACTTTGAGACTCTTTGTTCTCATATATAGTAAGTTTTATTCTCGTGATGAAACTTTTAATTTCCGAAAAAATAAAATAATAAGAGTTGGGACGAACCTGAGAGATCAAAGTGACCGTCACAGTCTAGGCAAGTGACTGAACCCTTTAGCACATGGCATGAAGAAAGCTGAAAGTTTGCAAGAGCCAAAGTGAAGAAGATTGCAATTACCACCTTATAGAGAGCCATCGAAGCAAACATTTAGACAGAAAAAGAGATGAGTGTGGAGATAAGATTGCAAAGCAATGTATAAATATAGCAGGGGATAGTAAATATAGGGGCCCAAGCCTGAGATGGTGGTTGGTATTAATGCAGAGCTGTCACACTGCAGAATTAAAGTCTCTTGTGCATTAAAATAATTTTACTGATACTGATTTTGAATACCTTAAGGCATTTATCATTTTCGAACAATCCTATATGGACTTAATCAGAGACCTAATTTAACACCGTCGTTGAATTAATTGTGAATTTTAATATTAGATAGAACTCAATTCAATCTAACAACTGTAGTATATATATATATATATTTTTATGAACCACCTCATGAAATTCAACTGTAGTATATTAGGTCTCCAAATTAGGTTTAAATAGCATTTTCCTTTATTTTGGTTCTGATTTGCTTCAAAACATTAGTGTCATATCGTTGAAGTAGAAAATACTTAGGTTATTTTGTCTCTAAAAACCTTAAGCTTTTAGATGAGATATTAGTTTAATATGGTAATGCCAACCATTGAATTTAATCACCACTTTGATAATTAATAAGTAATAATTTGCGTATGCTTGGCTAAAATTTAACTTCCACGTAAGAATGCGCGTTGACATACAAAATATATGCATAAGTTATTGTCTCTCTAAAAACATTAAGTTTTTAGATATGATACTAACAAAAACACATATTTAGGGTGCATTAATTTACCATCACTCTTGTTAATTAAGAGTGCTACGAGGGGTGAAACGATACAGATATAATGAGCGATTAAACATTGATAAGAGTAAATGTTTTCAAATTTGAATCTATACCCTTTTCGATTTTTAGCCCTAGCACATTTTACTGCACTAGATAATGATCCAAACAGCATGTGAAAACATTGATAAGCTAGCTGCAACGTCGCAGTTAAACAAATTAAATAAAATTAAACATGCAAGGCAAAGGCGAAAGAAGTGCCTTTTGGAGCATTTTCTTCTGCTGCATGAACTATAGTTACAAAAATTTTCAAAATAACATACATATGGTATGTAAAGACATGATATCTACCGTCCGATCATATGTGTATATGATATTAATTGTCCGATAAGTGATAACAGAAAAAAAAAATCAATTTTCCTAGCTAGGAGGCTTACGTGCAAAGAGTGAAGGGTATGCATGCAGGCAAGGGCATGCAAATGCTAAGCATTCGATATGGTATACCCTTTCATGTTATAACCCGTTTCACACTGATTTTTAGCATTGGTTGGGGCAAATATCGTCTCTAAAGGAGGGCGCAGTACTAAGTAATGTGCTTAATTTGAAGTATTCAGCAATCTTCTTCTTCCATCAGATAACTGTTAAACTAACATGAAATAACCTTAATCCACAAAGATTTACCATAGTTTGGACAGTCTTTGAGACTTACAAATTACATGCAAAGCCATATTCCACAGTTTAAAAGAAGAGTAATGTAATTATTGGATTAACATCAAATTTCAATATTTAATGAGACCTACAGTAAAATTAATAATTATAATGAATTAATTCAATAAATTAAATTTCAATAATATTACTTTTAAAAAGGAAAGTTCGTATACAAAAAAAAAGGAGAGAGGTTAGACGATATATTGGCAATATCTGTTTTTGAAGAACATTTATTTCACTCTGACAGTTAGGTGCTGATACGTTTCATTGGGGCAACCTGCTCACAGCACTAGGATAAGTGAAAATAAAAGAAAAAAAACTATGTCGTTTCAAGAATTATTGAAATCAATGCTGGGGATAAAGCAAGGAAACATTGCATGTACGTAGCATGTGATTTGGGGGGTTTGGGGGGTTTAGAACATGAATTTGGGAAATAAACCTCCTCAAACTCATATTTGACAAATATACATTTAGCCTACGGTTTGAAACCCAATCTAGTTTCAGTCCAGTCATGAAACCTAAGTTCACGAGTTTCATGAAATTCATGGAGGGTGGGTTTCATATGTGGGTTAATGGATTTAACATCTAAATGATATTTACCCTCATATATTCTATATACCCCATATTGATTAAGGGACACAATAATCATTTATATACAAATATATTATCATAATAGTCATATATCCATGCGCATACCAAACATGAGTATGAACATCATTAAATGTTGAATTTGGAAGAATTTGGACAAATCAATTCAAACCCATCTAAAAAAATTATATCAAAGAGGCCCTAAGTGGTTGAAAGATGAATTGGAAAAGCTCCCAACTACTCTGTTGGCCAGAATATAATGAACAATTTGTAACATCTCATGGCCAGGTCTAAACCATTAAAACATATGGAAACAAGTTTTTTCAACACCGGTGGTCTTCTTTTCGCCCCACCTCACCACTTTGTCTTTAATACTTTAAATCTTTCCAGTTTGTACATATTGTCCTTGAGCCTAGGAGCCCTAAAATCTGGAAGTTCTAAAATTTATAAACAATGGTGATTAGGGTATTGAACATTAGTCACCAATTGCATTTGGGTTGTTTTTTGAGTTAGCATTTGCGGGTTTTCAGTGATGAATGCCTCAAGATTTCAAATTCGAGTCTTGAAGAGACGTCTTGACTTCTGATATTAACCCAATGCACATGGTTTAGATTTCCGATTATAGCCACACGTCTAAATAGTGCATTATAATGGTACTCGGTCATTTTAAAAGAATCTGTTTTAAAACAAAGAAGCATAATCTAAGTAATAAGACTAATGGGGTCTTTGGTTCAATGGTACTGCTTATCTTGTGAATTCTATGTCTTTTGAGGTCAAGGATTCAAGTCCCTTTCCCCCTCCCCTCCCCCTAAAAAAAAAAAGTACTAAGGTTTATGTGCACTCACGGGCAACCCTCGTCCACAACCTTGGAAAAACAACGGTTGCTTACACAACTAGAGTGTTAAAATTATTGTGTTTATTGAAATCTATATCTATCTATAATCTATAACATAAAACATGACAGATTTCAATAAACTCATCCAGCGGTCTTAAATAGACTCTTTTAAGTGCCACCAACATCTCTCTTAAAATCATTCACTTTAAGTTTCCTCACCTCCCTCCAAAAGTCCATCACTTCTTACTTACATTGCACTATACCTTCAAGCACGTGTTATCCTAATATTATCATAAACGTTTCCCAAACAATTTGATGCGTGCACACATTATGTATGCATGCATGTTTGAGAAAGGTAAGGATATTACAGTTTCTAATTCCTAGTTGAATTTCATCAGTAATAAAAGTCAGTAATTTAACAACTCTTTGATATCAGACCATGAGGGATAATTCTTCATGAATACCTTAGTTTCGGTGTAAATAATTTGTCTTTGACCAGGTCGGAAAGGGAATTAGTTGAGATGTCTGTCAGTTGACTCAAATACCTCCGACGGTTAGAAGAAAAAAAAGGAACTTGGAATGAGTAGAAAACTAGTTTGAAGCCGGGGTAATGGTTTGTTAGTGATTACTTTGGAATTTACCCTCTTGGTTTCCGATTTTTGTCAACATGCATGCATGTTGTGACAAACAATAACGACAACTGTTCTTAAAAAGACAGTATCGGTAATTAACAACTATAAGATGGTTTGGTTGGTTAAAGCCACCAACATTATGCAATATGTGCTGTAAAAATATGTAAGCAAAACATATTTTTGCGTGGTAACAAAAAATGGTTTCAATTACGTGTTTTTTGGACTCATGATTGCACGCAATTACTCACAAATGATGTGCATTGGTAGAACTAAGATCTTTGCGATAATTAAGCGGACTTAAACTTAGACATCTGCACTTGCATCTTGGTCAGCCACTGAATCAAGCCATGCGAGTTCCAAGAAAATAGTTTTACGAGATAATGGTAGTTTCCAAAAGCGAGAATAATTTTGTTACTTGAAAATTCAAACTTATAGTAGCATTATCCGTTCCTGCAAAATAATGGCTTACAATATTTCCATCTCTTTCTGATCTAAACCCAAGATAGCTCCAAAGCAATAGGGACGAGCTATAAATTAAGATATTCTGAATTCGAATTTTGATAATTGCTTGAAGTCATGTCACGAGAGATTTATTCGTTATGAATATCTTCGTTCTGGTGAGGATAACTGCTACAACTTCAAATATGTAAATCCAAGCGCAGGTTGTGCAAAATAATATAAACTTGAAAGACCGAGGTCGAACCCTCATGAAATTGTGGCAATACCATAAACCACTCTAAATTTTGTAAAAAATTTGAGAAAATGTTTTGTTTGAAAAGAGTATTTGAATTGGTAAAACTAATTAAAGTGATTAAAACAACATGAAAAATACTAGAGTATTAGGTATTTTCTGTCAAATCCATACCATAATGATTAAAGACTTAGCTTTCAATCCTAGACAAGAATCAAATGTCGATTGACTCAAGTCACCAAATTTAACAATAAGAACGAGAAAATACATTTATTTATAACTAAAAGTTTATTCAGGAAAATCAATGAACTTGTTGCAGATCATAAGTATTTATTGTGTCCAGAGTCTACAATAAATCAAACTCTCATAACAATCAAATTCATGTCTTACCCGAATAATCCTTCAATTATCTTATTATGTAAAATAATTATAATTAATTTAAGCACGAAATAACTAGCTATTTGTCTCACGGAGAAATTCAAGCAATCAAAGTATAAGACACAATGACTCAAGAATTTTTACAGAGAAAAAACTTTACTATAAATCAAAAGTTGAATTAGTAAAATATCACATACCATTAAACTCATAAATCGATAACATTTTCGTATTTCACTGAGAGGTTCTCCCCCAACGCTAGTTAAATCTCTTAACCAGACATGATAACAAAGAACCAAAAAATAAAAATATAGAAAATAAGAGACTATGGCCAAAAGTCCCTTTTACACAACCATTATCTTCTATTTATATGAGTATTTGTGGAAAGGTGTAACTGAACTAAAATTCTGCTACTAACGTTGGCAAACTGGCGACACGCATCCGGACATGCGTTCCCTTTCGTCCGGACGCGTTCCCTTTCGTCCGGACGCGATTTCCCTTTCGTCCGGACATGCGTTGGGACGAAACACAATTCATTTTTAACTAACATAGCATCAATTTTTAAATAACTTATCCTATTTACCAACTTTCTCAAGTATTTAGCTAGCCTTTTCCGTCAAATAATGTAATTTGACCAAAAAGGAGATTAGTCGAGGTGCGCATAAGTTAATCTGAACATCTTTGACCGTTGAACCAAAAAAAAAACTAAGTTATGTCCATGGTTAAACATCTTCTCTGGAGAATTTTGCATTTAGCCTCGTGCCAAAATGGTTTGCCATTGAGAGAAATCTAACTGAAACCAACTGGCCCAGAGGTCAATTGTGTGTCCTGGCAAAATCTTCATATATCACCACATTGAATGGTGCCTCCAAGTTAGGGGAGGCGATTTGATGGCTGCACCCTTTTTATTGGTATGGCCAAGGGGTTCATTTAGTGTATGAGGGTCCTTTTCTATTGGTTGCATTGCATGAGACCATGAAATGCGTGCTCGTAGTTATTATATTCAGTGTACCACGTTTTGATTTACAGTAAAATTATACTGATTAAATTTTAATATCAAATTTAGAACTCAAATGACGTGGTAACATATTTTTTAAAGTTTTTATTAGGACTCAAATGATATGACACTAAATAAAGAAGTCAAACTCAGCTGCTATGTCATTTGGACTTTAAATTTAATTCAAAAATTTGGTCAATGTAACATTATTCTTTCGTTTATGACAGGACTTAAGAGAAGGAAGTGATTGGCAATTTTATTCTATATTAGAGAGATTAATTTTTGAATTTGAATATATGCAATGTGTTGTTCGAGTGGGACCTGCTCTCCTTATACCTTGGGGGTTGTAAATGTAAGCTTCTAACCCAAAAATCAGGGGTTCAAGGGTTGACAGAAAATTTAGAAGATACGTGAAGATCTCGTAATTTACGTAATGATGATGTAAGCAACGACGTTAGCCAGATAGAGTATTCATATTTATGTGGTGAAATACAAGTAAAATAAGTCAATCATCAAATAAAGGCTGGAGTTACTACTTACATGAAATAAATTTGTGACTGTACACAAAAACATCTATACAATAAGACAGTTAGGTTTTTGAGTATATTTCTCTCTTAAATGATACACATCCAACATTCACTTTTTTCCTCAAATTTTACAAATCCAATACACACACTCATTATATAAATATTACAACTATATACACACTTCAATACACGCACAATATCGTAGGTTAGTATACAATGACTTTAGTCACGGTGTATTGCCCGTAATAATATATTATGTATGAAAATGATCTACTTACCGGACTGGTATAGCAAAACATCCGTAATAAAGATCCGTATAAGGGTTTGACCATGGTACCGTATAATTTTTTTGGGTATTTATATCACCTTTTGGAGTAGACTCACTTTTTGAGTTTAATTGTCACTTTTTAGGTAATTACAACTTTTTATTTTTTATAATTTTTTTGGTAATGTTTTCCTCTATACAAAATCTTCTATGAACTGATCTTGTTGCACTTACAAGGATATAAGGTTAGGTGTTATGCTAGCAAAAACTGTGCCAGCAGCTCACCCTCTCTACAAAATAATATTCCCTATTGCATTTATGTTCAAAGATATTCTTCCCTAAAAGTAGAAACATACACAAGCGTAACTATTAGGTGGAACAGTGACCACTTCACTGTTAATTATCACGTGATGACTTTATCTAATAATAAACT
>CM042187.1:12725441-12747287 GCA_023539305.1 Ilex asprella | reverse complement strand
ATTTTAATCGACTCAAATTTTAATAAATTAAATTTTAATTGACACGATTTTTAATAAGTTAAAAAATATAAATTTTAATCGACTCGAAAGTGAATTTTAATCAGTGCTAACAACTCGGGTAGAGTTCAAATTAACTCAAATTTTAATATATAAAAAATAAATTTTAATATGTTCGAATTTTAATACGTTAAAAAAAATAAAATTTATTCAACTTCAATCGAATTTTAATTGGTTCAAATTTTAATATGTAGAAAAATAAATTTTAATTGGTTCGAATTTTAATAAAATTTTATGTTAAAAAATTACTTGAGATTTATGTAGGGGCATTTTTGGTATTTTAGATTAATTTATTTTGTTAGAAATTGTAGTTTAATGGTAAGGGGTGTTAGTGATGTTTAAATATAAACTAAAATGGGTGTCATTGAAGATATGGTAGACTAGAGGGGGTGTGACTGAAGTTTTCCCTTAATTTTAAGAATGGAAAAGAATGAAAGAGGTTTGGTAACTAAAGGTAAGAATAAAATTGAAATATAATAGAATTAGTACTTAATTGAACTAAAGAATTAAAAATAGGACTTTATTGATATAAAACAAAAATGATAGAATTTAATAGATATTTATATATAAAAAATACTTATTAATAAATTTTCCATTTTTATACCGTTACCGTAAAGGTAAGAATATTTATAGGACTTAATGGATAATTTTATACCGTTACCGTAATCACCCATATTTTGCATGAGAAATGTTTTCTTTTGTTTGACGTTATGAACAATGTATCCATCAATACACTAGAAACAAGCCCTTGACGCCATGTCACATTAGACCTTCATAAGATTTAGTTAAAGTTCAAAATTATTGATGCCAAAATCTGTTGTGCCTCTGGGTCTACTCAGCTCGGTTCGTTTTCACCTGAAAAATCAAAATCCAAGATTGAGTGAGTTCCAAGGTCGACCATTCGATTCTTAAGTTTGTCGAAGAAAAAAATAATCAATTTGATTTTTATTGCATTTCAACAAATCAGATGGCATTTGAAGGGATAAAATATTATGGACTCGTTTGGTTGTCGTATTAAAAATTGATTGATTTAAATAGGGTATTAGAATGATATGTAATTTTATCTACTGTTTGGCAATACATAGCATAAACGTTAGATGATCGTTATTTAATACAATCGGTTGTTTGGTTTGAAAATTATTTCTTTGTATTAATTGAACTAACAAAAATACCCTTAATCAATGTTTGTTACATTGATGACAACTTAATTTTATCAGCTGAGGGTTATAATAATAAATATGTATAATACTATATTTGAATTAGATTATAATACCATCTCTCTTGGTGATATTAAAATACATTCATAATATTGGTCTATCGTGTAAAAAATATATAATAAGTATACATTTTTGAAATTAGTAAGGTATCAAATTTGCTTATCAAACAAAATATTAGGCTTAATTAAATAAAAAATAATACAATATAATATTTAATCCCCTTATAATACGTCTCTCAAACGAGCCCTATAGGGATTATATCTAGAGTAATGATTTCAGCACGTGGCAAGGCCGTGTATGCTAAATGATTCGCAACAAGAATAGACTGAGTTAAATGAGGTCGGTCCAAGGATTAAGTATCGACATGTAGGCAAGGGTGGGCAGAATTAAGGAATTTAGCATCCCAAATTAATTGCTAATCATTAGAAGATTAAGACCAATGAACCTTTATCCAATGATATTCCTTACCTTGTGAATGTTTTACTTTGTTAAGGTCAAGGGTTCAAATTTTCCTCCCCCTCCTCCTCCCTCCCATAAAAAAAACAAATAGAAGATTAAGAAAACCTTAACAAGCATCATCAATAATCCTGAATTAGATAATTATGGGGTGTTGGAGAGATTCCCCCTAATTAGCTAAAAGTTCGGCGTAACAAGGTGTACCACCTCTTGTTGCAATTGGGGAAAGCCCTAGAGGAGGTAGAAGGATCTATAAAAAGGACCAAAGAGATTTATGAAAAGGTACGCCTAATTTCCCTCGCAATTCTCTCTAGTCTCAAACATCTATTGACTTAAACATCGAATTGCCTTCAATCGGTCAACCCTGATCCCAAGTAGTTTTTTCATTTTGCAAAAGAAGTTGTGCAGCTAATCCAACCACTCAAATCGTATTATAAGAAGTAAATCCCTTTTTACCCCTTACAGTATTAACAAGAAGCATGACTGAATTGCCAATTCTTGACTTGTGGAGTGTTTCCTTGGTTTTCTTTTTTCTTGTTCACTTCCAGTATAATGTTGAAGGTCATAAACCGGCTTTAAAGATTTTTAGAGCAATTTTTCTAGTTTAATTGGATTTAGATATGGATTTAAAAAAAAATCATGAAATGTTCAGGTTGGATTAATGTTGGAGTTTGTTTATCGGATTTGGATAAAATAGAATTCAATTTGTTCAAAGGTCTAATGACAATTATTGATGTATTTACTGATGGAACAAGAGTAACTAAATCTTATGTGTCAACTGTGAACACAAACAAAAATTGATATTTCAATAAAAACATTTATAGCAACAAATGAATCATCAACTACATGCTTGAAGCATGGACGAACCCTAGGTTTAAAAGATTTTGCTCTCCGAAAGTGGAGATTAAAATTAAAGGGCAATCACTTATATCTCTTGGAGAAGTTGTTAAAATTATGATATAAAAATGTGTCCATATCATCTCAAAACGGGAAAGAAAAAAAAAAGGAACATAAGGTTGAAAGAGTATTATGAGAGCGTTTGTAATGACTTAAAAAAATGTTTTTAAGATTTTGACTTATCGTAAGTATTTTGAAAAAAATAGTAATGTTCAGAATAACTTATTTTAATTATTTTCTAATAAGTCAAAAACAGTATTACCACTTAAATAAGTAAAAGATAGGGTAAAAATTATTCGGACCCCCTGAGTTTTGTCTTAATGACACGGACACCCCTCACATTTTATTAATTACAGTGACAACCCCTCACATTTGAAACTTGTTACACGGACACCCCCTCAAACTTCTCTGTAAGGGGGTGTCCGTGTAACAAGTTTCAAATATGAGGGGGTGTCACTGTAATTAATAAAATATGAGGGGGTGTCTATGTCATTAAGACAAAATTCAGGGGTTCGAATGATTTTTATCCTAAAAAAAAACATCCCAAAGCTTCATTAAATAGAATAGTCTTTCTATTATGAGAAATCGAAGTGAGTTGTGCTATGTTTTTAAAGTGTATTGAGGGATATAATAGTCTTTTTATTATATATTTTTGAAAAAATTTTAATATATATAATACTTAATCTTACTATTGAGGGCTAATTTTGGAATTACAAGAGTTTTTAAGGTGATGTCACTCTTTTCCATCTTCAATATTGACGGCCATTGAACGGAGGGGGTGTCCGTGTAACAAGTTTCAAATGTGAGGTGGTGTCACTGTAATTAATAAAATGTGAGAGGTGTCCGTGTCATTAAAACAAAACTCAGGGGGTCCGAATGATTTTTACCCTAAGAGGTAAAAAAAAAACTTACACTTCCGTAAAATCATTTATCCACAAAATACTTTTTATTCTTATAATTATTGCAAATACCACTATCATCCCACCACCATTGTCACTGCCCACCTCCACACTGTCCACCACCACTATCCATTACCCATCATTATCGCCCACACAACCATCGGTGCCTACCATTGCCACCACCCACCATCATTGCTGCCCACCTCCACCACCACCCACCGCCATTCAATTTTTAATATATATTTTAGAAATATTTTAAAAATTGAGACATAAATAAGTGTTTCTTTAATTGATAATTCAAATGCACTTTCTAATAAAATACTTTTAATTTGAGTATTTGTTTGCTTGAACATCAAAATGGTGTTTATTTAATGAAAGTACTTTTGAGAAATATTTATTTAAAAAGTATTTTTAAATTTTAGGGTTAATTGCACTAGAGGTCCCCAAAGTACGAATTTTGTCTCATTTTGATCCCTGAAGTATTGAATATGTTTGTATATGGTCCCTCAAGCAGACAGTGCCCAGATTGCTAATAATTTTTTTATTATAAACTTGTCACGTGATAATTAAATATGGACAAAAAAATAATTTGGATAACTCTTGACCAATTTTTTATTCAAATTTAAGTTAAATAGTTATCTAAATTGCACAGTTTTGATCATGAGCTATCCAATTTTTTTGTCAAAAGCTACCCATATAACACATTTTTTGTCAAAAACTACCCAAATTTTGTTTAAGAGCTATCAAAATTATTTTTTTGTTCATATCTAAGTATTACGTGACAAGTTTATGATAAAAAATCATTAACAATCTGGACGTTGTCTGCTTGAAGGACCATATAAAAACATATTCAATACTTCAAGGATCAAATGAGGTAATTAAAACATTAGATACCAAAATTAGATAAACATTATACTTTGGGTACCTGTAATACAATTAATCTTAAATTTTATAAATCATCACAAATTCAACTTATATATACGCTGTCTTACCTAGAAATTATTCATGCTTTCATGACTTGAATGCATGAACACGGATCATAATTAAACGATTGTATGATCACTCCATCGATCTATGTAAGTCAACTCAAACATTTTCATGATTCTGGGTAGTTTTTCTTGCTAATCAATTATTCTGGCAGTTGAGGCAAGCATGAACATGACAAATCATGGAATCAATGTGGTCAATTCCTTTACAAAATTCTACCATTTAAGTCACTCATACTGTTAGCAGGCCACTGAAACAGAAATTCATTTATTCTTCACTGCTCCATTGCTCGTATGATCTGGTTTATCAAATGGGGTTTTCGTACAGAGCCTTTACATCCAAGATGGGGATCCATAATCTCCTAAATCCTTCACTCATCTCTGGTCCTGCAGTCTACACCAAAACCAACTACTCTCTTTTGCAGCGTCAACTATATCAACCATGAGGAAGTGGAGAAATAAATTGACATTGGTAAAGCAAAACTAGACCACACACTAATGATCAATGAGCCATCCCGGTTTTTGATGAATTTTAGTGTGCAAGATCCAAGATTCCAAAGATGGCTGAGGCTTTGCCAGAAAGTCACAAGTTGGAAGGTTGGTCCAGGCCATTAGAGGGAGCAATAAAGATCAATTTAGATGTAGCAATAGGGAAAAGAGGCTCCTGCCTAGCAGCAATCGCAAGAGATGAATGGGAGGAAGTACTAGAAGCTATAGTGATGCAAGACAATGAGGTAGACACTACAATTGCGGAAGCAATGTCTGTTAGACAAGCAACTTTTTAGGCTCAGTTAAAAGGATGGAGCTATGTTACCCAAGAAGGGGACTCCCAGAAAGTGGTATTTGCAGCAACTGTTCCCCATGTCAAATTTTCATGGACCATTGCCACGGTTATTTCAGATATAAAACACCTCTTATCGCAACATCCAGATTGGACAATGACTCATGCTTACAGGGATTTGAACAAAGCTGCCCATGCCTTGGCTAAATGGGGACTTTGCTACACAATACACAAGCTCGTTGAGTGCAAATGATTTGCCGCAAATGGTTAGACAAGAAGTGATGCATGACAACCAAACTCTGGTCCACACAAGGAGCTTAGTAGACCTAGTAGGCTTAGCATTGTAGTTAACTTAGTAGTCAGTTTTTTTTTTCCTTTATATTATCTGCTTTGTATCTACTTTTCTTCAACCAGCCAAAAAAAAAAAAAAAAACTATTCCTTCTCATTCAGTGGAATTAAAATCCTCCCACTACCAAAAAGTTTATTTTTTACATGTCCCAAAACTAACAAAAAGATAAAACCTTGACATATCATAAATAATCAAATTCACCTCTTAAGAAATTGTAATTAAATTAGGAGATTAATAATCTTTGAGTTAATATAGCAAAATTGAGTAACTAATTGTTTTTGGATAAAAAATTAAAAAGAACAACAAATTCAAATATAAAATGATTTTAGAAAATTTAGTTTTTTCAAATTCAAAATAATATTCAAACTTCTATCCAAAAATTATTTACTAAATCAAAATATTACTTGAGGCATCACAATATTTATACCGTATTATTTGTTCTCATTCCATTTTCAATGTATATATATAGTATTGTCTAGAGTAAAAATGAATTAGTTGATGAGGTAATAGATGACAAACTTATTTACGTTGAAATAATGAGTAAAAAAAAACTTGGATTCAAGATAGATAAAATATCTCGGATTTGAGAATCGCCCTCTAAATCTTTTTTCTTAATTGAATATATGATATATTTATATGAGTTTTATAGAATCATAAATTTCCTTTGATTATATTCCCTTATTATTAAATATATATGAGACTTTATTTGATAATAAGGAGGTTGAATCTTCTCAATTTAAATTTTTTGTAGATACATTACTCATTATGTACTAAAAAAAATTAAACATAATTGAAATTGATAAACTTTAAAATTGTGAGCGATCGATGCGACAAGTTTAATATATTCTATTGTATTTGTAAATTATCGATGATTTTGAAGGGGAAGAGCATTTGTCCTGCTTTTTGCATAACCTTAACTATGTCTGCTATTGATCCAATAGGTATAGTATTACGATAAATTAAAATCAATTAAGAAAGCCATTACATCATTTTAACTAAGGTATAAATTCAATGAAGCTGTAGTAACATAAATTCTCACTTGTCAGACTTCTAGTCCAGAAGGAAGAAAATTGAGTGCAGAAAACAGAAAAACAAAGCACAAAATAGCACAGAACAAAGATATATAATGTGAAATAACTAATAGGCAGCTAATGGACTATCCTTTCATGGATTTGGCACAAGACATGCTTTGAGTTTCTGAATGGTGGCAACAGACATCAGTTTTGAAAGACTTAGCCAATAAATTTTCATCAATGCCGGTGGTGAACAGATTGCTTGGGTGCGAAACAGTCCTTGCATTCCCACTGCCGAAGGCTGAGACTGCTATAGCCGGTTTCTGTCCATCTGCATTATACTGGAAATGAACGAGTCTCTTAGAGAACAGGAACATGTCTTTGATTCGTAGCGTTTGAGTGTAGAGCTTATTCGTTGTATCGACAAACCGGACTTGTAGTGTACCATCAATGAGAAAAAGTAGCTCGGATGAATGAGGATGAGGATGAGTATGAGTCGGCTTGACAGTCCTAATAGGGTACTGAAGAACGCCATAGGAAACACTCTGCCCATTGAGAGGTAAGAATTCAACCATGCTTGCTTTCAATATATCCCTTGAAAGCAGGGGGAGGGTTAGCTCCAATCAGTACCCTCATGCTCATTTGTCGGGAAAACGAAGTCGGTGAGAACGTCAGCATCACCAGCCATTGTTGTTTTGCGAATGGCAAATGAAGATGCTAGTAGGAAGAAGAATTGAATGTCAAAATCTCTTGAAGCCATGGTTGCCTTACAGGTAAATTTTATGCTATTGGGTGTTTGGGTATAATGATTAGGATTAGAAATAGGGAGGAAAACAATAAAAGGCAGTGTCATGAGGTTTTGTGCTCTTCGAAGGCCTGCTAAAATGGATGACAATTGCCTTTGGGAACTACAATGTCTCTCTTGTTATTGCAGTTGTTCGATATTTTTTGTCATTTGGCTTGTGAAAGACATTGAAAATGACACAAATATTCGAATATGCTATGAACCATATGGGATATCATATTCACATTGCACATATGAATCATATGGGATGATTGGACAAGGTGGATCGTTTTCCAAAAAGAAAAGGGTAGATCAAAGTGTTTGGTGCAATCAGCTATATAAGGCAAGTGTGGTAATTTTTTTATGGGAAACGTTAACATGATGTTAAGCCAAAACGAAATTACTGGGGTATTATTGATTGGAGGGGTGGAGTCAAAATGTTTTACAGTTGTGACAATTTATTATTTCTTCATAAGTTAAAATCGTAATGAAAATTAATCAATCAAAATAATTTATTCTGAAATATAATTTATTACATGAAAATTTTATATATCATAATTTATTTTTTGATAAAAAAAATTAAGAATTCATTATCGAGAGAACATTGACCCAGATAGAAAATTAAAGCGATTAGTAAAATGAAAATAAACTAGTTTAGATTTTTTGACCCAAAAGTGTTATTGAAATATTGAAGTAGCAATAAATTTATGCAAATTTTTAGTGGGGGCAAATTTTCAAAAATTACAAATTTATAAAAATTTCAAAACTACCATTTTTTCAAAAAAAAATTGCATAGGGGGCAGTGACCCACATTGTAAATCCACCCCTGGTTATAGACATAACTTCAAAAGTAATATGACCTCTAAAACAAATGGTAAAAAAATGGGTTTAATGTTAAATGTGAATAAATCAGTTTTGACATGATAAACGTGTTTAGTTGATATAATATAAAGAGAGTGTCTAAATTGTAATGCTTTTTTATCCTGTATTATATTAATTTGTGTAGAATTAAGGGATTTTTTGTTTTATTTTTTTTTCCAGTTTCTAGATCGAATAAGTTATTAGTTTATAAAAAGCCTTGTGGTGGGTGGATCTTACACATAATTATTCATGTGTGCACAATCTGCGCACAACACAGTTAATCAATGAATCGGGTCAGTTCTAGGTCTTCTAAAAAATTAAATTAAACAGGTTAGGTTAGAATGAACTAATTTTCAACACCAACTTGAGTTAAAAAAATCAAAACACGACTCACTTAACATAATGGTTCTCATAAGGAATATAATAGTTATCTCCATTTATTAAGATGTGAAGATGGCTCCCTTCATGGCCATGATTTTGCTTGAGAATACATATTTGTACATTAAAATGCTGTCTAATACACACAAAGGGATTAGTTTCCACAGGACTAGTGATGCATCCTCAGCTTTCTGGGTAAGAAATGGCAAAGAGTTGAAAGATATTACCAAGATTTTAAGATCAAACTTTGTTTTACTTTTAATTCTGAAAACCCACCTTCTTCTTGGCTGATTTCACCAAGATGTTATGATAATACCTAAGCATTGAGAGCTCTTTTCAACAGGTTTTGAAACTGCCAAATATAAAAAACAGGACCAGGCTTTGTGGACATCAAGCTCCAACCTTCCACTCCATCTGTGGATTGGCTCATTAGGGGAACAAAGCTTAACAACTAAACATTATAAATTGATAACAAAACTAAGCCAATTAATCATCCTAAACATCCACTAAACTTCTATCTAGTCCCATCATTTATCGATTGACAATGGCCTCAATCTTTATAAAACATGTCCTTGTGTTCCTTGTAGCTATCTCTGCCACTTCTTGGATGGTCCAAGCAAGTGATCCAGACATCTTATCTGACTTCATCCTCCCATCAAACCTGAATGGAGTTAATGGGAGTTTCTTCACCTTCACTGGAATGCGCGGAATATTTAATCAAGCTCCACCAACCTTTAAGGTGACAAAAGCTAGCTTGGCAGAATTCCCAGCTCTCAACGGCCAGAGCGTCTCCCTGGCCGTTCTCCAGTACCCTGCAGGCAGCGTTAACCCGCCTCACACCCACCCACGTGCAGCTGAGCTACTGTTTGTTGTCGAAGGTAGTCTTGAGGTCGGATTTGTTGACACTACTAATAAACTCTACACTCAAACACTTCAATTGGGGGACATTTTTGTGTTCCCGAAGGGACTTGTTCACTACCAATACAATGCCGATGCCACTGAACCGGCTACTGCTATCTCTGCCTTTGGTAGTGCAAGTGCTGGGACTGCATCGCTTCCTACAACCCTATTTGCCACTGGGGTCGATGATGACATTCTTGCCAAGTCTTTTAAAACCGACGTTGCCACTATTCAGAAGCTCAAGGCAGGTCTTGCACCCCCCAAAGCCTAAGCTCAAGCTTCCTTTTGATCCTCATGATTAATCTCTTCCTACAAGCTTTTTTCTTTCTTTCTTTTTTTTTCATCTTTTTTCAATTTAGTATGAACCATGACATTCAGTTAATCTGAACTGTATTCACAATAATAATGAAGGAAGATGTGTAATTGTGAGAATGAGTTGTTGTTTAATGATATTTATTTAACATGTTGCTAATAGTTCTTGAACTGCCTCATTAATAATCGTATCCGGGTTAGAGCCATGCATAGAGAAAGTTCCTTTTTGATAGAGACAGTTACCTTCTCACCAAAACTATGAATCAAATGAGGGCATATCCTAGTAGATTTAAAATCCCATTTCTGCGGTGAAGGACTTCGACCTGATACTGGCTTAAATACCATGCTTGTAACCTGTCTCTTACCCTACTGTTAATTTACTATTCAAGTTGGCTAATTAAGATCAATCTTAAAGATCGATCCCATCATTTCTAGGGTTGGCCCAAAAAAATTTCAAATTCCATTGAGTTGTAATTTTAGACTGTTTGAACTGTACTTTGATGTAATTGAGTAGAAATTGGTGAGCCCGAATTTTACTGGGCTAGCCCAAATTAAATTAGCCGAGAAAGTCTAGGAGAAAGCCTAATCAAAGCTGGGTCAACCCGTCAGAAAAGGGTCCAATACACCAAAGATCAAAAGGCTAACTAAGGACTCCCAAACAAGGGCGACGCTCATGAGGAGGCCAAGAGGGCGCCGCCCAGGAAGACCCAATTGGGCGCCGCCCGTGGTTAGGTCCTCTTAGTCCGTGGTCAGGCCCTCTTAGTCCATCCTCCTTCGTCCTCTTGGCTCTGGTACTCCAAACACATTCCAATGCAAGTCCAATTTCAAGATCAAGAGTGAGCTCAGTCTAACTCAGGATCATTCTTCGACTGAATAGGAGTACGTGGGAGAGAATACCGGGATTGAGAAGATTGAGCCCTACTAAAATGGGACTTACCAAAGTAGTAGAGACCTCCTTTTTCACGTCACCGCCTCACCTTTTTTACCCTAACTATATAATGTAAGCCCTTTGAATATTGAGGGCATACCTCCAAAGTCTTTACACACACTACTCTCTCAGACTCTCTCTCTCTTTAAGTACTATAACTCTCTGGAGTACCCACATTCATCAATATAGAACGCCGACCACCGCTGCCATTACCAAAAGTAGACGTAGATCGTTCGAGACCGAACCACTATAAACCTCTAGGTTAAATCCCTTATTTACTGCTTTCATATTTGATTGTCATTGATTGCTCATTACTGCTCATTAATTACACTCATTCATACTCGTGACTGTTGATTTTGCATAAGACAATTTTGTGCATCATCAGATACCAAATAAAATTTTTATAGTTAAACCATAAATCCTTAGTTACTATTCTCTTCAGATTTATTGAATGGCGCAGTTCTTACTGATTTATAGTGAACCTGAAAAAAGTTATAACTTGATTCTAAAAAATTATTACTTAACCCCGAAAAATTATAATTTTTTTTTGTAACTAAACTCCTAAAAATTATATTTTTACCCACAAAAGTTATAATTTTATAGGAAAAATGACCAATAAGTATTACTTTTCTCCACAAATTTTTTAAGTCCTATAATTTTTGTTTTATATCAGTGAAATCATATTCTTGATATTTTATTTCAATTAAGTCCTAAATTCCATTATATTTCAATTTTATCCTTACCTTTTAGTTATAAAAACTATTTCAGTCTTTTGCATTCTTAAAACCAATTAAGAGGATAAAAAATCCTTGCTTACAAAAGGAATATCGAAACCCAAGACAATATTTGCCGATTATTAGGGTTCTTAATTTTAAAACTCAAGGCAAAATTTGTCGATTATTTAATAAATTAAGAATGGTTAAAAAAAGGTATATCTATAATATTTGTCGATTAATTTCATTTTAATGTTGTTATCGATTTAAACACAACAACTAAAATAAATCCCTAACTTAATTATTTTAAATCCAATATAAATTAATAGAACATGATTTTGGTAAGAATTAGCTTAAATTAATATTGATGTAGAATTTGTAATATTCTATTAATTGATTCTAAGAACGCAAAAGAATGAAAGAGTTTTGCTAACTAAAAAACAAAGATAAAATTGAAATATAATGGAATTAGTACTTAATTGAAATAAAATATTAAAAATAGGACTTCTTTGATAAAAAAAAATAAAAATGATAAGACTTAATGAATATTTATAAGAAAAAATAATACTTATTACTAATTTTTTCATTTTTATACCGTTACAGTAAGGGTAAAGATATTTTTAAGAGTTAATGGATATTTTTTGCCCTCCACGTCACATTAGACCTTCATAAGATTTAGTTAAAGTTCAAAATTATTGATACCTAAAACCTGTTGTGCATCCCAATCCGAGCTTCACAAAATAATTGCTAATCATTAGAAGATTGAGAAAACCAAATAGAAAAACCCTAGGGGGGGGGGGGGGCAAAAGGATCTCATTACAACAAAAATTATTTTTTGCGATGATCTTTTGTGTCACTAAATTAAAAAAAATCATTGCTAAATATTTTTTGCGACGAATGTAATTTCGTCACATAAAATGAATTTTTGTTTTAAAATAACCCTGCATAAAAAATAGTATTCCAATAAAAATTTTCACCTGTACACCAATAATATTTGTGTTCAATAAAAAATTAATACAATTAATACATTTCACATTTTCTTCGTTCAACAGTCAACACAAACTAACATCAACTATCATACCAACAAAAACATAAAATATAATACACTAAATAAAAGTTATACAAATCATCAAAATGTCCAAACAACGTAATCTACATATTTCTTAAAATATTATAATACTAATCATAACCCGTGCCTAAAGACACGATAATTATAAAATTCACACGTCCAAAAAATTGATCTCACTATATAAATTTTTTTAAAATATATTAACTATAAATTAATCAAATATTAAATGATTAAATATATGATAGGAATGAGTGATGTAATATTTTTAGAGAAAAAATATATAAATAATTAAACATGTGTTAAAAATGAATGATACGATTTGACATTTTAGTATAACAAAGAGATGATGGGTGATGTAAGTGATTGGTGATGGTTTTGAGAGAAAAAATATGACCGAAATAAAATTCAAACACAATCCTGTTTTATTATATAAATATAACTAAAAGATAATTCGTAAGTCAGCACAAATCCAGAACTTCTAGTTTAGTAGCTGTCTCAAGCATTTTGCCCCTTCTTCACTATCATGGTCATTATTACCATGGACATCTTTGATGTCCCTGGGAAATTCTGCCATAATGCCCTCTGCAACAACTGAGCATCTACATCCACAAAAAGAAAGTCAAGTACTACACAGGTGATCTACATTGATCAACCAAGTCCTAGACAATAGAAAATGACTAACTGATCGTTCTATACACGATCCTCACCATCAATCGCTGCTAGATCGCCCATTCGACCATAAATCCCCTCTATGATGTTTGAGTCTTTAGCTTGCAGTATTGCTTTTAATACAGATCCCTGACTCTTTTCAGATTCCATAACAGACACAAGCTCGGTAACCTTTTTAATGAACATCAACAAAACTTTGATTAAAAAGAAAAAGTAGGTAACAGAAAGACGATAAGCCCTCCAAAAGAAAAAATAAAAGGAAGGAACCAAAAAAAGGACAAAGAACCAATTAAAAAAACAAAGGAATTCAAGCAAAATTGGGGGAAATCAGACTCAAAAAGCAGCCAAGGATCAAACTCTTTCCCACAGAACATTCTCTTTTTCAAACTTAGCTTCAAAAAACCCTGCATTCCTTTCCAACCATTGAACCCACTATTGCCAACACCACACATCTCTAAAGAGGCCGGGCCATTCTATTCTTCTAAAATTCAATGGCAAGCAATAAAACACAACAGGATGGTGAAGCCCAAAACAAATCAATTAGAGAATATAACCTCGTGCAAAATGATAAAGATACCAAATAATATAGATTTTTTTTTTAAAAAAATATGTTTAATCATGCCTAAAACTAATTTTTATTCATCAACAGAAAAATCCTTCAAAAAAATGTTCAAACAAGAGGATGCTACACATGAGGTAATAGAGACTTACACAGAAATCTAGAGGCAGCGGCATGGCCCCTTGGGAAGAAACGCAGAGAGGAAGGCAACGATGGCGGCTGGCTTTGCTCTAGTGAGGCCAGTGGTGACTGTAGTGAGGCCATAGGCGGCTGGGTTTGCTGTAGTGAGGCAGGGTTAGCCTTCCTCTTGGTGGCGTGCAGTGGTGGCCGGGTTTGAGCTCCATCGAGAAGAAACCGGCAATGGAGAAACTGTTTGGTGGAATGAAAAAATTAACCAAGGGCATGAGATATTAAGAATGGAAAACGACGTCATTTTGAATAAATAATATTAAAATGACGTAATTTTAGTGAAGATGAGTTGTTTTTTAGAGACTAAAAACAATGTTGTTTTATTTTTTTAAAAAAATTAAATTTTGGGATGTAATTTAAAACATCGCAATAAAACTATTTGAACAAATTACAACGACGTAAATAAAAAAAATGTCGTGCGTTATTATTTCATTTTATTTTTACTTTAATTTTGATTTCTATACAAAAATAAAATTCAACTTCCGTGACAAAAAAATTAAACACCCCGATCAAAATTCCTAGAAAAATTATTGCGACGTAAATAAAAACGTCGCCAAATAATATTTTGACCTTATCTTTAATTTTTATTTTTTGATTATTTATTTTGTGACCATTTAATACTATTAATACTATCTACGACAAATAATATTTGTCGCAAAAAAAATCAATTCCCGCCATTACCCAAGCCAAAAAAAAAAAAGGAGGGAACACTAATAGGAAAAAACGTTGAAAAAAAATTACCTAAATATAAATTTGCTACAAAATTAAAAAATCGTCGCGATATTACACTTTTTTTACGATGTAAATGACTTTCTTGTTGTGATATTTTGCGACAAAAATAAAACGTTGCAATAAATATTTTAATTCTGATTTAAATTACAAAATTAAAATTTTGCGACGAATATGAAAATGTTGCGAAATAATATTTTTATTTAATAAACAAATAAATTTATATTCTACGACAAAAATATAAAACTGTCCTAAAAAATATTATCAAAATAAATATTCCCGACAAAATTTAAAAATGTAGTAAATTAATATTTTTATTTTATTTTTACTTTAACTCTTGGGTAAAACTAAATTTATATTCTGCGACGAAAAATTAAACATCGCAAATTAAATATTTAGAATTTATTTTACTTTAAATTTATAATATTTATTTTTTGAGACGAGATAAAACTATTTGCGACAAAAAAGTTGTGGTAAAAAAATGTCAATTTCCACCATTTCTTTCGCCAAAAAAAAATTAGGAGGGAATCTCCTTTTCGTGACGTACCTAAAAAATGTCACAAAAAATTACCACAATAGAAATTTAGAATTTAATTTACTTTAAATTTTAGATTATTTATTTTTACGACGAGATAAAACTTTTTGTGGTAAAAAAATGTCAATTCCCACTATTTCTCCTGCAAAAACAATTATAAAGGAATCGCCTTTCGCGACGTACTTAAAAAAACGTTGTAAAAAAAATTGTCAAAATAGAAATTTGCAATAAAATTATAAAATCGTCACGAATAGTAAGTTTTTTGTGACAAATTTAAAATCGTAGCAAAAAATACTTTTTGTTGTAGTGTTTATAAAAAGGACTAGGAGATTCATGAAAGGTATGTCTAATTCTCCTTGCAATTCTCTTCAGTCTCAAACATCTATTGACTTAAGCATCGAAATACCTTTGATCAGTCAACCCTAATTTCAGTCAGTTTGTTCATTTTGTAGGAAAAATTACGCTGCATACAAGTAATCCAACCACTCAAATCATATTGTAGGTGGAAAATTCCTTTTTACCCCTTACAATTGGCGCCATTTGTGGGAATGCGCTGAACAAAGAAGTCATGTCAAGATTGAAGAGTATGGTTGGGGACATCCTCGGTCGGATGGCGGTATTGGCTCTCGTGGTCTCCGTATTGACTCTCTCCTTCATCCTCATGCGCAGGTACGTGCAAAGGGTGAACACGCGAGCTCCCTGTGCGGTGAGGAGGGATAGGTTGACGAGGGACCCCTTGGCGTGGTGCTGAAGCATTCCGATGAGGGACCTGGCGTTCGGAGAGGACAGGCAATGGTTCCTCTCCCGTCGGAGGGAGTTGAACTCCTCCAACAGGGTGATGGGTGACTTCTCCTTGAGAGAGCATCAACTGGATGATCTGCTGATTTTGGTTCACCAGCAGCTGCATGGTCTGCAGGAGTTGTTGTTGTGACCCAACGGCGAGAGTCGCCGTAGCAGAGGTTCCTTCGGGTGCGAGGGGAGGCGAAGCCTCCTCCCGGTGCATGGGGTTGTTGTCTCTGGGTTGATGAGACCTCGATCTGGTGGTGATTGCCATGGATTACGAGAAAGGTAGGAACACTACGACGTTCCCACAGACGGCGCCAAACTGATGATGCACAAAATCGTATTCGTGCGAGATCAACAGTCACAAGAGTGATTAATGAGCAATCAATGACAATTAGTGGCAAAACAGTAAATATGGGTCAACACTGGAGATTTATAGTGGTTCGGTCTCGGATGACCTACGTCCACTCTTCGAACGGCGACGGTGGCCTTAAGCGTTTTATTGATCAACGGTGGTACTCCGGAGAGTTTACAATGAGTCTAGAGAGAGTGTGTGTGTAGAGAGCTTGCTGAGTGCAACTAGTGTTGTCCCTATGTCTTAAGAGTCATTCTGCCCTTCATACAGTGAGGGTTTATATTATATAGGCTCACCAAGGCGGTGACATGAGGGAGAAGTCTCCCGTTAATTTGGTAAGTACAAACATGGTAGGAGTGAACCTCTTCGATAGGTAGAGTTATGGTAGGAGTGGACTTCTTTGGAAGGTAGAATTACAGTAGGAGATCTACGTATCCCAAGTCTTCCTCCACGTGTTCCTATTTGCTCGGATGTTTCTCTGGTGCGGAGTGTGCTCATGTTTAGCCTTGGACTTGAGTCTTGAACTCGGTCTTGTTTCGGAGTGGGTTTGAACTTGTGTTGTGTTTGATGTTGCATCAAGGCATGAAGAAGAGAGGAGAGGAGAGGCCAATGGGGCATGAGGTGGGCGGCGCCCACTTTGGAGGGGGCATGGGCGGCGCCCTTGGTGCC
This sequence comes from Ilex asprella, assembly GCA_023539305.1. Taxonomy (NCBI): domain Eukaryota; kingdom Viridiplantae; phylum Streptophyta; class Magnoliopsida; order Aquifoliales; family Aquifoliaceae; genus Ilex; species Ilex asprella. The sequence goes on along the minus strand of CM042187.1, from coordinate 12,730,198 downwards.
TTGGGCTGCCTTGTCCCTTCCTTTGGTGTTCGGCCTTGAGTTGGTGCGGCTTGGTGCTCGTCTTGGTCTTGAGGTCGGATGTCGAGCTCGGCTTGGTACTTGTCTTGATCTTGAGGTCGGACGTCGAGCTCGTATTTGAATTAGACTTGGATTTGCACTGGAGTCAAATGGTGAAGGAGGAGAGGTCATAGGAGAGGACGAAGGAGAGGCCGAGCGCGGAGCTGAGCGCCCCGGGGGGCCTAGGCAGCAACCTTGGTGCCCTGGGCTGCACCCTAGGGGCCTTGGGCGGCGCCCTAGGGGCTTCGTGCGACGCCCCTCGCTGCCTCCTGCGGTCTTGGTCCTTTCTCCGTTTTTCTTGGCGATTGCCACTTGGTTGGTCCAACTACATGGGTCTTTTGGTCTCTTCTATGGGCTTCTTCGACTCCATTCGGATTGGGCTTTAGCTTAGTAAAATCCGGACGCATCAGAACCATCTGGCATGATTGAACAAGGTATATCATTTTCAAAAAACAAAGCGAAATTATAGTGGCTTATAGTTAATTTGTTATTGACATAACCTCGCAAGTGATATGACCCCTAAAATGAATGGTAAAAAAGTCGGATTGTGTTAAACATGAATAAATCAGTTTTGAGGCAATAAACCTCATGTTTAGTTGGTATAATACAAAAAGAGTCTAAAATTTTAATGTTTTTTGATCCCATATTGTATTAATTTGTGTAGAATTAAAGGGATTTTCTATTTTATTTTTTTCGAGTTTCTAGATCAAAGTAGTTTTTAGTATATGAAAAGCCTTATGGTGGGTGGATCTTACACATAATCTTTCATGTTTGTCAATATGCTCACAACACAATTAATAAATGCACCGAGTTGGATCCTCGTCTTTTGAAAAACTAAACATGTTAGTTTAAGATGCACTAATTCTTGACACAAACATGATTTGAAAAAATTAAAACACGACTCAATTAACATCATCTTTCTTGTAAGGAATATCATATTCATCTCTAGTTATTAAGATATGAAGACAGCTCCCTTCATGGCCATGATTAAGTACAGATTAGTTTCCACAGGACCTGGGATACATCCGTAGCTTTCTGGCTAAGAAATGGCAAATTGTTGAAAGTTATTTGCAAAGATTTTAAGGCCAAACTCTGCTTTGCTTTTAATTCTGAAAACCCATCTTCTTCATGGATGGTTTCACCAAGATGTTATGATTTGATAGCTAAAAGCCCAAAACTGATAATACCTAAGCATTGGGAACTCTTTTCAACTGGTTTTGAAACTGTCAAATATAAAAAAAAAAAATAGGACCAAGCTTTGTGAACATCAAGCCCCAGCCGGCCACTCAATCTGTGAATTGGCTCATTAGGGAAACAAAGCTTAACAACAAAACATTATAAATTGATAACAAAACTAAGCCAATTTATCATCCTAAACAACCACTAAACTTCTATCTAGTCTCATCATTTATCGATCCACAATGGCCTCAATCTTTGTAAAACATGTTCTTGTTTTCCTTGTAGCTATCTCTGCCACGGCTTGGATGGTCCAAGCAAGTGATCCAGACATCTTATCCGACTTCATCCTCCCATCAAACCCGAATGAAGTTGATGGGAGTTTCTTCACCTTCACCGGAATGCGTGGAATATTTAATCAAGCTCCACCAACCTTTAAAGTGACAAAAGCTAGCATGGCGGAATTCCCGGCTCTCAACGGCCAGAGCGTCTCCCTGGCCGTTCTCCAGTTCTCTGCTGGTGGCGTTAACCCACCTCACACCCACCCTCGTGCAGCTGAGCTACTTTTTGTTGTCGAAGGTAGTCTTGAGGTCGGATTTGTTGACACAACTAATAAACTCTACACTCAAACACTTCAATTAGGGGACATGTTTGTGTTCCCTAAGGGACTAGTTCACTACCAATACAATGCCAATACCACTGAACCGACTACTGCTATCTCTGCCTTTGGTAGTGCAAGTGCTGGGACTGCGTCGCTTCCTACAACTCTGTTTGCCACTGGGGTCGACGATGACATTCTTGCCAAGTCTTTTAAAACCGATGTTGCCACCATTCAGAAGCTCAAGGCAGGTCTTGCACCACCCAAAGCCTAAGTTCAAGCTTCCTTTTGATCTTCATGATTAAGCTCTTCCTATGACTTTTTTTGTCCCCATCGTTTCAATTTAAGATGAACCATGTCATTCAGTTAATCTGATTTTTATTCACCATAATAATGAAGTAAGATATGTAATTGTGATAATGATTTGTTGTTTTCATGGTCTTTATTTATTCATCTGCCGTTTCCTTGACTTCAAGGTTTCAGTCAGTTTTCATAACTGCTACATTTTGAATTCCAAGACGAATCACTCGCTCCCTCAAATTAAACAGTAGTCTTTATGTAACTGCTCTTATTTAAATTTTAAAAATCATGTCGACTGTTCATGGGTTTAATAAATAACTGTCATGTAACATACCCCTTACGATGATTCACTCTGTGAATAGATGCCATTTATTGTTTATTCACAAAAAAATGTAAAATATGATCCAAACAGTCGTAAAATCCCCACTCTAGTTGGCCACATAGCACTGGCCAGTGAGGCTGATGAATATTATGAGCCCTAGACCTAACAGTGCGACTTTCTTTGCCTTAGCCATTTTGAGTTTGTGTGTGTATTAAATGGACATGAAACAAAATACGAAGAGCTTTTCTATTTATAGAGGAAGGAGTGAGGAAGGAATATCACGAACTAGCAACTACGTTGAATTCAGGGAAAGTGCACTCTTGTGAGTATACGACTAATTGTTGTACTCTATGGACGTTTAGATTACATTAATTGGAGCAACCTAACATATGCAATTGTTATCGATTAATTTTTAAATTATAAAAATAAAGTAACAATAGTAAGAGAGTCAATGCGCAAAATAAAAGGAGGAAAGAGGAAGAGATTTAAAATAATTTCGTGAACATATTTTAAGGAACTCAACTCACTCTAGTTTAATATTATTTGAGTTTACTTAATTGAGAGTAAAGAAATTTTCCAAATGTAAAAAATGAGTAAGTAAATTAAAATATATTAGATTTGTTTTGTGAGGGAAAATTTAAAATATATTAAAACCTATACAATATATATATTTTTGCAAAACAAAATTGAGTGGGGGCAGGTAATGGATTTTGTGGGAGTGGGTTTTTCTCTAATATTTTTTGAACAATGTTATTTGAACCTAATTTTGAGATTTAATGTTCGTATACAAAGTAGTAAGAGAGAGAGAGAGAAAGCAAGAGTCAGCTCAAGATGTAGTATGTCCCTTCCCCATATAAGAGGCTTACAATTTATTGGCACATAGCTTTAACCGTTGCAGTGTCATGAAAGTCAAGTTACTAATCTTAAGTTTTGGACTAGACTAAAGTCATGAGGTAAACCTAGATGATTTGGACTTAACGGCTTGAACTGGGTCCAAGCCCAATTGGATCTGGGATCGTCAAGTTCAGTTTGTTTTCACCTGAAAAATCAAAATCGAAGACCAAGTGATCTCCGAGGTCGACCATTCGATTCTCAAGCTAGTCAAAGAAGAAAGTAATCAATTTGATTTTTTATTGCATTTCAACAAATCAGATGGTATTAACAGCAAGCATGGCTGAATTGCCGGTTCTTGACGTGCAGAGTGTTTCCTAGGCTTTTTTTTTTTTCTTGTTCACTTCCAGTATAATGTTGAAGGACATTAACCGGCTTTAGGGATTTTTAGATCCATTTTTCAATTTTAATTGGATTTGGATATGGATTTCAAAAAAAAAAATCATCAAATGTTCGGGTTCAATTAATGTTGGAGTTTGTTTATCGGATTTGGATAAAACAAAATTGGATTTGTTCAAAGGTCTAATGACAATTACTGATACATGCAACAAGAGTAATTAAATCTTATGTGTCAGTTGTGAACATTCGGACAAATATTGATATTCCAATGAAAAAATTCATAGTATCAAATGAATCATCAACTATACATTTAAAGCGTGGACCATCCCTAGATTTAAAAGAATTGGCTCATTGAAAGAGTATATTAAAAAGAGAAATTTGAAGGTCGGTCCCTCTTTATAGATTTATTTGGTGATAAGTCTATCATGAAAACTTATTTAATATTAAAGCAGTGTTATAGAGACCTTATTTAGGGCCTAATGATGTGGCGTCAATGCAATCATTAGATTACTTGTGAATTCTAATGTTAGATGGAGTCCACAACCAATTTAATAGTTGTACATCATTAGTTTCTTAAATATGGTACTCAAATTAGGTTCACATAGCATTTTCCTTAATATTAAGTCCATTTTAATTTCCATTGTCAAATTACCCCTAATAGTTATATTTAATTAAAACAAATTTGAAAACTAATAACGTCTAAATTTTAAGAGTTTGATTAACATTAAAATTCTCTCTCTCATATTTATCTATATTCATTTATAGAATAAGACTATTTATTTCTTTCCCTCATATATAATAATATTTAAACACAAAAAATAGTAACATTTAAGCACAAAAAATAGTACCATTTAAGCACAAAAAAAGTAGTAACATTTAAACACAAAAAAATAATAATATTCAAAAACAAAAAAAATAATAACATTGAGTATTAATATTTGAAAAAATAACAGCGATAACATGTACAACAAAAATAATAACATGAACAGTAACATGTCTAACAAAAACAGTAGCATGATAAAAAAATTATATATATATATATATATTAGTTGATACACACGTGCGTTTCACGTG
>CM042187.1:12649572-12690779 GCA_023539305.1 Ilex asprella | reverse complement strand
TTATCTACCTTGATAAGATAAAAAGTGAAAGAGGGTAAAAGTGAAAGAGAGCTCTTTTATTTTATGAAGCCGCTGAGAAGGGATTGCAATGGGCACAAAAAAGGTGAGATTAGTATTGCTCATGATCATATGCCTTCAGCTTCTTCTCCTTCATGTGGCCTCCCATCCTTCATACAATAAACATCTTGGTTCAGGTACATTAATGCTTCAATTCCTTTTGATATTTATATTTTATATATGCAATACAATAATTTTACAGTGTTTTATTCTTCGGATTTAACTCCACCTCAATTTTAAATTTAAGAAATTACACCAAACTTTAAATATTCTAAAAATCTTATAATTCCTTTTGAATGGATCTATGTAGGTCACCAGTTTTTATTTATTCGAAAAACACCTTGAATTTTTAAATTGAGAACAAACTAAATTTGATGGTTCTCAATTTAAAAGAATTGAAGGGTCATCCAATTACGTAATAATTAGAAGGGGGGGATCTTAACCATAATTTTTCTAATTTGTTTGTAACAATATTAAATGCATAAAAATTCTTATTTAACTTTAAACCTCCATTATTGGGGGTTTCATGAAATATTTGAAAAATATGAATCAAATCGATACTTCTTTTGTATTACTTCGCTAGATAGTGATCACTCTGAAATATTAGGAGATCATAGTTTATGAGTATTTGAGCTTAACCGATGCCTATAATTTATGAGTATTTTCTGTTCACTCACATTTGTTGGGTGCTTACAAATGCAAATTTCATTACACGCGTATTGATATTTTTCACATAATACAATAATTTTTAATATTTGTCTGATTCTAGAATACATACATACACATTCTTGTGTGTGCAACATAAAAATTATTCAAGGGCTTCTTGCTAGTGTATTCAAGATACCTTGGTCTTGACAACAAGCAAGAAGAAAGTTCTTATGCAAAGTAACATTTACATTGGTTTTTTTTTTCAGTCAAATTAAAAAGTGAAAGTTAATATCCCCATAAATAGTGTTTAAAGCTTACCGGCAAGGACGGAGCTAAGAATTTATTCTTGAAGAAACGGCCTTCGTAGTAGTTTAACAAAACTTAGAGGCAAGTTTCTATAGTTTGAAAGTATTCAACTGCAGCAATAATATAATAAGTGAATTTTTTTAAATCTTTTGGGCCAATAACCTTTTCCCCACTCTATCTTATAGGTGTGAACAAATTGAATACTAGAACGTTTCTGAAGGTTTTATCAAAACAAATGAGATGTCTTGCAACGAAGAAGCAAAATGATTGAATAGAAGAACTCCTGAATATTTTGCAATCTTTGCTAAACTTATCGCCTTTTCTCATTTGTAGGTGCTATTTTCCTTGACATTTAGTTGTACACATGAATTATACTAATGAAATATAATAGATAATAGTTGGACGTAAATCAACTTTTTATGATCACACAAAAAGTTAAAACATGCAATGGACACTAGATTCAAACACTTAGTATTCAATAAACATACTCTCACATTATATAGACTCGCCCGTAATATTTAAACTCTTATTCAATATACATGTGCTAAAGGTATATGTACTCGTGCCACAAAATTTTCCTAAAAATCATTGTAAAAATCATCACTTACGTATTTCTATCTCGAGGCTAACTTATTGTATCTATCTCTGCCTTCATATGCTATGAGTATTTCCTTGTGGACTCTTTATCATCTAACGTGAGACTCATCTTGTAGCGTACATTCCTGAGAAAAAGCTTGGTGACAAAAAACAGATGGTAAAATTATCGATTAAACTAGAAAACAAACGAGAAATATCAATTGTTGATAGGCGTGGAGGTGCCGGAGGAGGCCATGCTAGTGGTCATGCAGGCGGAAGAGGATCACATGGCCACTCCGGCATGGCAAACAATCATGGTGATGATCATACCAAGTCGGTAATCCCGTTGTATGCAACTGGTGCAATGAACCACCACCATAGAAGTGCTAGCACCCTCAACTACATTGGTCTTCCTCACTTTGCTTCTACTATCTTGACCTCACTTATTTTCATTTATGTTACATAAATGAATTTGGATGTGTCTATTATGTCCAAAATAAAAGCTTTTTGCATACCAATTTGATTGTAGACATTAGTTTTATTGTACGTATATGCTCTGATTGATTTTTGCAAGTAAAGGGTTAAAGGAAAAGTAAATTTTTATGGAGATTATGGAAATCATATTTATCATTATAGGGTCATCAGTTATTAAAAATGATTAATCATTTTTGTATGTCATCGATGTGTGGGTGTGTTACAAATATAGAGACTGGAAGCAACCAAAAAAAGAAGACAGAGATAATGTTGAAATTGAATTTTATTACTCAATGGAGAACTAAAGCAAAACTAGGATTACAAAGGTTATAAATACTAAAAGTTTTCCTAAAAGATCTCAACCAACATCAACGTGTCTATGAGATTATTTGCCTAAATAAAAGTAATACAATTAGTATTCCTAAATAAATAAAATACTTAAAACAAACTAGACTTATTCAACAAAGACTAATTCATTTATGTAGCAAAGACTAATTCAACAACTTCTAACTTCCAAGATATGACAGTTGTAAGTTTCACTAATTTGCAACACTACCCCTTAGTGCAAACTTATTGTGGACAATACCAAGTGCACCTCGAAATACTAAAAATTTTGCTTTGCCAAGCGCTTTGGTAAATATATCAGCAACTTGATCATCAGTTCAAATTTTCTGCAACTGAATATCCTGAGTCAAAATCTTCTTTCGAACAAAATGATGATTTGTTTCAATGTGTTTTGTGCGGGCATGGAACACTAGATTTCCAGCAAGCTTAATTGCATTTTCACTGTCACAGTGAATAGGGATTGGGTAGTCCAAGGCAGAAAGCATTTCTTGAATAAGTCTCTTAAGCTAGATACACTCTTGAGTGGTCATAGTAGCTGCAACATACTCTACTTCACAACTGGAAAGAGAAATAGTAGTTTGCTTCTTGTTGCACCATGAAATTGTTGTGGATCCCATATTAAAACAATACCATGCTGTGGAGCGTCTATCATTTAAGTTGCCAGCCCAATCTGTATCTACAAAACCAGTCAACAAGAATGGTGTATGCTGCTGATAAAATAACCCAAAATTCAGAGTGCCTTTTATGTAGCGAAGAATCCTCTTGGTTGCAATTAAGTGACTTTCACATGGTTTGTCCATACACTGAGAAACGACTCTCATAGAGAATGAAATTTCATGCCTTGTAATAGTTAAATAAAATAAGCTACCAACAAGCTGTCGAAAAAGTGTTGCATCTTCCAAAGATCTTCCTCCATCTTTGATTAACTTCAAGTGAGGGTCCACAAGAGTGGCCATTGTGTTTGACTCCCCCATACGAAAACAATCCAGCAACCTTGTTGCATATCTGGTTTGATAGACAAAATATCCATTTGACTTTTTAACCTCCAGTCCAAGAAAACAGCTAGCTTCACCCAAACTCTTCATTTCAAAGCGAAGAGGCAAAGCATCTTGAAGACTAGTTATTTCAGTATTGTCATCATCCGTAATAATCATGTCATCCACATAGAAAAGGAGCATTGTGCATACTGAGGATGTTTTCTTAACAAATAAACTTGAATATGCATTTGAAGACCGGAAACCACAAAAATCAAGGTATTGAGCAATTTTACCATACCAAGCACGCGGTGCTTGCTTAAGGCCAGACAAGACCTTCTTGAGTCGGCACACATGATCAGGAAATTCCTTAGAAATAAATTCACGTGGCTACTCCATTAAGATATCACGATCTAACTCTCATAAAGAAATGAATTATTTACGTCTAACTGCCACAATTTCCAACCTTTGTAAGCTACTAATGAAATAATTGTTCGAATCGTTACCATTTTAGCAACAGGACTGAAGGTCTCCTCGTAATCGAGACCATATTGCTGTGAAAACCCACGAGCAACAAGACGAGCCTTATACCTGTCAATAGTTCCATCAGCCCTCTTCTTCAACTTGTAAACTCATTTGCAAGTAAATGGTGCAACATTCTTTGGTTTTGGAACAAGCTCCCATGTACAGTTCTAGTGTGGTGTTGATAGTTCCTCCGGCATCGCTTCTTTCCATTTATAAATACCCTTTCCTTCATTGTAAGACGTAGGCTCATCTTCACATGACTCTCCTATAAAAAAACAGGACACAACAGAGCAATAATTTAATTGAACATCATAATCAACTAAATAATCAGGTAGCCTTTTTTGTCTAGAAGTCCTCTGAAGCACCGTCCTTATAGTCTCCTCTTGCTAAATATTTTCTTCAGCAGGAGTAATATTGCTCCCCCTTTCACTAAATGCACCATCAGGGAAGGGTGAAAGATCAATTGTACCTCTATCGATATCAATTTGAGGTGATGAAACTTCATCAAACACCACGTCACGAGAAACAACAAGTTTCTTTGTTTCTGGATCCATACATTTCCATCCTTTCCTGTGAGTGTCATAACCAACAAAAATACAGCGCCTTGCCCTTGGGTCCAGTTTAGTCCGATTAGTTTTTGAGACATAGACATAACAAACTGATCCAAAGACTCAAAAATAACTCACATTGGGTTTATAACAGTATAGTGCTTCAAAATGAGATCGTTCTATCCCTGGTCATGAAGGTAAACGATTTATGACATGACAAGTTGATTGAATAGTTGTTGCCCACATCTCTCTTGGAAGGTTCTTTGTATGCAACCATGACAAGCACATGGATGTAAGATGTGCCAAATTGCACTCAGCAACTCCATTTTGTTGTGAATTTTCCAGGCAAGTCATTTGACGTTGAATGTCATGTTCTCTATAGCAATTGAGGAATTGATCAGACATGTATTCTCCTCCATTGTCGATGCGTAGACACTTGATTTACAGCTCGAATTCTTTCTCTATCTACTCCTTGAATTACACAAATTTAGGGAGAGCCTCACTTTTGTTTGCCAAGAAGTACACCCAAGTGAACCAAGAAAAGTGATCCATAAGAACTATTACATAGCAAAAACTAGAGTAACTGGGTGTTCTTGTTGGCCCCATCAGATTTGAATGAACCAGTTGTAACGCAGCAGAAGCTCTATTCTTTGAATTCAGAAAAGGGAAGCGATGTGATTTTCCATATTGACACCCAGGACAAACCACATCATGGTGAATCTCTTTAAAAAGAGGAACTCCATCAAGAAGCTTATTTGTGGAGATTTTCTGCAGCAATTGATACCCAACATGGCCTCACCGGTTGTGTTAAAGCGTTGCACTTTCATTCTGACATATTTTTTCAAAATATGCATCACTTGCAAACAAAACATATAATGATTATTTTCTTCTCCCAGTAAATAAAGAATCAGTTTCTATGTGCTTTACATTAGAAAGAATTTGGACATTTTTGGAACTAAAGAGAGCATACCTCCTAGCATTAGTTATTTGAGAAATTGAGGCAAGATTCTTCTTTAGACCTGGTACATGATAAACATATTTCAAAGAAACTCCTCTGTTATTTGAAATATCTACCTCAAAATGCCCTTCTTTCTCAACAGGATATAAGGAATTATCAATTGTCACAATGGTTTTCTTCCCACAATGTGGACGAATGTCCGACAGTAAAGAATCATTTCCCATTGCATAATGAGAACAACCAGAGTCAGCAATCCATTCATTGTTGTAGTCTATGGAGGCATTACCATCTGTTTTGTGCAAATATCACAATAGTTTATTGATTAGTGGTTGTAATAGACAAGCAATGCTCCCATTTGGACTATTCAAACTCTTCTTTTTCATGAACAACATTTGCACCAGTTTCCATAAGTTTGACAGGACAGTTGGCTTTAATATGACCAAATCTTTTGCATCTATTACACACAACTCTTGCATGATAATCAAGCTCCATATGCTCCAGCTGTCCACCCCAAAAACATCCTTTTGAATTTCCCTTCATTGTTGGATAGCTTGGTGTCACCAGAACCTTGCTTGGAGAAGTTCTTATTCACTTGGTCCTTTGTGTACCGAGCATCCTCCACTTGAGAGAGAGATTGGTTATCATTGCTAGTCATTTATTTCACCAAGGCTTCTTGATTAGAAAGAATATTCTCTAACTTAATAAATGAAGGTTATGTTGCCCAGCCTTTTATAGAAGAAATAAAGGTCATAAACTCTTTTCGTAGTCCACGAATGAGATAACGATGCCATCGAGCATCCCTCACGGGTTCCTCTGTATCCAATTCTGAAATTTTAGCACACAAGGTTTTGACTTTCAAAAAAAAATCTGGAATTAAAAGAGTACCTTGAGTCATTCCAGCAAGTTCATTCTCCAAGTACTGCAACCGCATTGTATTCTTTTGCGTGAACGACCATTCAAGTGTCTCCCACACTTGTTTTGGCGATGAGACATTACAAATATGTGTGATGTAGTCTTGGATGATCGAAGTTTGTAAAGCAAACAAGGCTTTTCCGCACTTAATCTTCCACTTTTATCATAAGTTAGCATTTTGGGGTGTATCTTCTGGAATTACAGCATCATCACCAGAGATAAGATCCCACAAGTCCTGCCCTTGTAGATAAGCTTCCATGCATAGCTTCTAGTAATTATAGTTGTTACCAACAAACTTATCTACAGATACATTGCTTTCACCATTCATCTTCACTGAGCAATAAAATCAAAACCTCTTAGGCAACCAAGCTCTGCTACCATGTAATAAATATAGAGACTAGAAGCAACCAAAAAAAAGAAGACAGAGATGATGCTGAAATTGAATTTTATTACTCAATGGAAAACTAAAGAAAAACTAGGATTACAAAATGTTATAAATACTAAAAGTTTTCCTAAAAGATCTCAACCAACACCAACGTGTCTGTGAGATTATTTGCCTAAATAAAAGGAAGACAATCAGTATTCCTAAATAAATGAAATATTTAAAGCAAACTAGACTTATTCAACAAAGACTAATTCAGTTATGCAGCAAAAACTAATTCAGTAACTTCTAACTTCCAAGATATGATAGTTGTATGTTTCACTAATTTACAACATAGGTGTGTGTTGAGTCTCACATTAAATGTGTATTTGGAACCAGGACGAGATACGATTATGGCCTTAGAGGCCAAGATTCTAAGTTTTACATATTAAATTGCAGGTCACCAATTTTTATGCATTTTTCATTTGATTCTCCTAAAGCCATTAGTTTGAAATTTCGAATTCTGATCAAATTTTTGTGATGTGGAAACTAAAGGCTCAACTTAAGTGGATTAAACGGTTTAAGAGATCTAGCCTAGCTCAATCCTAATTCATCGTAGACTCTAATATAACATGACTTTTTATTCTGAGTATTGTCCAGTTTAACTTGAGTTGAAATTGAGTTTAATTTTTAAGATTCAATTCGTATTAAAATTGAATTTAACTTGGATTTGATTCTTACATTGTACTATATTATTCAAATTAAACTTCGAGTTCAGTTCAAATTAATTGTGAATTCATTAGTCCAAGTGGAATCCTGAAAATGAAAACTTAAGGTTCAACCCAAATATTAATTGAAAATAAATTTAGCTTGAGAATTCTTTTTCCACCAAAACTTAATCCAAATATTAAGATTCTTTAATATTTTGGATTAAACTCCAACACATAGTTTTTAACCCAAATTTTGTAATTTTATAAGGTTCTCCAAAGGTGCCTCAAGGCAATTTAAGGCCTAAAGCAATATCTCTAAATAAGGTCTTCTGTGTGATTATCTTTTATTTCATTATCTAATTTTTCATCTCCAAAATTTTCATCGAAACTTTTTATTACTAGTAACAAATTTTTCAAGAGATTTTTTTTAGATTCGTTTAGTTGGTTGTTTGGCCACTTAGGCGCGGGAGAGAAAGTGTGTGTGTGTGTGTGAGAGAGAGAGAGAGAGAGAGGTAGGTAATGATTTAACTTTTGAGTTGATAATTTTGTTTTTACCATTAGTTTTTTTTGGATTTTTAATGTTTAGGTTGGATAATAGGCCTAAATGATTAAATTAAATTTTTTTTATTAGGCTTGTGTTTGTATGAGGTTTTTTTTATTGGGCTTAAAATATTTATGGATCTAATTTTTAGAAATTTGGAGGTCGGTCCTCTTATATGGACTTGTTTGGACTTAAGTTCGTCAAAAAAACTTATTTGTTATGAAACTTGTTTTTTATCAATTTTAGCATACTATTTCTTCTCTTTAAAAGTGATATAAAACTAAAAATTAAAAACTCATAAATCTTAGGTGTTTGATTAATATCAAAAAAAATTCTCTCTCATATCTATTTATATTCATATATAGGTTAGGACTATATATATATCTTAGGAGTTTGACTAACATTAAAATATTTTCTCCCCCATATCTATATAATATATAGGTTAGGAGTTTGACTAATATTAAAAATATAGTAACATTAAAAATAAAAAATAGTAACATTCAAATATATATATAAAAAAAGTTATCATTTGAACAAAAAAAATAATACATTTAAAGACAAAAAATAGTAATATTTAAACATAAAAAAATTAAAACATTCAATATTAATATTTTTAAAAAATAAAAATAGTAACATGTTTAACAAAAATATTAACATGTTCAATAAAAACAGTAATATACTTAACAATAATTACTTCTCTTAAATTCAAACGCAAAAAATAGTACTATTCAAACACAAAAAATAGATATTCAAAAACAAAAAAAATTAATAACACTGAATATTAATATTTAGGAAAATAATAGTAGCAAAATGCTCAACAAAAACAGTAACATGCTCAAAATAATAGTAGCATGAACAGTAACATAGTAAAAAAAAATAGTAACATGAAACATTCAATTTAACAAATTAACCCCCACAAAAAATACCACAAATTATAAAAAACAAAAAATTAACAATAAGGACCAGAAATTCTCATCCGTTATCCATAAAATTGACATAATTCATAGAAAATTAAAAGATGAATATTAATGAAACAATTCCACTAGCTGGCCGGAGAGAGAGAGTGTGACTTTGAATTTGAATTTGAATTTTAAATTTATGATGGAGATTTTATTGGCATATTTTAATTGACATTGAATTGAGGGATAACAATTTTCAAAATAGGAAACTAATTTAACCTCCTTTCAAGGAAAGGTATTTTTGAGATTTAAAAAATACTAGACTTAAGACAGTATATATAATTTTAAACATGAACTTAGCTCCTTATAAGTTTTCTTGTAGAATTTATCTCTAAATAAGTACATCTAGGGAAACTCACCCCCAATTTTTACTATTTAATTTTTTCATTGAACTATTGAAAGTATCTAAAAATTTGGGGCAAATGGGACCTAAAGCCCAATTTTTTTTAATATCTATTGTTGGGCTGCTCCTAAGGCTCTCTCTGACCCAGGTGGTTTGAATAAACCCATCTGATTTGCACAAACAAACTCACACAGTTCAACTGGGTGTGTAACCCCTTGTCTTGTTCACTAGTGCTCCTGCGGTGGCGTGGTGACGGGCGACCCCCAAGGGGTCCGTAGCTTTGGCCAACCGAACATTCTACGTCGGGGGAAGCCCTCATGGTCACGCCCAGGGGGTCGCTACCTGCTGGTTGCCCCCCTCCCCCGTCTCCCTGATCAAAAAAAAAAAACTGGGTGTGTTTGATACTGAATGAGTTTGGTTTAGTATCCGATCAATGACGAAACTACTCATGGGCCTAACGGGCCATTGCCCCTCACATTTTTTAAAATTATTATAGCACCCCATAAATTTATAAAAATTCCAAATTTTTCCCTAGATTTCTCAAAAACCTTATATTTAGACAATGCACTTCATGTATTCTTTCTCCAAAAAAATCTAATGCATTCAAAAGGATAAATGAGTTGATGTTTAGTAATTAAATCGGGGATGCATCAATCACATGTGATAATCTTACAATTGAAGTTATTGGATTTGACGAACAACATGACAAATAAAATTTAAAAAAAAAAGTGATTTTTTTGCAAAATTACAAATGCTGACTTATACAAATAATCTCACAATTTACGTTTACTATGATATCGTGTAAAACTATTATTGACAAGATAATTAATCTTAAGGCATATATCATATAATAATAAGAGCATAAGAAGATTGTAACATTATTGCAAATTATTTTTTACAATGATTGACATTAATTTTTAGATTTTATGATATCTTTTATAAAAAAAAAAAATAGATTTCATGACCCAAACTAATCTCAACTGATGATACCAAAAAATAATTTCAAGGGCGAGTTCAGATGTATAGAACAGGTCGGGAGGTCAGACAGGGAAGATGAAGAACTCAGAGGACCAAAGCTCAGCCTCACTCCAACAATAAATCAACTGGAATGACATAGGGACAGCTGGATAAACAACAACATCCCCAAAATAAAGGGAATGAAAACGGAAAGCTAGAGTCATGACATAAAACTCTCAACCAACCAAGATCTTCTCCCGAAAATCAAAGAAAATCACACGGATGCAAGGCAAAGATCTCAGTGTAGATCCCTTAGAACGAGGAATCAGTCTATACATTCTGAACAGTGCCCCCATTGAGGGGGGGACCTGAGAAGCCAAAACATTATTCTGTAATTCAATTCAAGTGATCAATAAAGAAAAGGGAGCAAGAGCCTCCATTAAAGAGTGGACTAGCCAAGCTTTATAACTAGTGAACCACTATATTTCTACAGAGTCACTGTCTCTGATGGTGCAAAACCACGGGTGTGAGCAGAAGACACGAATGGTGCTATTTCATCTGGAACTGAGCTACAAGGTTCGTGAGAATAATCAGTGAATATGTTGGTTATCTGAGGTGTGGTGTATGTGACATAACGAAAATATAGTAGTTCACCGGCTGGGGAGTTCAGCTAGTCCACTCTTTAATGGAGGCTCCTGCTCCTAGGATTTATGTTCCTTTCAAGAATGTTTTTACAAGATGTTCTTGATACCAAAATAGGGTTCTCTCTCTTTCGATAGATGTCCCGTACAATATTTATAGCGCGATTCCTATTTCTAGGGGATTTCCGGCGAGATATTTGCCCTTCACCCATGGGATTTTCCTTGATTTTAAGGGAGGATCTTGATTAGTTGAGATTTCATGCCTTGATTGTAGCTTCCAAACTGATTTGGGGGTGCTTGCTATTAGCTAGTTGTTCCCACCGCATTTTCTCTATCACCTCGCCTGGGGTGAGCTCTAGGTCTGCACTCTTGAGCTCAGGATATCCTATCCGTCCTCCCTCCTAGGTTGACTTCACTGTCTGAGCTCATACTTAAAATATTTTCTCAGTATCATCAGTTGCCCCCCAGCCCTTGGCTCAGGCGAGCATGGGCAAGGGCTGAGCTGTTTTAGATTGAGCTAAACTCGCACGTGGCAGATTTTGGCTTGTCCGTGCATGACATCTCTTTAACGGTTCCAGGCAATCATGAGTCCCTCGATTCCTGCGTACGTTTCAGTTCGTGTCCCCCAGACTTTAATTGTTCAAACGGCTAATAAAACTGCCCTCCTACTGTTCATCTTCTTCCATCGTTCTCTGATTTCTTTCCCTCTTCGCGATTTCAGATCCTTCTGTGACTATATACTCTATGATTCCCTTTGCGAGACTGTACTTTCTGTGCTTGATTCGAGCGTTCATAGTGTTTTCTTCCCTCGATTTGGCTTCTGGGTTCTCGTTCGTTGCTTCCTCATAGCTAGGTACGTCTTCCTCCCCCTTTTCGTCTTTTCTCGTTCTGGATTCCTCAAATTCGAGGTGGTTGTTGCATTTTTGGGCTTATCGGTTTTTTTATTTTTGGAACCGTGATCTCTGTTTGTCCCCCCTGCCTTATTTCATGACCTGGGATTCCATTGCGAGGATCCTTAGCGTCGACAATTATTGTGCTAGCCGGCTAGTTATTAGGGAGTGTCTGACTAGTATTCTCCTTCCCTATCGCCTCTACAATCTTCCTTTTTCTTGCCCTCTCATGTTTACCTCTTCCCGAGCTGCTCGATCCTCTGTCCCTCCTCCAGTTGATAGGTCTGCCGAGGAGGATGTCGAATTAGGGGAAGTGGGTGAGGAGATTGACAACTTCCCAGGTGTTGATGCCCTTAGTCATGAAGTTGAAACGGGAGAGCTTCTGTCATCATCTGCCTCTATGCCCCCCCAAGCCAAGCAAAGGCAAGGGAAAGGTCAGTGGGGCTGGGTTCTCTAGCGGCTCATCGTATTTTGGAGCTGCTCTTAAGTAAGCTGAACTCGTAGGACCCATTAAGGTTGACCCCTCACTCCTTAGGATTTTCAGTGCCCGCTACAGTTTTCCTCCTAGTGTCCAGCCCTCGTGTCCTGAATGTTCTACTCCTTACGTTGCCGAAGTCCACAAAAAGGTCTGCTTCTTTGAGGCTGCCTTTGAAAATGGTCTTCGTTTTCCTCTGCACCTTTTCCTAAAAGTTGTTCTTCAGTATTTTAATGTATGCCCTTCCCAGCTTTCTCCTAACTTCTGGGGCGTCTTAGTGGGTCTCTTGGTCCTCTTCAAGGACCTAAAACTCTGGGTTCCTTCCCTCCCTCTATTCCTGAACTTTTTCAATGTCAAACTGACCTCAGCGAAAGGATTCTTGTATGCTTCGAAATGAGCCAACGTCAAGCAGCTTATTTCTAACATTCCTACCTCCCACAAGCACTGGAAGGAATATTTCTTCTTTGTTGGAGGCACAAGCTGGGAGTATGATCCTGCTGATAGGTCGGATACCCTTGGTATCTCTAGGGCTTGGTCCTATCCCGAGAATTTGGGTGAGTCATTGCTTGAATCAATCGGGTTTTGTTCTGGGAATTGCAAGTTTCTAAATCTTGTTGCTGTCATTCTCCAGGTACCAGGCTCGAGCTCAGCGAAGAGGACGAAGAGACGAAGCTGAAACTGTCAGAGTGTGCTCCGAGAAGGTATTCTGAACTCATCCAATTCCAGGTCCTAGTTGCAAGGGGACTTAGCCTTCCCGAGGTAACAATAGAGTCCCCGTCTCTAATCTCAGTTGTCAGACTTGACGAAGTATTAGGTGATCTCCTCGCTTTTTAGGATTTTTAGTATCTTCCCTTCTTCTTTCCTTGACCTGATTAATTATCATGGTTTAGACCTTCCAGGATCTTCCACAATGAAGCTGTCTTCAGAGAAGCTTGAAGTCAAGATTGCCAAGCTGCAAAAAAGTGGAAAAGGTAGTAAAAAGAAGGCCGAAGCCGGGTCTGGTGGTAGCCCTACTACCCGAGCTAAGGCTCAAAAGCTAGTAGGGACTTCTTCCTCTCCAGTTTTGGTTGTGGACAGCTAAGTTTCACCCTCAATCCTTCTACCGGGCGTAGGAGTTTTCTCTTCTTCGCAGCCTCAGCTCGCCCCTCTTAGGACCGATGAGCCAGGCGAAGCCTCTCCCACTTCATCTGAGGTCGAGAGGGCTTGGGAGTTCGTTTCTCAGGTCCAGTCTGAGACAATTCTGTTCAGCCCTTCTGACAAGATCATCGAACCATCCCTGACAAAGTTTGAGGCTGACAAGGGTAAAAATGTTAAGGTGGAAGGTCGAGGAGATTCCTTTTTTGAGAGCGATGAGCTCGCTGTTGGGGCCATGGCATCCATTCTCTCTGAATCTGATATTATGAGGGCTTGCTCCATGCCTCTAGAAGAGGCAATCGCCTCAGCTCTTCAGGGAGATACCACCGTAAGTCTTTATGTTTTGATGTTCCTTCTTGGCTTCTGCTAGTCCTTGGTGCTGATCTTTGCTCTTATTCTTGTTCCTTAGATGGCTCCCCATGTAAAGGGCCTGCTGGGTAGGGTCCGCTCTGTGGAGGATTCAGTCAAAGCTTTGAAGGCTTATGAGCTTCAAGTTGCTGAACTTTTTTTTGAGAACAAGGATCTCAAAACTCAGGTGAATAGCCTTCAGGATAAGGCGGAGAAGCAAGCTTTAGAACTCCAGGATCTTCAAAGGGCCAAATCCAAGGCTGAGGAGGGTGAGAAGAAGGCTCGAGATGAGCTAAGGATTTTGGGGGATGAGCTGAAGCACAAGACTGAGCTCTGGTCCAAGGCTAATCAGGATGTCTTTGATGCTCGTTGCTCTCTTGACACCTTGAAACACGAGCATAAGGCCATCTGCGAGGCGAATGAGGTCCTTTACGAGGAGCTCAAGGAGAAAAATGACCTGATTGTCGAGTTGGAGGACGATGTCACCACTCAATGGGCTTCTGGGTGGCTCGTTTTTAAGCGAAAAACCTCCAAGACTTTCAAGGATTTGGACTTCAATTTTTCTATCCCAACTGAGGAGGAGTTGGAGGAGTCCGACTCTGATGGCGAGGAAGATCCCCCGACTCTCCCTATTGGAGCATCGGACCAGGAGCCGCCTGTTCCTCCTGCCATACCCAGAGCTGCTTCTTTTTCTGCTGACCTTGTGACCGAGGCCCTTGCTCAAGACCCTTTACCAAATAGGGCAGAGGTTCCTGGAGCAAGTATCCCTGAAAACCCAACTACTCCAGCCTCTGGTCCTTCTACCAATGTTGCACCTATTCTATCGCAGGATTTTCTGTCTACTCCTCCTTCAGAAGTTTAGGATTTTGTAATTTCTATTGAAATCAGTTATAATTTTTATAATTTTTGTTCTTGAAATACACTTTATCACTCGAGCAGTTTGTTGGAGATGTAACATACTTTCTTTGGATTTTGAATTTGCTTGGTATACTCTCTTTGGCTGCTTTATATCTTTATATGTTCCCCTTTGCCCCTTTTACTTTGAGGGGTGCTGAGCTCTCCTTGAAGCAAAAATTATCGTGTTGCGTTACTCCTTGTACTTTCCATGTGACTCCAACATATGGGTTCTACGTAGTTTTTTTTTTCTGACTCTGACAGCTCTTTTTGCTGAGCATATTTCTTTGAGCTCTGTATGTGCTTAGCTCTTTTACCTCTTCTCAAAGGAAACCTTTAAGTTTCTTGGGAGCGAACTTGAAGAGCTTCGTGGCCTTCAGCTTAGGGCCTCCCTGTGGGGCCCATGCCATGGGAGGTATGTGGCCACGAGCTTTCAGTTTAAACCACAAATTTGGAGCCGCCGCTTTATTGTACTGGACTTTTGTGAGTGTTAAACATAGTCGAGGTGGATAGGACGAGTCGAGATTCTGATCCCTTCTAAAGGCAAGAGGTCTACCTGAGCTCTCTTAGTGCTGATAGTTGTGTTTTTGGTGTCCTCTAGGGATCGTTGGGCGGTTGATTAACATATTTCATTGGTGGGGCGATGCTGAGGTTCATCATGGGCCTGTTGTTGATACTTGTTCCCTTTGGGCGAATATAACCTACAGGCTCTTAGTCTGGTGATCTTGAACTGACCTCAGCTCTGCTCCTGGCGGAAGAATCTCCTCTGGTTCATCATTGAGCTCGGATTTCTTGCTAATTATGAGAATGAGGCTGAGGAAGATGATGATGAGCGAACATTGCTATTTGCCCTCCCTTCTGTTCTAGACCGCTTCCTCAGTCGTTGTGAACTTTAATTGTCCGGAGATTCCCCACATGTTTTTGAGGAAACAGCTTTTTTCACTCCCATGCTTTCCTAATTCATACTTATCCTTTTAAACTTGGGAAGTTTAAGGAATGCCCGAGGCTTTAAATTTGGCATGGCTCTAGGTCTTTCTGAATCTGGTCAAGGCTTTAAATTTTGCACCTTCTCTTTCTTGCCTGTAACTTCGGAGACTTTTTTTTTTTGAATCTTTCTCCTTCCTTTGGTTCCTTGCCTAGGTCTTCTAATGGATGATCCTGGCCCCTCTCTCTTTGAGGACCGCTCTTCTTTCAGGATAGACTGGAAATCCCAGTCTCGTTGCTTGGTTCCTTCTTCTCTGACCTCCTCAGATCTGGAGGGGATCAAGAAACGATTCTTTCAAGAACTGGAATTGTCTCTCCGAGTTCTCACTCCAAACTAGCCTCCTAATTATCTTCCTCGGGGTGAGGTCTATTTCTTTGAGGATGCCTTTGATATGGGTCTTCGTCTTCCCATCCATCCCTCTGTTGGGTGTATCTTGGCGCATTATGGTCTGCCCCCTCTCGTTTATCTTCTCAAGGGTGGGTTATGCGTATCAGCTTCTTTTTGTTCTGGCGTCTCCAGGGCAGTGATCAGTTTTCCACGACTGCTAAGTTCCTGTATTTTCATTGTCTTGAGGAAGACGATGTTCCCTACTTTAGCTGTTTTAGGTGGAGATATTTCTCTGAACGCCAGTTTGTATTTGACATTCCTTCTTCACCTTCAGGGTGGCTAAGCCATTTTTTCTTTGCCTCTGGGGATTCTTGAAGGTTTGTTGAGGACCATCGGCGAAAGAACAGGATCCCACGCTCTTGGAGGAAGTTTGACCACATAAGTAAGGGGCTTAGTAGTTTTCTTGATTATTCCCCCTTTTCCAGCGTTCTTGTTCTAATCTTTGTTTTATTGTGCAGTTACAGCTGATCCAAATTTGCCGGAGGCAATGAGGATTGAGCAAGTGAAGCAGTCTGCACCCATATCCTTCTCTGAATTGATGACATCTAGCAACCTTTTCCTATTTAGTGCGGTGGCAGCTTCCATTGATTTTCACTTCGACTGCAGCTCGCCAGACCTTTCTCTCTCAGAGCCTGAGGAGGTCGAGGAGGTGGGACCTTCTTCCAAAAAATGCAAGCTGTGCGACTATCCTACATCCCCTGATTCTTCTCTTAGTGCGATTTTTCTTTCATCCGCCGGGGCCACGCTTCTCAACGCACTCTCGAAGGAAGAGAAGGAGAGAGAGGAATTGAGGGAAGAGAACGCCCTTTGGAAGGAGGAAATGGCTAAATTGAAAAGACGCTTGGGGGATAACTAGCAGTCTTGTCTTGTGAGCTTCAGACGTCTTCTCTAAACAACTTTGTTTTTGACATTTATTTTTTTTTCTTTGATGTAATCTGGACAAGTTTTTCTTCCGTTGGATGTTGTATGTCATAATCTACCTTATTTTCATGGTCTGCTTTGAGTGGCTGAGCTCTTTTTCGGAACTGCCTATTTCGTGGTTAACTATCGAGCTTTCCTTGGTATTTCATTGTGGACAGTGCATAGTACTCTTTGTACCTTCGTGAATATCTTGGCTCCTTCTGAGCTGTAGAGCTCTTTTTGAACTCCTTTCTTGATTTATAAGCTGAAGAGCTTATCGTGAGCTTCGGGGCTCCTTTTGAACCACGGCGTCAAACTGATGGTGCAAAACCACGGGTGTGACCAGAAGACGTGAATGGTGCTATTTCATCTGAAACTGAGCTACAATGTTCGTGAGAATGATTAATGAATATGTTGGTTATCAGAGGTGTGGTGTATGTGACACAACGAAAATATAGTGGTTCACCGGCTGGGGAGCTCGGCTAGTCCACTCTTTAATGGAGGCTCCTTCTCCTAGGATCTATATTCCTCTCAAGAATGTTTTTACAAGATGCTCTTGATACCAATAGGGTTCTCTCTTAACTTATAACTAATAGTTTATCGAGGGATACTTGGCCCTTTCTGAGCTATAATGAGTTTCTCTCGAGCTACTGGGCTTTTCCTGAGCTGTAGAGCTCTTCTTTTTATTTATGAACGATGAGGTTATCATGAGCTACTGGACTCTTCTTGAGCTATAGAGCTCTTCTATTTATAAACGACGTGTTTATCAAGAGCTACTGGGCTCTTCCTGAGCTATAGAGCTCTTCTTTTATATACAAACATGAGTCAATCATGAGCTACTGGACTCTTTCTGAGCTATAAAGCTCTTTCTCTTTATAAACGATGAGTTTATCATAAGCTATTGGGCTCTTTTTGAGCTATAGAGCTCTTCTCTTTATAAACGATGAGTTTATCATGAACTATTGAGCTCTTCTTGAGCTGTAGAGCTCTTTTCTCTATAAACGAAGATTTTATCATGAGCTACTGGGCTCTTCTTGAGCTATTTTAGAGAATCATACTCGTCTTATATTCGGTTGAATCAAAAATTTTGCCACTTTATTAGGATTTTTTTTTTTAGGAAGTACTTACTGAAAAAAAAATTTGAGGTGCTCTACGTTCCAAGAATGAGGTAGGACTTTTCCATCCTCGGTCTGCAGCTCGTAAATTCCAGGTCTTATCACCCTGGAGACAATGAAGGGACCCTCCCAATTTGAACCTAATTTACCATGAGAGGGGTCCTTTCTTGCGGGTAGAAGTTTTATAAGCACCAAATCCCCCACCATAAAGCTTCTGTGCTTGACTCTTCTATTGTAGTATCTTGCGGTTTTCCTCTGATAATCCTGGATGCGTTGCAGAGCTCTGTTTCTTTTTCATCCAAGAGGTCGAGGTTCAGTAGGAGTGACTCATCATTGTGCTCCGGATCAGAAAGCTCGGCCCTTGGGGATGGGATCCCGATTTTTACAAGGGATACTCCCTCTGTTCTATAAGCCAAAGCGAATGGCGTTTCCTGGGTTGCTGACCTTGCAGTCGTTCTATAAGCCCATAACACTTCTAAAATATGCTCTACCCACTTCCCTTTCAGGCCTTCAAGTTTGGTTTTCAACGCAGCTTTGATGGTCCTGATGGTTACCTCTGCTTGTCCATTGGACTGTGGATGAGCTAGGGCTAAAAAGTAATTTTTTATTTCCAGCTCAGCGCAGAATCTTTTGAACTTAAGATTGTCAAATTGCTTCCCATTGTCGGAGACGATAGCCCTGGGGATTCCAAATCTACAGATTATGGACTTCCATGCGAAGTTCTGGATTTTCTACTCCGTGATCGTAGCCAATGGTTCCACCTCTGCCCATTTAGTGAAGTAGTCCGCTCCAACAATGGCGAATTTGCACTGTCCCATACCGATCGGGAGGGGCCCTAGTATGTCCAGACCCCATTGCTGAAAGGGCCAAGGACTGACTACCGAGGACAGGAGCTCTGGTGGGCAGCGGAGGAGATTGGCGTTTACCTGGCAGATTGCACATTTCTTGACGAACTCCATAGCATTCTTGAGCATTGCGGGCCAATAATATCCCTGTCTTAATGCCTTTCCCGCCAACGTTCGTGCTCCGATGTGATTACTGCATATTCCCTCATGAATTTCTCTGAGTACGTAATTGGCGTCTTCGCCCTCCACACATCTAAGGAGAGGTGTTGAAAAACCCCGCTTGTAAAGGTTTCCCTGTAAAATAGAGAATCTGGTTGACCTGGTTCTTAGCTTCATTGCTTCCTTGGGGTCCTCTGGCAAAAAATTTCATTCCGTATGTATCCCAGAATAGGGTCCATCCAGCTCGGTGAGGTCAGCACCGGGAATATTTCTTCGTTTTCTAGGTCGACGGAGGGTTTTGCTAGATGCCCCACCGGGATCAACCTTTCCAAGTTCTCCTGTGAGGCAGTTGCAAGTCTTGCCAAAGAGTCCGTTCTTGAGTTCTCAGATCTGGGGACGTGTCTGATTTTAACTTGTACAAACTTCTTGATTAATTCCTGCACCTTTCTGAGGTAAAGGTTCATCTTCTCACCTTTGGCTTCATAAGACTCCTCTATTTGTTTTACCACAAGCTGTGAATCACTGCATACTTCTAATTGTTCTTCCTCCATCGAGTGAGCCAGATTAAGTCCTGCAATAATAGCCTCGTACCCGGCCTCGTTGTTTGAGGCTTTAAACCCAAATCTCAGGGCATATTCGACATCTACTCCGTCTGGTGAGGTCAAAATTAGGCCCGCTCTGCTTCCTTGTGTGTTGGCCGCACCATCTACTAAGAGTTTCCATATAGGGAGATCAGCGATGAAATCTGTCAGGACCTGGCCTTTCACAGCAGTTCTTGGTTTATATCTGATGTCGAATTCGCTGAGCTCGATGACCCATTTTACCAATCTCCTAGAGGATTCAGGCTTATGCAACACCTGCTTCATTGGCTGGTCTGTCGAAATTTCTATGGTGTGGGCCTGAAAGTAAGGTCTGAGTCTTCTGGCAGTGGTGACTAAGGCTAAGATAAGTTTTTCCATCTTTGAGTACCTCTCCTCTACACCCCTGAGAGCTCTGCTGCAGTAATACATTGGCTGTTGAGCTCTATTTTCTTCTCTAACGATAGCTGCACTAGTAGAGAAATCTAAGACAGCCTAGTATAGGGTAAGCACCTCCCCTTCGACGGGGCTAACTAAAATTGGGGGGAACTCAGATAAACCTTTAAGGACTTGAATGCCTCTTCACACTGGGCATCCCATTGGAAAGCTTTCTTCAATATTTGAAAGAAAGGCTGGCATTTGTCGCTTGATCGAGACACAAAACAGCTCAGGGCAGCTATTCTCCCTGTCAGTCGTTGAATCTCTCTCGTGTTTGAGGGAGGTTGCATGTCTAGTACCGCCTTTACCTCGGCAGGGTTGGCTTCTATCCCCCTGCTATTTACTATGAAGCCCAGAAACTTTCCTGCCGAAACCCCGAAGGCACATTTGACAGCGTTGAGCTTCATCTTATACTTCTTGAGAACCCTGAAGGACTCTACCAAATGTTGGATATGGAGACCGACCTTTAGTGACTTTACCAGCATATCATCAATGTAGACTTCCATTGTTACTCCGATTTGCTTCTAGAACATTCTGTTCACCAGGCGTTGGTACGTGGCTCCTGCATTCTTTAGACCAAAAGGCATAACCTGATAGCAATATGTTCCTTGTTCTGTCACGAACGAGGTCTTTTCTTGGTCATTGGGGTCCATTCTCACCTGGTTATACCCTGATAATGCGTCCATGAAGCTGAGGAGCTCATGCCCTGCGGTAGCGTCTACTATCAAGTCGATCTTGGGTAAAGGAAAGCTGTCCTTGGGGCAGGCTCGATTGAGATCAGTGAAGTCTATGCACAACCGCCACTTGCCATTGATTTTCTTAACAAGGACCACATTGACCAGTCAAACAGGGTAATCTACTTCTCTGATGGCCTTGGCTTGGAAAAGCTTACCGACCTCCTGATTAATGGCTTTCTGGCATTCTGGGGCGAAGCTTCTTCATTTTTGCTTGACAAGCTTGTTGGCAGGGTTAATGCTTAGCTTGTGAGTGATGACTGAGGGGTCAATGCCTTCAATGTCTTCTTGTTTCCAAGCGAATACTTCAGCGATTTTTTTGAGGAATTGGATGAGTAGGTCTTTAATTTCCCTGCTTAGCTTGGACCCGACGTAAACGAGGTGTTCTGGTCATTCCTCATGTCAAGCTCGTCCAGTTGGATGGTCTCCACCTCTTTCTGCTTCATAAAGGCCATGTAACATTCTCTAGCCACCCGCTGATCTCCTCTGACCATTCTGATTCAGTTTTCCGTGGAGAATTTTATGACGAGGTGGTATGCTGAGGGGATGGCTCTCATTGTGTTTAAGGAATGTCTTCCTAACAGCATGTTGTACGCTGAGGGAGTGTCAACCACCAGAAACCTTACGGTTGTGATGGCCTGGCAGGGAGAGTCTCTTATGGTGAGTACGAGTTGAATTGATCCCAGGGGCAATACCCTTTCTCCCGAAAAACCCAACAGATGGGCACTCACTGGTTCTAGTTTTTCTCTTCCTATGCCCATCTTATCAAAGGCAGACGCGAAGATGATGTCTGCTGAGCTGCCATTGTCTACCAGGACCCGATGTACTGTCCTGGTAGCCACGACGGCTCTCACTACCAACGAATCATCATGGGGATGGTGACAGCCCTCCAAATCTGAGTTTGAAAAAGTTATGGTCGTGTCTAGCTGAGGTACCTTGGTTGTAGTGCACACCTCAAACATCTCATCACCTCGAATTCTGTGCAGATGTGCTTTTCTGGCTGCACTAGATTCTCCTCCCCCTGTAAATCCTCCTGATATCACCCTGATCTCCCCTATGGGTTGTTGGTGTTGTGCAGGAACCTGTTGCTGAGGTGGTGGAGGTGGAAGAGCTCGATTTGGGTATTCCTGGGCCACAAAGCGACGTAATTGTCCTCGCTGGACCAAAAACTCTATTTTCCTCTTAAGCTGAATGTAATCATCTATGTGATGGTCGTGATCTCTATGATAATCGCAGTACTTGGTGGGATCCCTCTTCGCCGGATCTGCCTTCATGCGAGGTGGCCATCTTAGGAACTTTTCGTTCTGTACCTCATACAAGACTTGTGATATAGAGGCAGTAAGGGGAGTTATCTATCGAGGTGGATACCTCGGCTGCAGTTCTGGCTGCTGGGGCCCCAGGCTCTCACATTGCCTTTCCTCTTTGGGGAACGGTCTCTATCTCTTCCTGGAGACTTGCCTCGCTCCTTATCTTTTCGAGGACTTCTCTCCCTCTTTTTTTCTTCCTTTCCCTTCTCTCTTCGCAATGAAGAACTCCCTATCTTCGAGAAGAGTGCTTCTTCCCCATTTATATACTTCTCTGTTTTAGTCAACACCTCGGCCATACTCGCTTGAGGGTTCTTTGATATGAAAAACATGAGATCTTTCGATTGTATCCCGAGCCCCGCAATGAAGGCTGTTATGGCGAACTTTTCATCGAGGACATCCACCTTCAAAAACTCTGAGTTGAACCTCTGAACGTACGATATGAGGTGCTCGTCTAATCCTTACTTTACATTCAAGAGATGATAGTTCGGCTTCCTGTAGATCCGAGCTCCTATGAAGTGGGATACGAAGGAGATTGAGAATTCTTTGAAGAAAGAGATTGAAGCTGGAGGGAGTCTGTTGAACCACGCTAAGGCTGATGCTTTAAGAGTGATAGCAAAGGCCCTACATCGCACGGGGTCCTGATATCCATGCAACTCCATTTGATTTTTGTACGTGTTGAGGTGGTCCATAAGGTCTTTCGTTCCGTTGAAGGCCTCAATCTGGGGCAACCTGAATTTTGGGGGGAGAGGAAAGTGTAGCACCCCTGTAGTAAACGGTGATTCTGTCTGCTACACCAGGGCATCCATAGTGATAGGAGCCTTGTTTCTTACAACCTCCTTCATGTGGCTGAGCTCCTACTTGATATCCTCGAAGCGTTGTTTCCAGTACTGTTCTTTTCTTTCCTGCTGGTAGGGGATGAAATCACTCCTTTTTTCTCCATCATTCCTGCTTTAAGCCTCTTCATTGTGACCATTCCCGGGAGGCGGTGGTGGGTCTCTTCCCATTGACTGGCTATTTTTTCCTCCCTCATTGATCTCTCTGAGGGGGTCTAGAGGGCACTGTTTCCTGCGAGGAAGATTATTCGGGCCTTCTCGGGCCGATCGTGCCTCCTGTGGGCACTTTAAGAGCTTTAGCAGCTCCTTGTTTTGCTGCAATAGACGCTAATTGACAAGACGGAGGGCGTCCAACTCGTTATTCGTGGGGGGATCTCCTATGAGGGGATTAGCTTCTAGATTATTTTCAGCTTGTGCATTAGTGGCTTCCAGTTGATCTTGCAAGCACAGCGGATTGATTTGACCTCGGCTCATATTGCGGGTTGAGACCATCAGTCACTGACAAATCAGTGTATTTGTAAAATGAGAACAGTTGATTTTCCACAGACGGCGCCAAACTGATGGTGCAAAACCACGGGTGTGAGCAGAAGACGCGAATGGAGCTATTTCATCTGGAACTGAGCTACAAGGTTCGTGAGAATGATCAGTGAATATATTGGTTATCTGAGGTGTGGTGTATGTGACCCAACGAAAATGTAATGATTCACCGGCTGAGGAGCTCGGCTAGTCCACTCTTTAATGGAGGCTCTTGCTCCTAAGATCTATATTCTTTTCAAGAATGTTTTTACAAGATGCTCTTGATACCAAAATAGGGTTCTTTCTCTTTCGATAGATGTCCCGTACAATATTTATAGCGCAATTCCTATTTTTAGGGAATATCTGGCGAGATATTTGCCCTTCACCCGTGGGATTTTCCTTGATTTTAGGGGAGGATCTTGATTAGTTGAGATTTCATACCTTGATTGTAGCTTCCAAACTGATTTGGGGGCGCCTGCTATTAGCTAGCTGTTTCCACCGCGTTTTCTCTATCACCTCGCCTGGGGTGAGCTCTAGGTCTGCACTCCTGAGCTCAGGATATCCTATCCGTCCTCCCTCCTGGGCTGACTTCACTGTCTGAGCTCATACTTAAAATATTTTTTCGGTATCATCAGCCTCCATAAAAAACCAACTCTCACCCTCATAAACGATTCCACGAGCCAAGCAACTCGGGTCTCATCTTAATATCACGTTCGCCGACCTTGCTCATCCACATAAAATCACACCATCATCAACAATGGTATTGTATGACTTACCGAAAGAAAAAAAAAAACAATTGCATTGTATGAGTTAATTTTGGTCGGTTTTGAATAAATAAAAGATTATCTTTAACAATAACTTGAGTAATCATGTTGAATAAAATTATCAACTTTGATGTTATTTGACCTTCTTTAAAACAAAATTTTAGTTTCGTCATTTGTCCGGTTCACTGAATTTATGGCTAAACTATCGAGCGGACCAGGTTCTAAACATTGTTGTAATACAATTATAAACTTGTTATCCTTAGGTGGCATGTAAGGGTGTTCGAATTTATGATTAACCGCAACTTCCTATTTTACTCTAATCTATTGAACGGTTAACAGAAAAAATTGGGTATGAATGCAGAAGAGTTTTTGGTCTTCTGATTAAATCTGATAGAAATGCGGAATATCCATTAATTTTCGTATTCTTAGCCCACCTTATCTGCATTAATTTATATATATATATATATAAATTCTAAATTCTAAATTCCAAACCATATGATTTAAACTTAAAATAATTGTTGTTGTATTTGTGCACCAATTATAATGGATTGATGCTTAAGCTTTCTTGTGTTTTATTACAATTTTTGTTGTAATTGTTTTAGGTTATAGTGTTATCGGATTATTGTATTGTTTAATTGGTGCATGTTATTTAATTGAATTGTTAAAATAATTCAAAAATTAATAACTATAAAAGTGTTCACCCAATTTATTAACCGACTTCATATTCGATTAATTTTGCCAAATATCGGCTAAAAATATCACACTTGATCGGATAGATTAGACCAAAAATATTATTTCACAAAATATTGAATAAAAAATTAAAAAATCATATTTCCTCGGTAGGGTGAACACCCCTAAATTATTGGCGAGTGCGACAATCAGTCCGTGGCAATTTCATACATTATTGTCCATAACTTTGGGCCAAACTGCCCAAGCAAAGTTAATTACCGATAATAACGTCCATTAAGTAACACCAAACACACAACAATGAGGACAATAACGTCATTTCGATCATGATCGTTGGCAAGACACCGAAATCCAGTCCACTCTTTGTTCTCGTTCTCTTCTATATCTAGAAAGAAAAGCTGTAATTTCTCTCGCAATTCATGGACAAAATGGTAAAATGGAGCTGGACTTCCGCCCTGATCGGCGCAGCCACCGCCACCGCCACGACGGCGATACTATCATCTAAGCCTCGAGACCCAACGTTCCACCTAATCTCAGTCAACCTCAGCTCTCTCAAACTCAACTTCCCACTCCTCGACGCCGAACTGATCCTCACTATCCAAGTCACCAACCCCAACATCGCCCCCGTCGACTACTCCGCCGAGTTGTCCATCTTCTACGAAGGATCTCTTCTCGGCTCGGCTAAAGTCGAAGCCGGCTCGCAGGCCCCTCGGTCTTGCCAGCTCCTCCGCCTTCCGACTAGGCTCAGCGGTGTTGAGCTGGCTCATCACGCGACGAAGTTTCTGGCGGATGTGGCGGCGAGAGAGATGGTGCTCGATGCGGCGGCGGAGATCGAGGGTGTGGCTAAGGTGTGGTGGTGGAACCATAAGTTTAGGGTCCACGTGGATAGTCGCGTGACCGTTGATCCTTTGTTCCTGGAAGTTATTGATCAGGATAATAAGTCCCAGATGGAGGTTTTCGTCACGTGATGTTATTAGAGAGGAAAATTTACTATTTAGGACTATGGTCTATGATGTAATTGTCAAGTCGTGTGTGGTTTATGATATAAAAAAAAAAAAGTCGTGTGTGGTTTGAATTTTTTTATTTATTTATTTAAGAGAAATATTATTTAGACCTAAAACATTGATCTAATTTGTTGACATAATGATATGATTGCAGTAGAATCATTAGATTAAAATTAAATTTCAATGTTTGGTGGTCTCCACAATTAATCCAAAAGTCATAGTGAATTAGGTCAGTAAATTAACTTTCAATAACATTCCTCTTTATTTAAGTAGATATATGAATTCGTACCAAAAAAAAACTAGATACATGCAGAACGGATGATGATGTTGAAACCCATGATATGAAAATACAATAATACGGATGATGATCATTATGTACATCGTTGATTTTAAGTGTAATTTGAAATTGAAATTTGCTAGTGTGACTAATTTTAGAAATCAAATTGTGGATTTTTCTATTCTTTTTAAATTTGAGATTCAAATTGTATGTTTTCAAATGAAGAAAATACATTTACTTCACTTACCCAAAAAAAAACAAAAAGATATATTTATCTCTAATAAATAAATCGGGCAAAAAAATTGTCTAATGGTTGTAAATTAGAGTTAACGGGGTGATTTTATAATGCCCCAAAATTTACGATGGAGAAATTAATTATTTATCAACTATTAAACTATAAGAGCATATTAAAATATCATTAAATAAATCTGTTGAGGCAAAAAATCATTGATACCTCAGTGAGTTTATGGTATGAATTTTGAACTCTGTCTCCCAATTTTCTTCATGCAAAACGAATAAATTGTCTAAGATCGAAGTGTTTCAATCGAAGGCATTCTGATACTTAAGTCAATAATGGGACAATAAGAATTGCACGAAGACGACGAATTTCAGCGTCTCTTTTACATTGACTTCTTGTTCCTTTTATAAGTCTTTGTCCCTCTAGGGTTTCCATGATTTTAGATTCAATGTGGCACACTTTCCTCCACATTAGTGATTCAGTTTATGAAGTTACTGATATTTTTTCAATAATTCCTCCTGATAGCTATAATTTCGTCGATTCGCTTATCAGAATGCCTAAATTAAAGGTTTGTCTTTCTTTTTGCTTATCGTTTTAAACAACTCGAACATCATGAAAGTCGAACACATCGATGTTTTTCGAACAGATTGATGCACTCGGCTTGGTACAAAACTAGTTGTCCTTAATTGCTTCGTCGAACACTTCACTCAACTCGGTTTTGTACAAACTGGGCTCCTCTTAATTGCCTTGTCAAACACTTTAATCAATTCGGCAAGGTCTAATTGACAGCAGCCGATATCTTCGTTACGTGTCATGTCTTGTCATCCTCACATGAGCTCATTTAATGTCACACCATGTGTAATAATGAGGGCTAATCCCTTCATTTTCCCCCAGAAAACGTTTGACAGACTCCTTTCGTCTATCAACCATTTTTTGTTACTTAGACCCATCATTGCTCATACCTTTTTGGGACATCCACCCTTGTTTTGGCAGTTCAGTCAGAGCACTTAAATATTGCCCTTTAAAATTCCTCTCTTTATAAATCGCCTCTTTCTGTCTTTCATTCACTTTGTCTTTTTGCTTCTAGACTCTCATTCTCTCTACTCTTTCTTCCTCTATACTTCATCTTCTTCAATGGCTTCTCTCACTCCACTAGAAGTTTCTGCCTTTAAAATCAAGTACAATATTTCAGACGATGTCGAAGTTAGAGTTGTTGGGAAAGATGAGTCCCTGATTGGCACGAGAGAGTCAATCTCTATCCCTACTTGCACTATAATCGAGGGTGGCGTGAGGTTTTCTCTCGATCCTCTTCTGATCTGGGTACTCTCTACCGCAAAGCTTTGCTCTTTCAATGTTGTTTGAACTTTTTCAGGATCTTCATAGGGGTGTGCTCTCTGAACAAGATTTTGGGTTTAAGTCTAGGATTGTGGGAGATTCTATACTGTTACATCATCAAGGACACTAGAGATAGCTACTATTTGTCAGTGAGGAAGAAGGATCGCAACCTTATGACCCATCTTCCAGATTCCAACAAAGGCCACGAGAATGATATCGTGTTCATCTCTGGGAACTGGGAGTACGTTGTTGCTACTGTCCCCTCCTACCGTTGTCCTTATGAAGAAGGCATGTCAAATATTTGATGTCTTTTACCCTCTGTTTTAGCTTTGGTTTATCGTTTTTCTGACTTGGGTTTTCTTCTGCACAGATTAGACTGTTAAGGGAAAGATTCTTGAGTTTTCTGTTAAGTTGGATCAACTTTAGAAAGTTTGGGACTTCAATGAATCGTTGTTCTGCCGAGCTGCCCATACCCTGCTCGGGTACACTCCAAACTATACATCTTTTATCGTCGTGCTGAATCGACCCAATACAACAGTTGCAGCAGATCAGGAGACTATCCAGGTTGCTCGGGAAAAGACACGTTGAGGAAAAAAGATAGCCTCCCTAGCAACCTCTGGACGCAGAACAGTAAGGAACTTCTTAGATTTTTTTGTTAACAGTTGAGCCGACCCCTTCTACTGAACCCTTGCAACTACTTCCACGCCTCCAATTGTTGTTCAAGAAGAGCCGGCTGTCGAGGTTCCCGTCGAGACTATTCCCCCAAATGATGTAGCTGTTCTGAGCAGTGAGCTGGATGATAAGCTGCTTACTTTCGACACTTTAGCTCCGGCAGAGTTAGATCCCCCTGAATCTGTTCATTCCCTCTTCATAAAGATGACTTAATATTTGAGCTTTCCGAGGACCCTGCCCCCAAAAGGCAAAGGACTGCCGAGCCCAAGGCGAGTCTTTCTCCAAGATTCGTTAATCCTCCTTTTCGACCGATCCTTAAGGTAAAAAGGAGAGAAATTACAGTCAAGGATTCGGCGATAAAGGACTTTAACGTTGCCGTGGGGATTGCTTGAGGAGTGATTTTGTCTCGAGACCTAGCAAGAAACGAGGCACTTACTGATGATGAGGTGTCTCGCCAAGCTATTCAACATATGGTCCTGGTAAGTTTCAATACTGACTTCTTTTAAGCTTTTTTGTCCATTCTAAAAATTTTTCTAAGTCTTTTCCTTCGCAACTTTAAGGGTTTACAAAAAGTCCATGAGGTCGGAGCTTGGATAGCCAGGAAGGACAAGGCTATGACAGATGTCATTCACGACAGAGCCTCAGCCTTAGCCAAGAAGAAGTCTTAGGATGAGAAATTTGCCAAGATCTGTGAAAAGGTTCAGGTTCTCAAGGCTCAAAATCAAAACTTGATTGAAGAGAACCAGAAACTCAAAGTCGAGTTGGGCCCATTAAAAGACTCCGAGCATGATATGAACGTTGAGCTCTCCCAACTTCAACTCGATTACACAAGTCTTCTAGAGGAGTCCAATCAGCAGAAGGCCGAGGCAAAGAAGAAGGAGGACGTTGCTTATAATGAAGGCATGGAGAAGGCGAAGAACGACCTGGAATTGCAGATCTCTTAGCTTAAAGATGCTTTTTTCAGTAAGGGTTGGCACGCTGCCTTAATTGCTGCCGAAGTTTCTTCTCCTTTAGAGCTTTTCTCCAAGCATCGTCTTCCGAGCTCATTCCAACCTCCTACTCCTGCTACCTGACCAATACTTAGAAGATTTCTTTGAGATGTAATTTTGACTACAGATCTTGTACTCCTTTTGAAGGTTGAATAAAAATCACTTTTCTTGTTTCTATTTTTTTTTATTCCTTGAAACTTTTTATCGTTGTGGCTTTTGTTCGGTCCTCCTTTAGAGGGCTCTGTTCCTCAACAGAATCCTGTTACACTTTAAAACATTTAATGACTCAAAATTTATATTCCTTGTTTGGCGTTCTTCAAAGAGCTCGGTCTGATAACAATGACCTTTTTATATTTAGAAAAAGCTATAAAAGTTGGAAGTTATGGATCTTCTCGGCCTTTCTTCATGAGCTCAGTTTCTTAGGAGAAACTCATACTTGAAAAACTGGAAAACTCTTGAAGTTATGACATTGCTCGGCCCTTCTTCAAAGAGTTCGGTTCCTCAACAGGGACCTTTTAAAATTAGAATTTTTAGGCTTTCAAAGTTTTGGCCCTTGCTCGACCCTACTTCAGAGAGCTTGGTCTCTTAGCAGAGACTTAAACAATTCTCTGACTCTTTAAGTTATGGCCCTTGCTCTGCCTTTCTTCAAAGAGCTCGGTCCCTCAATAGGGACCTTTCAAATTTAGAATTTTTATTCTTTCGAAGCTTTGGCCCTTGCTCGGCCCTACTTCAGAAAGCTTGGTCTCTTAGGAGAGACTTAAACAATTTTATGACTCTTGAAGTTATGGCCCTTGCTAGACCCTTCTTCAAAGAGCTCGGTCTCCCAGTAGAGTTACTCTTAGTCCCCATGGGTATAAGAGTTTCTACCCCGCACCGACCCACCAATCTTATTGGACTCAAATCCATCCCTAACCAGCTTACACCGTCGTGCCTAGATTAGATCGAGTGGCTGCCCCTGATTTAAGTTTACAACTTCTATCAGAATTTTTGCCTCCCTACTTTAGCAGTAAGACGTATAAAGAAAACAAGAGTAGGAAAGGAATCTTAAAATTGAAAGTTTATTGATAACTTGAATTCGGTACAACTTTGCTATCAACTCTTAAGGGGCACCCTTAAGTTTTCGAAGGTACTACGGAGTTCTATTTAAAAACGTACTTTTTAGAAATAGAACTTCTTGAGGTTAGCTACGTTCCAGGGGCGAGGCACTGTCCCATGATCTATGGTCTCGAGTTCATAATATCCGCTGCCCCCAACTTTGGCTATTTTGTATAGACCTTCCCAATTTGCTCTGAGCTTTTCATGGACCAGGTTCTTTGTCGACCCCAATACACGCATGAGGACTAGGTCTCTAATCATGAAAGACTGAGGGTTGATCCTCTTGTTGTAAGCTCGAGACATTTGATGTCGATACGAGGCCATTCTTATAGCGATCTGTTCTCTCTTTTCCTCAGTCAGGTCAAGATCTCGTGTGATGACGACATCGTTACTGCTGCTGCTTTCTACCAGCTCGGTCCCCAAGGTCGGTAAGCCGATCTCCAAAGGAATGACAGCTTCCATTCAATAAGCTAGGGCAAAGGGAGTCTCTCCAGTTGATCGTCGGGGTGTGGTTCGGTATGTCCATAGAACACTCGGCAGCTCTTCTGCCTATATCCCTTTAGCATCCGCTAGTCTCTTCTTGATTCCATCCCAAATCATTTTATTGGAGATTTTTGTTTGTCCATTGCTTCGAGGGTAAGCTAGGGTGGAATAGTGATTCCGAATTTCGTATTGTTGACAGAAGGCTTTGAAGGGACTACTGTCGAACTGTGTACCATTGTCAGAAACAAGAGTGTGTGGAATGCCAAACCTAGTAATAATGTTTCTCCAAACGAACTTTCTGGTGTCAGAGTCTCTGATGTTAACCAGCGCCTCGGCTTCAACTCACTTTGTGAAATAATCAGTAGTAACTAGAAGGTACTTCTTGTTACCTGGGGCCTGAGATAAAGGTCCCACAATGTCTAATCCCCACTATGTGAATGACCATGAGCTCGCTCAGGGGAGCAATTCATTGGATTGCTTCCTCGAGATCAGCAAAATTTTTTGACATTTCTCACATCATCTAACAAACTGCTGAGCATCCTTCTACGTGTATGGCCACCAAAACCCTTTCAAAATAGTTCGGTAGGCCAGAGACCTTCCCCCTGTATGAGCTCCGCAACTTCCTTCGTGTATTTCAAAAAAAAAGTCGACAACTATTGTCAGGTGTACACATTTCAGATATAGACCTCCAAATGAGCGCCAATATAACTCGTCTTTTGGGGATAACCAAAACCTGACAGCTTTTAGGCGCAACTTGTGAGCTTCCTTTTTATCTTCAGGCAAGTCACCGTTCTTCAAGAAGTCAACTATTGGATCCATCCAGCTCGGCTCGAGTTCATTACAGAAGATTTTATCAATTCTGTTTGGCAGAATGCTAGGCTCAGGTTGAAACTTAATAGTAATAGATCTCTCAGTCTCTTACTCAATTGTCGAGGCCAGTGAAGCTAAAGCATCAACATGCGAGTTCTTTACTCTGCCGACCTACTGAATTGAGTATTCTGGTATTTTGCTAAGCTCTTTTTTCGCAGTGGTATGATATGTTATCATCCTCTCATCATTTGTCATATATTCCCCTATTATCTGATTCACTACCAGTTGTGAATTGAAAAATATTTGGAGCTTCGATACCCTCAGCTCGGCTGCCAACCTTACCCCGGCTATCAAAGCTTCATACTTCGCTTCGTTGTTTGAGGCTTCGAATCTGAGCTTGATGGCTTTCTCCAAAGTACATCCGTTTGGACTTACCAGTATAACGCCAATACCAGCACCCTTATGATTTGA
This sequence comes from Ilex asprella, assembly GCA_023539305.1. Classification (NCBI taxonomy): domain Eukaryota; kingdom Viridiplantae; phylum Streptophyta; class Magnoliopsida; order Aquifoliales; family Aquifoliaceae; genus Ilex; species Ilex asprella. Next base: position 12,658,581 of record CM042187.1, on the reverse strand, counting down.
GGATCCATCAACAGATAGGACCCATCGCTGTTGAGCCATGGCTTAAGGTTATCAGTTTCTTCACTCTCCTCTGACCTATCCTTAGGCTAAAAATCTGTAATAAAGTGTGTCACTACCGAGCCATTAATCGCCTTTCTTGGTTCGAAGCGAACGTCAAACTCCCCGGGCTTCGCTGCCCATTTGGCAACTAGGTCTGACAGATCGGCTTTATGAAAAAATGACTTTAATGACTGGTCGGTAAGAACTGTGATTCGGTGAGCTTGAAAATAATGTCTGAGGTTTCTAGTCGAGCTAATCAATGCAAGGGCGAGTTTCTCCAATGGAGTATACCTTGCTTCTGCATCTAAGAGCATTTTGCTCATGAAATAGACAAATTTCAGCTTTCTATTGTCATTCCTCATCAATGCCCTGCTTACAGTGTGCTCCAATATAGCTAGCTAAAGGTGAAGCTCTTCCTCGAGCGTCGGGATCGATAATATTGGTGGAGACGCCAAGTATGCCTTTAGATTTGTAAACGCCTCCTCACATTTCTGACTCCAGAGTGCTCCCTTATTTCCTTTAATTGACTGAAAGAAAGGTGTGCATTTATCAGATGCTCAGGATATGAATCTCCTGAGTGCTGTTGTCATACCTGTTAGCCTTTGAATCTCCTTTACAGTTTGAGGTGACTGTAGCTCGAAAAGAGCCTTTACCTGCTTAAGGTTCACCTCTATTCCTCAGTGAGTAACCAGAAATCCCAAGAATTTTCCCGAGTCGACCCCAAAAGCACATTTAGAAGCATTTAACTTCATTTTATATTTTCGCAGAACATTGAATGTTTCCTTCAGGTCGGCATAGTGACTTGTGGCCCTTCGACTCTTAACTAACATGTCATCAATGTAAACTTCTACAGTACTGTCTATCATATGTGACAACATTTTGGTTACTAATCTCTGATATGTTGTTCCAGCATTCTTCAACCCGAATGACATTATCCTGTAGTAGTACATTCCTTCTGGTGTAATGAACACAGTCTTTTCTTGGTCCTCCTCGGCAAGGGGTATCTGATGATATCCCCTGTAAGCATTCAAGAAACTCATCTGCTCATGCCCAGTTGTTGCATCTACCAACTGATCTATCTTCGGCAGGGAAAAACTATCTTTTGGACATGATTTATTCAAGTCGGTGAAGTCAACACAGACTCTCTACTTCCCTTTCTTCTTCTTTACCACGACAGTGTTTGACAACCAAGTTGGGTATTTCACCTCCCTAATGGTTTGGGACTCCAGCAAGCATGTCACTTCTTCTTTCACAACTTCCTGATGCCGAGGCGCCAACCTTTTGAGTTTTTGCCTAATTGGCTTGAAGCTCGAGTTGATGTTCAAATGATGACATACCATTTCGGGCGGTACGCCGAGCATATCATTGGTACTCCATGCAAACACGTTGGCCTATTCTTGCAGAAGGGTGACGAGCTCTGTTTTTTGTTCAGGACTAAGAGTTATCCCCCACCATGAAGCATTTTTCCTCATCTCCGTTCTTGTCTAAAGGCACTTTAGTCAAGTCTTCAATTGTTCTGTCTATAACTTCATTTTCAATGCCTAAAGGTACTTTAGGACCTTTCTCGACAGCCTAGTCTGTAGGATCAACCGAGCTGTCATGGGTTAATCACTTAATTGCTATTTCGCCTTTTCTATTTTCGAATGGTTTTCATGAAGCTCGACCCTGTCTTTAGGTTTGACCGAAGCCAACAAACAAGTTCTGGAATTGACATGGTCACCTTGAATGTTTACTATTCCTTCGTCGAAAGGAAACTTCAGCATCTGGTGATACGTTGACGATACCGCCTTCATTTCGTGTAGCCAAGACCTCCCCATTATAGCGTTGTAAGCTGAGACCGTATCCACTACCAGGAACTCGATCATAACGCATACTGGTCCCGTCTTTACAGGTAACGTCATATTCCCTCAAGGAATGACCATTTTTCCACTGAAGCCGATAAGTTGAGTATTTGATGGCTTAAGATCATCCTTCTTAAGACCAAGCATCTCAAATAGATCCACATACATGATTTCTAACGAACTTCCCAGATCAATCAGAACCTTACACCTGAAGTTTGGATTCCTTTTAGAAGGATCTCCTATTAACTTGTTCTGCCATTTGAAAAAATGACTTTGCTTTGATCTGGCTCAAAATCTTGTATATAGGCTCATTGAACAACGTATTTACCCCAAGAAAATGGGACTTCTGAGGATATGTTTCCTTCTCATGCTTTCTTCCACCCTCTCTGCTCCGCTTGGTCTGCTTGTCTCTGTCGAACGATCTCCTACTCGGATGCTCCTTAACCACTCCCTTGGACAAGTCATCATCGACTTTGACATATTTTTCAATCCTGGCCATCAGCTCCTCTAAGTCTGTGGCTGGCCTCCTTGTGAGAGACTGATATATAGGATTCTCCTTCGGCAATTCGATCTTGAAGGATACAACTGCAATCTCTAGATTGCATCCTTCGACTTCATTCATTGTTTCCCAATAGCGATGGGCATACTCTCGCAGGGTTTCATTGTTCTTGTTCTTTAACGTCAACAGTGCCCCAACGTCCTTCGATTGCTTATTGCTTGTAACAAACCAAGTTGTGAAATGTTCGGCTAACTGAGACCATCCGTCAATTGTTCCCTTCGGTAAGTTGTCAAACCATTTCATGGCTGGCTCTCCAAGGCTGGTAGGGAAGATAGTGTAGAGAAGGGGCTAGTCTCTTCGGTGAATGGTCATCATCTGCCTGTAATGTCTAATGCGTGAGGTTGGGTTGGTCTTCCCGTCGTATAGCTTGATGTTCGGGACGATGAATTTGCTTGGGATTCGTCCACTTTCGATCCAAGCAGTGAATGGAGATGACTCCAAACCGTTTATGTATTCCCCTGTTGCTTTTCTGGCTAGATCCTTAGCCGACCTCTATTCTGGTTCTTTCAAGTGGTTGTTGAGCTCATTGGTTATGTATTGTTCCCACGCAAACTCCTCTTGGAATCGAGGTTTTTTCTCCTGATGATGGTCTTTGTTGTTACTTTTGATTTTATCAGGCTTCCTATCAGGATTTTCCCAATGACTTTCTCTCGCGCACTTCTCTTTCCAATTCATAGCGTTTCTTTTTCCGGTTCATCTCTTTCATCCTGGCTTTCAATTCTTTGTTTTCTGTGATCAAATCCTTCTCCCTGGCATCAGATTTCTTGAATAGCTTGTCATGAGCATTCATTCGCTCCTGCAGGGATTGAACCAACTTTGTCAGGGAGTGGTTTTTCCCTTCGGTACTGAGGGATTCACCATGTTCTTTAACTTGATGGATCTGATTCTTCGAGGGTTTGAATCTTGCAGAGGATACCTCGTCGCCTTCATGGGATCTCGATGGGCTTCTGCTTGCCTGCAACCTCGCATTGCTGTTAGAAGGAAGAGACACAAGATCAGAGTTTTCCAAGGCTAAACTGCCTACAGGTGATCCGATTACGCTTTTAAGTCTTGACATCGTAGCTTTTTGTTGCAAAAGATGATAATCTTCCCACAGACAACGCCAAAAAATGTTGAGGCAAAAAATCGTTGATACCTCAGTGAGTTTATGGTATAATTTCTGGGAAAGAATTTTGAACTCTATCTTCCAATCTTCTTCATACAAAATGAACAAACTACCCAAGATTGAAGTGCTTCAATCGAAGACACTCCAATGTTTAAGTTAGTAATTGGACAAGAAGAATTGCACGAAGACGATGAATTTCAGTGTCTCTTTCACCTTGACTTCTCGTTCCTTTTATAAGTCTTTGTTCCTCTAGGGTTTCCATGATTTTAGATTCAATGTGGCACACCTTTCTCCACATTAGTGATTCAGTTTGAGAAATTACTGATATTTTTCCAATAATTTCTCCTGATAGCTATAATTTTGTCGATTAGCTTATCAGAATGCTTAAATTAAAGGCTTGTCTTTCTTTATGCTTATCGTTTTAAACAGTTCAGACATCATGAAAACTGAACACATCGATGTTTTTCGAACAGATTGATGCACTTGGCTTGGTACACACCGAGTTCTCCTTAATTAGCTCGCCGAACACTTCACTCAACTCGGTTTGGTACAAACTGAGCTCCTCTTAATTGCCTTGCCAAACACTTTAATCAGTTCGGCAAGGTCCAATTGACTGCAGCCGATGTCTTTGTCACGTGTCTTGTCTTGCAATTCTCACGTGGACTCATTTAACACCATACTACGTGTAATAATGAGGGCTAACCCCTTCAAAATTTAATCATTTTTCGTTCAATATTTCGCTAGATAAATTTTAAATAAAATAATAAATAATTTCTTAAGGTTACATCCAAACAAATTATTCCCAAATAAACTAACTAAAGAAATATCAATAACATCCTATAACCATAAAAGTTTAGAAACTATAAATTAAATAATCATTCTCTAACCTTCTAATTCTGAATCTACCCTATGACGGCCCGGGATCCCAATCTAGCTACTCACTTTTTTTTTGGGATCAACAATCTACCTACTCACTTGACTTTGGATTGTCTTTAATACCGAAATTTAAAAAAAAATTTATAGCGTAGAATGAACAAACAAGTACAATAATAAAAAATTTTCAAACCCAAATAAAATTTGGACATAATAAAACAAGTAAATTTTAATTTATAAAATAGCATATAATAATTTGAAGTAAAACAGTAATAGTTAATAACGATCTCGAATTTAAGGAATAAAACAATAAAAATTATGTTTGTAAATTATTGTGTCTCATTTTATTTTTGTTTCTCTAAAACATATTGAAATCGATGGAAAATTTTCAATTGAAGGACAGTTTTCAATTGATTGTTTATGAGAGGTTCAAATGTGTTGTTTTCAAGATTTTGTTGAATGAAATTAATGGATAAACACACAGTGACTTGTGTCACTGTTTGTGCAATGTTTGAGAGAAAATACTCTGACCAATTCTCCCGAACAAAGCTTAACACACGGGCACAAAAAGTTAAAGAAATAAAGGTGAGTTTTGTAGTTGAATATAAGATAACAATACCACTTGAAGATTGCTTTTGACTTGAAAATATCCTTTGATTGCACCTGTAGAACACTCAATTGATGCAATCCAAGCAAAATATTCAATCGAAGCCTTTTTATAGCCAAATCTATACATTAAAAGAACAAAATGACACATAAAATAGCAAATGAAACAGATTAATTTTTAACCTACACTCAACACGCAATGCACATACAAATATAGAAAATTATTCTTAGAATAAAAAAAAAAAGAAACAACTACCTCAATTCAAAAATAATTTAGGGTACATGTTTTTGTTACTGCTACTACAATTTTTTATTTTATTTGTGTTATATGTTACATAATACTCTTAGCGTCTGCATAGATGAAGTCAATCAGATTTGCAATAAAAAGGCAATTTGATTATATATATGTATATACACACAAAAAATTAGAATACAAGTATGCATACATATAACAAATATCATATTGTGGAGATTAAACTACATGACTTTGGAAGAGAGACTCATTCACCTTGTCTATCATTCTGTAAAAAGAAACTAAGTATTAATGCTTGAATGGAAGGTCTCTAGTTGATATATAATAAATTGATCATTGATGCAAAAGAATTCATAGAATTTGTATTGGTTTGCAGTGTGAAAGTATCGAGGGTATAAAGAGGTCTAATTGGTCGCAAATCAATTAGAATTTGAAGAGGATATGAAATGATCCAAACTTAATTGATATGAAATGATCCATACATTAGTTAGAAATTTAGTCCCAAAATATGCAGGGTCAAAAACTTAAATTGATTATAATTATATTAATTATTGGATTAGGGATTAAACGAACTTTACAATAATAATCAAGGGCATATTTGAGAATCAAAAGTTTTTCGTTGAGGTACTTTTATTAGTAATATAAATATAAATATATATGTAGACTAGGAGTAATTCGTGCTTAAAGATACGGTATAATGTGAATAGTTTTGAGAAAAATATTAGTGACCGTTGGATGAGTCTATTTGAGACCGTCAAATAAATTTATTCAAACTTGTCATGATTTATATTATATATTATAAATATAAATATAGATTTATGCTACATGATCAATATTTAATTTTTTTGTATTATATAATATTTTCAGACACGAGTTATTACTAACTTAAAGATAAATTATATCTTTTGAAGTATAACTTGGTTCTCTAAAAAAGTAACAATTTAATCTTAACATTTTATAATTTTTAGTACGATATCATTGATTGTTGTTCTCTCTTAAATATAAACTTCTCTCTTTATAATTTAAGCATTGTTATTGAAATATTTATTGATCTAATTTATTTTGACGTTTGAAATGATTATAAATTCTATTAAGTATTAGAATTTGGTGATGATAAAATAATTTTAATAAAATCAATTTTTTATGTCAACAAATTAAATAAAATATTTATATCCAAATAACATTAGTCTTGGTACATCCCAGCCATAATTGTTCTCTCTTAAAACATAAACTTCTCGGTAATACAAGCAAAGAATTTAAGCCACAACAACAACTTTGATCTGAATGAACTTGGTTGAGCCCTAGATTGCTGCCATGGCAAAACCTTATTGGCTCCTAAAGATGCCAAGACTTCAAACCACACTGCTTTGCTGATGGATATTTTACTGCCAAAGCACGAAGAAGACATCAACAAAGCGTCCACCTGAAGCAGCAAATTCTCTCTCTCTCTCTACATACATTGCTTCTTCAATGCTCCATTGGTCCAATGGTGACCAAGATCCAGTCCAGAGACAGAATAAAATCCCAAAAAATAAATCACTTAGTGATTCTCACGTCCCATCCCGAATTGCCCACGCATTAATATTGCTTCCATTCAACTCCACCCACCATCCCTTACTAATTTTCGAATATTTTCTTTGTTAATTTCCCTCCTACCAAACACCCCTGTCGACATTGAAGTTGAACCCATCTTTGTTTTCTTTCTTTAATCCCATTCCAAATCTCGAATACTAATTCTTTAATCAAAATCTTTCCAAAACAAGACGAAACCCATTTGTCAATTCATAGCCATGACAGAGGTCCTCCACTCACCCTCTTCCTCTTCCTCCACTTCTTCCTCCTTTTCACCCACCACCCACAATGACGCATTGTTCCAAAGGCAGTCTTTTGTAGAAGAAGAAGAAGAAGAAGAAGAGGAGGACGGGATTTCTAGGGGGGCAGAAGGTGACAGAAAGGAGAAAGAAAAAGATAGGGATCAGTTGTCTTTGTTGGCATTGTTGGTGACTCTCTTTAGGAAGTCTTTCTGGGTTGCCTGCAAGACTGATAGCGAAGAGCTTTGTGGTGGTGGTGGTATGGAGATTGGGTGGCCCTCAAATGTGCGCCATGTTGCGCATGTTACTTTTGATAGGTTTAATGGGTTCTTGGGTTTGCCTGTGGAGTTTGAGCTTGAAGTGTCCAGGAGGGCCCCTAGTGCAAGGTACATTGAATCTTGATTGGTTTTTATTCTTGAAAAGAAAACCTTAATGTGGGTTTTCTGTTTTTGGTTGTTTGTTAAGTTTCCTGTTTCTTGAATTTTTAATTTTGGAGAATTTGGGTAATAGGTGGGAGATTTGAAATGGGATATGTTTTTGGTGATCTATTGGTTTGCCCATGTATGTAGTTGTGGGTTCGTTTAATTTAATCTGTTTTCAAGCTCTTCTAATGGCGCTGTTGAATGTCATTCTGCTTGGCATTCATATGTTCTGGGATTCTTGGAATCTTGGATTTTGCCGAAATATTTTGTTGGTACCTCATTTTTATGAGAATTTGGATAACTGCTCATGTGTAGTCTTGATTGAAGTGTATATTTTGAAGATGGGTAAATTTTTGTTATGTTAGTATTGGAGAAAGCAAGTTATATATAAAGTCTGGGGGAACTTAATGAGATCTGATTTCTCTGGCATCAAACATCTGAGCGACTGAAATAGTTTTATTATTTCGCAACTCTGCTGTGAAGAGATCAACTTGATTTCTTGTTTGATTTATTGGTCATTGCCCGAAATTGGGTTCATTTCTCTTCTATATTTTAACGTCAATTGGTGGTCTGCTTCAAAGTTGGGAAACATGTGATTCACCCACATAGGAAAAGGTGGATTTGGATACTGAAATACTTGATGCATTTAAGGCAGAAGTCAACAGTAAAGGTATGTAAATTTCTGTAATTGTATTCTCCGTTGGGGAAGAGATGCAACAAACGATAAATCATATGAAGTGGTTAGCAGTCAAGAACTTCAAAATGTACATATCTCTGAATGCAAAGCCAGAAGCATTAGCACTTAAGTCTTCAATATCTCTCACATGCATTCGTATTTTTAATAATTGTGTAATGTTAATTTCCTTGGTGATGCATTTAGAAACAAGCAGCTTTGGACTCTAAGCACAATAAAAAAGGAGAAAGAACTTCTTTATTTGTTGCAAAACAAGCCCTAACAGCTCAATAACCTTATAGAAGACAAAGAAGGCAACAAGTTTTTTTTATATCATAACAAGCCCAAAGAGTAAAATTTTACAAACAACTCCTTTTTGTAAATCAAAACATCAACCTTTTCAGAACTAGCATCGTGCAATTATCCTGCATCTTCTGGTTAAAATTTTTACATGCTTTTATCGTGTATATGTTGTTTGTACGCATGTTATTTTTCCATGTGATTTGTATATTCTAATTATAACGTGCATATATTTGGGAATAAATAATGTGTGTCATGACATGCATGTTTTGACAAATTTCTCTGGGTAACATTTTTTCCTTCCTTTAGTTGTGCCTAACAAGTTGTATTGATTTAGGAATCTTTGTTCGTTATTATTTATCCATTGTATAGTCCATGTATACTTTAGTTGCCACCCCCCCCCCCCCCCAACTTCCCCTTCCCCTTCTTGGTGTCCCCTTCTTCATTCCTTCTCTCACACATCCATAAGGGGACAAAAGAATAAATATCATCCCTGATTCACATTATGTGATATAAGTATTATTCCC
>CM042187.1:12635922-12649472 GCA_023539305.1 Ilex asprella | reverse complement strand
TAGCAAGAAATAATGTGGTGTTATTGCTTCAGAAACCAACAACGAAAGATTTGACATTATGCAAAAAGTGGTTTGAACTTTGAAGAGTATGTTTAATTTTGACTGCGCTACACTTTAAAGAATATTGACTTAAACATCTGTAGATTTCTCACATCTGGGACTCTAACTGATACTACTGGATCTTGTTTCCAACCTCCACTATGGGTACTTGAGTCTGAAAGATTGAAGGATCTAAGAAAACTAAAATTAAAGGACCATCGGAGTTGAGAAGAAATAAAAGAGAAAGGAGTTTCAACATTGACATGTAAAGTACCTGATTTTTGTTAACAACATAAATGGTATCGTGCTGTTGAAGATAACAAATTGAGTAATATGCACATAGTTCAGGTTCTTGAACCAGTTTATTCTTGGGAGAATGATCTCACACCTATTTTATTTCTCGCCATTTGTTCTTCAGTTCTTGCGTAGTTTTAGAAGCAAGTTCATCAAATGTCAATTACTCTTGCCAGCTGTTAGGGAAATTCCAACAAATTAAGGATATACCTCCACTTCAATCAGTTCTGGTGCTATGTCAAGCCTCTTATATAGAATAGTCTTCATTTCCTTGACTCGTGCAACTTAATGCCAGATATCCAATACAAGTAGCATAGCAGTTCACACCAAATCCACATCCCTTAATACATGTTGCTTCTGCATTTGTTGATTGTATAGCATTTAATTCTTTATATATCAGGCCGTGCTACCGTTGGTGTGTGGAGTATATATCTCATTTATGCCTCTCTTTGTAGAGGAGAAAGAACCGAACTGAACTCTATGTTGCTACATTTTGTTAGAGTACAAAATATCCTTTTAGATGCATAGAAGGAATATTATGCTACATCTTGTAGGATCCCATTGACTGGAGTAAGTTTTTTGGATCCATTGTTACTTCATATGGTTTTGCTCTTGAAAAGGGTGATATACACTAATGGCTTTCAAATACTGATAGCCTAATAGCTGGACTGAGGTTTAGGATCATGAAGCAGTGAGAACTGGATCTCCTGAGAAATATAGTTTAGTTGTGTTTTTGGTTGTTGAGACTAAGGATGAGAAGAACAAAACATATTGAAACTTGAAGTAGTCATTATGTCTGCAAAAGACTTATTTTCAATTCCACCCACTCTATTTGCAAACGTAACAAATTGTACTACTTCAACCTAATTGTACTGGTCTGTTTATTGGCAGCTTAGGACGTTTGCAAGTCAAGTTTTAGAGAACTTCCCTGATATTGCAAATTTTCAGTCTCATTGTATGTTAAAGTTAAAGGATGATGTCTAAGTGTATTTTCCTTTTTTTCCCATTTTTTTTTTGTCTTGGGGGGCCGGACGGTTATCTCTAGAAAGGGTCTTTATTTATTCTCCATTTGATTGGTGACACTGCAGATTTTACTAGAGATATATTTCTATATCTTAGATTCCTAGGACAACCACTCCAGAGGATGACTTCTTGGCTAAATGTGGTGCCTTTTCCTGAAATATTTTTTTGGAGATACATTGCCCACGTGGTTTTCTTTTGTGTTTGCTTCTTTTCTTTTCTTTTTTATTTTTTTGGCTTTGTGCCCTTTTTGCTTCTCTGTTGACCAAGTTTTTCATTTACCATTGAAAACCGGTAGGTTTGAGGGTGTGTTTGGTAACGTTCTTATTTTTATGTTTTCGAAAAATAAAAAAACAGAAACAGTATTTGCTTTGTTTTATGGTAAACACTAAAAACAAAAAACATGTTTGGTAGTCGTTTATGTTTGCTAAATTATGAAAATAAAAACAAAAAACATGTTTAGTAACTATTTCAAATTATATCATAATTATTAGCTTTATAATATTTCCTACTACAAAATACAAATCAAAATTCATAATTCATTAACCATAGCAAATAACTTGGATGAATATTCCAAAACACCAAACTTTGCATACATCATAGCTATAGATACATCAGGGAACAGACTATACTTAACAACATAAGCATGGATTTCCTTCCCTTGCATTAAAGCCCTCAATTTTCCACACACAGGAACAACCGTGACAACATCAGGCTTGAAGCCTTCATACTCCATCCAAACAATTGATCTCAAAGCCTGCTCAAGCCTCCCATTTGAGACATATCCCAACATCAAAGTAGTTCACTTGTAGTTAATTGCAACTTCAATTTGGGGGTATGGGTTGTAGTGCTATAATAATACCCAATTGCTTGTTCTGAGTTGGTGGCACTGTGGTTTTGCTATCAAACATTTCATCGAACAGGTGGAGGGCAACTTAACATTCATGAAAACACCCAACTCATGCACACACACTAACCCAACTCATACTCACACACTAACCCAACTCATACACATATAGACCCAACTCACAATCACACACACACAGAGACATACCCATGAACACACACGCCCAACTCCTATATATATATATAGATCAGGGCATAGTTTATAAACTCGACCGGAGATCGACCCGGCAAAGAGACCGAGTCACTGGTTCAACCGTTGGGTTATTGGTTCAATCGTTGGGTCACTGATTCAACCGGTCATATAATTAATAATAATAATAAATATGTTAAAATTATACAATAGTTACAAAAATAACATGTTTTATGTTATAGTAGATGAAATAGAATGAAAAAAAATATGCTCAATTCTTTAATTTGTTTACACATATGTTTTATATAATTAGATAGAGCATAAAAAAAGTAATTAATAAGTATTGAATATTTGGTATAAGGAATAACAATGGGATGACCCCAAAAAAATAAAATAGAAATTGAGAGAAAAATTAGCTCAAATATATACTAAAAGGTATTAAAAAAATAAGAGAAGAATTAAGGAAATTTTTGATACACTACAGAACATCCCACATCGGTAAACCACAAAAGGAGTTGAGGTCTACCAGCCTTATAAAAGAGCAACTCATTGCTTTTTTTGAAAGGTAGCATTGGCTTGATGGCCTATCACATGCACCTGTACCAGCGGGGAGCCAAGTGGACCACCTCTTCACTTAGGTGGACCACATCTTTAGACATATTAGGATTGCAAATGGTCTAGTTTTTAACGGGTTCGGTTTGCAATGGGTTTATAAAATTAGCAGGTTCAGGCCGATTTGAACAGTTTTTTAGTGGGTGAATTGTTTAACCGATCCGATTAATGAATCGGCCCGGTTTAGGCACCGGTTGACTGGTTCTTCTGGTTGACCTATCGGGCTAGACCGGGTTTTAAAATGCTGGATCTGAGTACATATGTATACAGATTTGTATTTTTATGTCTATATACGCAGATCTAACTATAAATATAATGTATAGAGATGTAGATTTCACCTTAGAAGAGAGAGAGGGCTTCGAAGAGAGAGAGGGATTCAGAGAGAGCTCCACTTCTAGTTATCAAACAGATAAGGCTTCGAAAAGAGATCTTCGGTGTGAGATGGAGAAGAGAGCGGATCTCTTCTTCGTGAGACCTCTCTAGCCATTCGGTTTCTTTGTGATGGATTTGGTCTTCATTGCACAGACGGAGGCGAGAGAGAGAGAGGGGCGATGGAGAGAGAGGCAACATTCTTTTGATACAAAGAGGGGAGAGACAAATTGAATTGCTTTTTTATACTTCCAAAAAAAAAGACCATTTTTTTTGCTGCTAACAAAGCTCGAAGTCTGGATCTCATTAACTCTTCCTAGTCTCGCGTGCCTTGTCTTTGTTTCTCTTGTTTTTGAGAACATCTTTTTTTTGTTTCTTGTTTCTTGGCATTGTTTCCAAAACAACTTGTCTTATATAAAACAGAAACACAAACTCAAACACGTTTTTTGTTTTGTTTTTTGACAAAAAGTAGGGAAAAAAAAAACATGAAATAGAAACACGAACCAAATGACCCATGAGTTTCACCAAATCTCTTTCACAGCAAATATAGGTTATGAGGGTCAATTTGTACTTCATTTAGCCCATGCTCTAAAAGACAAGAAAGTGGTGATTGAATTTTCATGTTCTGGTTTACTTCTTAGTGTCTGCAGCAGCTATACATATCTAGCTAAGCAAATATAATTGAGACTATATATTGGCAACAACAAATAACAAACCTTTGGCTGATTGGAGAGCTCAATACCTATGCAGAAAGTCAGATTCGGTGGCTGAGAATGAGTATGGAATCTGCTGTTTGCCTTTGAATCCACGTCCTCGGTTTGGGAAAGGCCTACATTGTTTAATTACACCATGTATGCTCACATATAATATAATTTTGAATTACTTGAATCATCTGTGGGGAAATTCTCATTAAAAAATTGACTAGACGCACCATAGTGGAAAATGATTTGATAGCTTGCAGTTTGACAGAAAATATGGCTGTCAATAGAGCAAAATGTTCTGAATGACGGAACACGATTCATATAGCTGGTCTCAAATAGTTCAGAATGGCTTCATCAAGTTTTGATACTCTGCCACTTTTTTATCAAAGCCACAATTGTTTTTGTTTGTGGATCAATCATGGCATACTTAATGAGTTTGTTCCTTGAAGTTTGCAAACATTTTTATGTATTCCGTATCTGTTTGGATCACTCTGTACCATCATGACCCTCTGGTACCATCATGGCTGTAGTTTGTTTAAAGTCAGGATATTATTGTACTTGCAGTATAGCTTCCTTTAAATGCCTTAAGAAGTGGGGTTTTGTATGCAGTGCCACTGTCTTTGGAGTTTCTACAGAGTCCATGCAGTTGTCATTTGACCACAGAGGGAACAGTATTCCAACCATTCTTCTACTGTTGCAAAGGCATTTGTATGCTCAAGGAGGTTTGCAGGTGCATTATCCATTTTCTTTCTCGTAGTGAAATTATATGCAACAAGCAATGAGATATGATGTGTAACCAACTCGTAATTGTTTTTGCTGGAAGTTTTGTGGAGTGGACTCTTTCTTGGTTATGTTGTAGAATTCGTTTTCCCTGAAGTCTGTTTAAATTGTTAAATTCCCAAGTGCAGGCAGAAGGGATCTTCAGAATCAATGCAGAAAATAGCCAGGAGGAATTTGTCAGGGACCAATTAAACAGGGGAGTGGTTCCCGAAGGCATTGATGTGCACTGTTTAGCAGGTCTCATCAAGGTGTAGCTCTAAAACACGATAACAGTTGATTCTTTTCTAACTGTGTTTTGTTTGTAACATGCTTATAATTGGCTTGAGAACATTAGTATCACTCTTAATTCACCAATAATGAGTTGATTACTGTCATGTCAGCAGTTATGCTTACAAATTATTGTGTCATGCTTACAATCCACTAAGTTTTGTTTGATAGAAATTGCTAATTCTATTGACTAATATAATTCTACTAATTCTATTCGCTCAAAATTGTATATCGATTGGCCATTAGTTGTTTCCAATCACAGCATGATAGCATTTATTCTTGACTAAATAGATATAATTCCTCTTGGGGCTTGTAGGCCAGTAATGGTAGCTTAAGTTCTTCACTAAGGTTCTATTTGATATAACTGAAAGTTGAACACTGGAAATTGAATGTTGAATTTTAAATGCTAAATTTTTTAATTAGCAGACTGTTTGATACCTACTGAAATTTAAGTACTAAATTAAAATGAACTGTTTAATAACTACACAAATGTGACATACGAAAATAAACTAATTTTCAGATATACCCTTTTCACACTTTACTTCAAAAATATTTATAAAGTATATATTTACCTAATAAAAAATCAGAATATATCACTACAAGTAATTCATAACATAAAATTGAACTAGAAAAAATTGAGCAATAGCAAATTCAACAAACATGCATAAATAATTGAACAAATCTGATCAAAAAAAATTGAACAAATAAATTGTTAACCAAACAAAGCAACAATATAATAATAACAAAATAATCGAACAATAACCAATATTAAAAAAAATTTGAAAATTTTGAACAAATTATAAATAAAATAACAAATATTTGTAGGTGCCCTAATTTAATGATTGTGTGTGCAGTAAGTGTGTGTAAATCTGTGTGATTGTGTGTAATTTATGTCGGGGTGTGTATGATTCGGTGTGTGTGTGTGATTGTTTTTGTGTGTTTGCATGTGTGTTGTGTGTGAGCAATAGAAAAGGAGGAAAAAATGATTGTGAAACATTTTATGGTAAAATTATCATATTGAAAAAATTATAAAAGATGCTTCTCTTGAGTAAAGGATCTCTTACTTAATATTTTAGCTAATTTTTAAGGAGTACTTAACATATTAAGAATTTTAATTTTAATTATTTAACCGGCTTAATTAATAAATATGGAATTCATTCTTTTTAAATGTTGAATTTTGGTTAACAAACACACCCTAACTAATGCACTTTTTTTTTGCCTTCCTATTTTGGTCTGGAACTTTAGCATAGCTAATGTAGCCAAAATGCAGTGAAGATATAGTTCTTGAATTGAAGTTATGATTTTAAATTAACTGATTATTTAACCAAATAAAATTGAAATATTGTTCAGCAGATGTAAGATAAAAAATAATCACTCTAGAAGATCAGGAGTTAATCGGTTGAAAATAATAGAAAATTGTTCACCAACCTTACCGCAGTTAGTGAGACAATTGTTCTCCAAATAGTATTCTCCTCGAGTATTTGCAGAAACTAACTTGTTTCTTTCCCAATAAAGAATAGTCTTAAGCACATGGAATGAAGTATTTTTCCTCAGTTCACATATTTTGCATTGATTTAATGTTAATATAATTCTATAGGCTTGGTTCAGAGAACTTCCAACGGGTGTACTGGATTCTCTTTCATCTGAACAGGTAATGCAGTGCCAGTCGGAGGAGGAATGTGTGGCACTTGTCAGGCTTCTACCTCCAACCGAAACTGCTCTGCTGGATTGGGCCATCAACCTGATGGCCGACGTTGTCCAAGAGGAACATTTTAACAAGATGAATGCACATAGCATTGCAATGGTGTTTGCACCTAACATGACACAGGTTAGTTATTATTTGGGTGGTTGAACATTTATGACAGCAACTCTGATGGAAAATCTGATCGATGGTTTTTATCTAATGTTTTGCAGATGGCAGATCCCTTGACTGCATTGATGTATGCAGTCCAAGTGATGAACCTCCTAAAGACGCTAATTGAGAAGACACTACAACAAAGAGAAGATGCCGTGGTAGAATCAGCCCCTGTTTCCCACCTTGAGCCTTTTGACGAAAATGGGCATCAGGGTCCCTCACAGCTTCCTCTGGAAGATACTGCTGAAGCAAATGAAGAGACAGAACAGGCCTTCAGCGGTGAAGAACCTGATGTAGAAAGTACTTCTGACTCTAATCAAGTAGATGACACGACAGACGAAGAATATCTTAATCATTCAACTACCAGTAAGGTATCTGATGGAGGCGGGTCTTGTGAAACTCCTACACAAGTCTATAATGTGACTAATTCAACAGAACGAATTGTAAAGAATGGTCGGAAGACTCAAGTTGAGGACTACATCAACAGGAGCAAAATAGGTCAATCAAGTGATTCTGATGAAAAAAAGGGTCCTGGAAGAATTAATGGGCAGCAGCTACCTGTACTTCAGGCAATGGGACCTGAGAATAAGAGCAAGGGTATTAGCAATTTGAGCCGTATAAATTCACGGACAGAGCGGATTGAAGCCTGGCGGTGAAGTTTGTTCAATAGCTTTCGGGACCTTGACTTTTTCTGTGACAGAGTAAGTGCAGGTCTGTTAGATTTGGAAGTTGTGAAAATTGTGAATTGTCCATGTGTTTGTGTGTGGTAGGTGTCTTGCTTGGTGGTTCTCTTTAACCTTTTGTAATGTCATTATGACATTTCGAAAAACGTGGGTTTCATGTGTTTTGGTGCCAATTCCATAATCTGTAACATCATTCATCTTCTGTTTATCTGATATAGAATAGGATGAGCCAAGAACCTCTTGCACCCTGTCTAAGTTTCTTCGGGAAATCAATCGTTTTAACCCTGTGGAATACCAAATATGGTGCATGTACCTTCTGCTGCAATAGGACCACAATTAGGATAGAGTATTTTGATGCAACTACAGCCATGGAACGCTGTAGTTGGTTAGAAGCTGAACCTACTTTCCCAAGTGGTCCAAATCACCCAAAAAAGCTTGATATTGACCTTAATAAGTTGCGATTGACCAAAAAGTTCTTTTGATCGATCATAAATTGATTTCATTTAATCGTAACTTGGACTGTTGGATCGTAATTTGGTATCATTGGATTATAACTTTGATATGGTCCATGCAAAGATGGTTGCACTACATCGCTATGGACCCCTACTTTCCAAAGTGGTCCATGTCATTGTATTACTTTATATCAATTTAACATACACCATTGGAGTTGAATATTCGTTGCAACGGTGATACCACGACAGCATTGTAACGTAGTATTACCAATCAATAATATATAGACAAATAAGGAAGTGAACTCCACGCAAGTCAATTACTACCCATTCATATAAGTAGATAACTATTCACTCTTCTTCCATGTAAATTAATAACTAGCTAAATAGAGTTGACATAGTATCACCGTTGTATTGAATATTCTCTCATTGGAGTTGAATGATAGCAGCCAATCTGTTTCTCTAAATAGGCTGGGACAGTGGAGAAGAACCAGTACGGAAAATTCTCATGTCTTTTAGCAATGAAAAGTATAGGAGGGGATGGCAAAAATAGGCAGTTGTCCAGCATAATCTATTATAAATCCTAGTTTCCAATGAGGACAGATTTCAACTAGTGTCAATGAGAATTGACACAACCAAAGCTTTCATAGCTCAGTTTGTATGAACATCTCAGATGATAGTAGAAATTTACTTAAGCTAGAAGGGAAAGTGTGGACATGATTAAGGAAAACGCTAATTAACGTACCAAAAATTTTGAAAAAAGTCACGTTTTAATAGAGTTTAGAAAAGTTGAGATCGATTTTAACACGTTGAAATCAAATTTCAAATTAGTGGGACCTGGGTTATTCGACCTTTTTGAGTCGTAGAGATGTGCTAGTTATGAATTTAAATTTATGTCCTCTGACTAATCCCATCACTTCTACTCTTGTAAATCATAACATGACATGTGATTAGATATTTGCCAAATTGGGGATATAAGTCAATAGACCCACGCACACTTTTTAAATTAATTGGAGAGATAATAATATATTAAGATGAAATTTTCTTTGAATGGCAGATCAGCCATCATGAATACAACCAGCAGTGGTCCTTCATCAATGCATTAATGAAAATTGAGGGGAAAAAAGTTATACTCAAAGGGATTTGAATCCGATAAAAAGGATCATAAATCACGTACTTTTGTTTTGTGGGTGCATGACATGTAAATTTAAACATAAAACTTTGGTAAACCATTGTCTACCTATGTTTACTAGAATCGAGGACTCACTCATAAATTGTGAGTTATATTATTAATTAAGGGTTGTAATCTACCGTTGGATGAAATTTGAGAGAAATGTATTCGGAGCGATTTTGATCCATTTTTACTGGCCAAAGATATGCATAACATACAAATGCAGAAATAATAGTGACCACCAAAAATTGATAGCAACCCTCATAACCACCCATCCTTGTTCCACTCCCAACAGAGAGATCGTCCCCTAAAAGCAGCATACCCTAATAAGTAGCACCTTCCCCTTGACTAATTATCATCCACCTCCATGCCAATCCCGTGTATCTCTCTCTCTCTCTCTCTCTCTGATACATACACAAACACAAAAGGTTACCTGTATAAACTATTATTTGCTTTCCTATTGTCTCCAACAATTATCCTGGAGAGCCAAGCCATGGCAGCCTGTGGAAGCCTTCAACACATCTTCCAACAGCCAATGCCGGAAAGTCCAAGACTGCTCGATTCCTTCTCACCATGGAACCAGATTAAAGCCATGAAACCCATTGAAGACTCTTCTTTTCCAGATATCTTTGGTGAGCTTCATTGCAAAGAGAATCATCCTGAATCTTCCTCTTCCTCTCCCCTTCCTGCCTCATCTCCGTCCTCACTGTTCTCATCATCATCATTGTCGTCGTCATCGACATCCTCATCATCATTTTTGATTGATTTGAACCCAAAAGCTGGGATTGAAAACCTCAACAAAGACAACAATGGCAGCTTGTGTAGCAATGAGAGAAATAACAAAATCCCCACTGCAAATTATTATCCAGGAACCCGAAGAAAATACAATCACAGTAATAGCTTTTCTTCCATGAATTCCGATAATTTTTCTCTGTGCACCGAGGGTCTTGGATTTGAAAGCTCTGATGATTTAGAGGACTTGAAGAATGAAATGAACATAGATTGGCAACACCATGAAGCGAAAACGAGTAATAGAAGGCATTCACTGCCTGGAAATATATGCAGAGATTCTAAGAGATCAAGGACAAGTGGAAGGGCATTTCCTCCACCCATATCGTGTGTAGGCAGAAGTGGTTGGCCTTGGGTGTGCTTTAAATCTTATCGCCACGATGGCAGGTTTATTCTTAAAGAGATTAGGATTCAAACTCAAGATTTCCTGCATGCATCTCGAGAAGATGGGAGGTTGAAGCTTCACTTTATTCAATCAGATGATGAAACTCTTGAGGAAGATGAGGAGGAGGAAGAAGAAGATGATGAAATTATTGAGAAGACAGGCGTTTGAAACTGCAGATTATTCAGTCAGATGATGAAATTCTCGAGGTAGAGAAGAAGATAATGAAGAAAAAGGCGACATCAATCATGGCCACATTGAATTCATGGTTGTAACAAGAATGAATAGAAAGATTAAAATAATGCTTAGAAGAATGTTATGATCAGCAACAATGAAGCTAAACAAGACTCATAATAGGTAAGTTTTAACTAGTTTGCAAGCCAATTCGCAAAGTTTTTTGGCCTCTGTTTTCTTTCTTACCTTTAGATTTGCAAATAAGCAAAAAGGAAAAACATTCGCGTATCTCTATATCATTGTTATGTCTCTCTCCTTTGTAAGCAATTTCAAAGTAAGATTGATTCCTGTAAAGTTTCTCTTTCCTTGCCGTTTTGTATCTTCACTTCTCCTAGTATCCATAAAATGAGATGCTAAATTTCTTTCACCGTTTGGAAATGGTAAACCAATCAGGATTGCTGTGATGGTTTACAATCAATTATATATTTTCTAGCTTCGTATAATCTTGTTTCGGGCATTGTTATAGCGAGAAAGTTTTTTTCATTCTGATCTTGGGGTCACGTGTTCAAGCCATGGATACATTTGATTTTTCCCCAACCCCCAATGGAGCCTTTTCTTCTCTCTGTTTTTCTTTTTAGTTTTTCATGTCTCGATTTTAAGTTTTTACACTTCCTCTGAATCATAGGTGAAGCAATAGCAATGAAGTTTCAACTCTGGCATCTAAAGTTTTTGGATACCTTTGAATTTCTTTGAACTATGGCAAAATGTTCAGTCTGTGAGCTAGTGTCGTCCCAACCACGGTCTTATGAACTCATGGCTTAATAAATGGGTCGTATAAGAGGTTGATTCAATTTGACTTGACAACTCACAACACGACACGAACCATTGCTAGCCAAATAAGAAGAGAATAGTGCAGCTGATGTAACACCGCCGTTCGTTACCCAACAATGAGTACGTGTCGAGCGAACGACTGGGCAGTTGCTGCAAAAGGGGAAATAGGTCACTAAGAAAAAGGAGAAAAAGAGGATTGACAAGCTGACCCTGAACACACTCATAATGTGATCAGATCATGATACAACAGCAAATGTATCCAGAATGTTCCAGATGACATAGAAGGATACTGATTCTGTATTTGGTCCACTACATGTGACCCCTAACAAAATGTATAAGATTATTTATTAGACAACCTTTGCTTTAATGAAAGCGGTGTTTCGAGATCACAACTATACACTACAAACGTGTTTCAAAAACACACTTTCAGAGCAATAAAAATTTACAAGTGCGCTCGTGAAACAAGCTTTCATAAAAAAAACGATAATTGGATAAACATATTTAAAACTACGGTATTTTATGATCTGAAACACAAGCAGAGAGGTCCTGCCCTACCTGTTTCTAATCAACTAAAAAAATACATTTCAGGCATTAACTAAGCATAAATCAAAGTAATGAAATGGAAAAGAAAGAACAGAGAGATTCCACTCAAAGAGCTACACTGAGACACACTTGAACCGAAACATCAGAAAAGGAAATAACTTATATTTAATTTCTGCAGAATGATAACATTCTGTTTCAGCAAACTTGACAATGGGTACAGTACTCACCATGCTAAAATAAAAGGAGAAAGCACAATAAAATGAAATGCCACAATCAATATTATAGTTGTTCCAAGGCCTATATCTCTTGATTCAGGTCAAGAATAGGATCTTAAACGAGTTCTAGCAAGCTTGTTGACATGAAAAAACATTGGAGCAAGAAGTGAAAGATATTTATAGTTTTATACTTCCACTAATTCACATAGATATTATGGGCAGTAAAAAAAATCTTCCAAAGACACATGGCAAGATATATGTCTCAACTCTTCTAAAGATGATAATTTCTATTTTATCTTGGACAACACATAGACTAAGGTAGAAACTAGTCGTGTTATTGGTTGAGTGAGACAGAATACATGGCCAGGGTGTGTCCAAGCAGCTGTGGAAATCACCAAAGATACCCAACAATTTGTGTGGTTGGTCTGCCAGAAGGAACACATCTCTAAATCTATCAAAGGTTCTTTTTCCTATAAATTTTCAGGCAATAAATTGACAACTACATAATACAAATCTTTTCTGTAAACCATGTTACGTAACAGTCAAATATGTTTAGCACAACATAACCTACAACCAAGGAGAAATGTAAAACTGAACCAATTTTATGCAATAAAAAGCATTCAAACAGAAGTGTGGCACATGGCTTGAACATCAGGATGCTGATACAATGAAAGACAATGTGAACCGCCTAGTATAGCCCTATCACTTTGGAGATTTTGATGTTAGACGATCCAAAGAACATGAATATCTTTTTGATATATGTATCCCTCCAGATTAAGATTTTCAGTGGGTAGTCGTACACCATCATACATGATGATACACGTAGAATGTGGCATAGTCACACTGCTAAAATAAACCCTATTTCCAGGTATGAGGCCCAGATACAACACACTCATTTTTTATTATTCACATGTCATACCCAAATGCATGTGAAAATATTTATACAACTCAATTTAACAAAGCTTTGTTCCAATTATTGGTGGTCAAATATGTGAAAATATCTGTGAAGACCAATATTTTTTACTCATGCAACATTAGTACATACTGTGAATTCATTTCCTGGTTCCTATTGCTTATCTCAAGGAAAATGTATTAATAGGACAAATCACAGAGAGGCATTCCTTCCATCCATAGTCAAAAGCACCTTGTATAAATCTGGACGTCGATCTCGAAATACTCCCCAACTATTTCTCTTGGATTTGATTTTAGTAAGATCAAAGTTTGCTACAAGAACAGCTTCCTCTTTATCATCAGCAGCTGCGACAATTTCTCCGGTGGGTCCTGTTCATCAGAGTATCAATATTTGAAGCTCTTCATCAAATGTAAAGCCTGTGCATATC
>CM042187.1:12624569-12635912 GCA_023539305.1 Ilex asprella | reverse complement strand
CAATATTTGAAGCTCTTCATCAAATGTAAAGCCTGTGCATATCATGATAAGACTGAACTTTGACCTTTGAATAGGCCAGCAAATCAGGATTGGCATACCTGCTATGAAAGAGTTGCCATAGAATGTAATCGCACTGTTGCCATGCTCTGTCTGGATTATCTCCTTTCCTATCCGATTTGAGGCTACTAGAGGTACCTGAATATATCAAAAAGAAATCATCCCATTGTGATGCACATAGATCTGCAGCCAAATAATGAAATTTAACATTTGAATGTCAAGCATAACTCACCACATTAGCCCCAGCATGCCCTTGCATCACTCGCTTCCAATGATCTCGAGAATCAAGGCCTTCATCTTGAGGTTCAGAACCAATCGCCGTAGGGTAAAATAATATCTCAGCACCTTGAAGAACCATAGCTCGGGCTGCCTCAGGAAACCACTGATCCCAGCAAATGCCTGCCAGAATATATGCAAGAATTGATTCAGGCTTCCTGTACATTTTATTGCCAGCAAAGTGATAAAAGAAGCACAAAGCCTTCCACTTCACAAAACAGACAGTAACATTATGTTTTAAATATTCCCACCTGATTTGTGGGGCAGTCAATATCAATAAGCCACCCCAAAAACTGAATAACAAGAAACATGGAAATTGAATTTAAAGGAAAAACTAACCAATTCCAATATTTGCAAATTTAGTTTGGAAAACCTGTTCACCAACACAACAGCTTGAAGTTTGTAACGACATTCATAAGTAAGAGCAAACTACTATCAAGAGAAAAAGCTCACTGAAGAAGCGTTACAATAGGATTTAAATAATAGCACATACACACCTTAAAGCCAGTGTCACCCGGATTGAAGTAAAACTTCTCCTGGTAACCTGGAGAGAAGAATTATCTATATAAATCAAAATGAATATAAAATGGGTAAATCACACTACATTCAACATACCTGGTCCATCTTTGCCCAAAAAAAAAAAAAAGAACAGACCTGGTCCATCAGGAATATGGGACTTTCTATAAAGTCCAAGATCAGTCCCATCAGCATCTATCACAGCTATTGAGTTGTAATGTGCATTGTTTGCTTCCTCAAAGAAGCTAACAGGTATCACTACTCCCAACTCTTTTGCAAGTCTCTGCATCCTGCAAAAAATGCACATAACCATTTAATGTAAGTTTTAACTGAAGTACAATGTCAGTATATTGGAAGGCAGGATGTCCTTTTATTCTTGCCGATGCAAAAGCTATGTCATCATTTCATAAAGCATGAGGGCATCTAATAAGCTAACCAAACCCCATAAACCAATGACAATATGATCTTTTCACCTCAGGATTGTGGGGTGATCCTTATAAGGCTTTGCTCGCTGAAAGAAATCTTCCCTCTGTGCTTGGCAAAAGTAATAGCCCTCAAATAGTTCCTAAAGCGAAGAAATAAGAATAGAACTATGATCATTAGTAGGACTTGTGTTCAGCATACAATTCAATACTTCAACAGAACTTTGGGAAGCTACCACAAATAATACTAGACTGCCAATTGTTGGTCTACATGATCAAAAGCAATCGTCCTCCCCCTTGTGAATTGATGTTCAAAAACCAACCTCAATTTACTTTCCCATTTCGAGAAGCCCATAAATACAGCACAATTAGACATGGCCTTCTTTTTGGCTGACCCAGGGAGCGGAGGTGGCGGTCATTCGGGAAATCAGCTGGGGGTTTCAAAGTAGAGTGATGGCATCCATGGAGTTAAGAGTCCCACTGGCCTTCATGTGCTTTCCGTGTAAGAATGGGCGATTCTATAGCTCTAAATTTTCTTGATTTATAAAGCTAAAATAAAAACATTCACATTTTGTACAGTTAGGGATATATGAAGTATTTGAACTTCTCCGCGCACTTCAAGGTCTGCAATTGTAATAAGTAAAACTATTAAATTCTTATTGATCGGAAAAGATTCAGCATTTGACTAAATGGATAGAGAAGTTTTGGGTCAAAAACTCCATAAGAACAAATACTGCCAAGAAGTTTGTTAAACAAAATTTTTTTTTCCACAATTCGTCATCTTTCGGTGAAAATTTTGAGTGGGGGATCCACTAGCTGTAATGGTATATCAGGTGAGAATTTCTTTAAAGCTCCACTAAAGGATGGTTAAAAAGTGATGGACAAATTGTGCACCACGGGAGCTCAGCCCCACTAAGTGACAGTCATCTACATAGAAGGGAAACTTCTAATTACTGGTGGTGCTAAACAAAGTCCAGCTGCCCACACGACTTAAAGAAAAAAAAAATAGAAAAGATATTTGTATTTGTACAAGGTGCTGACGGTTTTAACTTCGGCAATTTCTTTAGCAAAGAAATGTGAGAAACCCACTAACTAGAAATCTACTATTAGTGGAAGAAGTGTCGCTAGCATATTAAGGAAAGGACATTTGCACCATTACATGCAATAGAAACTACCAAAGAACTCTCCTATACATATAAGGAGAAGTCTAAAAAAAAAAAGAGAGAAAGAGGAGATCTGATGTTGAGGAGAAAGTTTAGACGGTTAACAAAGCAAGAAAAAAAAAAGAGAGAAGGAAGAAGAAAGAAGTTCAAAGAAAAAAGTGGTTGTTGAAGGCAAAAAAATCTGAAGCTATTCCGCAAGTATAAACTCTGATTTCTTTCCCTACTTTTGGATTTAATCTCTTAAATCTTTGATTGCAACAAATGGGTTCACAACCATAGCAATCAAGAGCAGTTGTGGCGATGCCACATAATGATTGCAAGGGTGTCATACTCTTTTGAAAAATCAACAAGTGCCTGAGGCTCTCCACGGACCAATAAAAATGTCTCCCTCCCTCGGCGAAGTCCACTGGTATAAACGGACGGAAAGGATTTTTAACTTCATTGGCCAAAAAGATGCGTTTGCAATCTCAAGTCTTTGGCTCTAATGTAATGAAACTTCTCCCCATTCCTAGTTCATTTTGTTACTAACATTCTCTGTTGCAGAAAATCAGTGGCAAACGCAATTCAAGAAGGGGGGAAGGATCAACAAGAGTCTTTGACTCTTTCAACTTCCCCCGTTTCGTCTACTAGCCTGCTACCGAAATTTCGATTTGCTCACTGTTAAGAGTCTCAGACTCATTAAAATCAGCCCATTCCGGAGATCCCCAACTATTTCCTAAGTCACAAATTATAGGAGTTTTAAACTCCTTCATTTTGGTGCGGCACAAGAATTGCAAGAGTGTTACACACTTTTGTGAGACCGGCAATAGTCTTCGATTCTTTCATTAAACGACAATGTAATGTGCACTAGCAGTACATATATAAAAATAAAAAGGCAGCAACTCATGGTGTTTAAAAGACCATTCTAAAAATCCTAAGTTGGTCTTTCAAAGACCATTCTAAAAATCTTTCTCTGGTCTTTCAAAGACCAAATACAACGATGTTTCTTTGGTCTTTCAAAGACCACTAAAAAGAAGGCTAAATCAAGACATGCTCTTTGACTCTACATTGGAGTTTCTAGCTGGAGTTTTTAATTCCCCTTTTACTCACTCTCAAGAGTCTTGGAATCTTTTGTCAAGTCTTGGTTTTCCTAAAATCATATGAAAGAGTTTCAAACTCTCTTGAGAATAAACCTAGAATCTTTGATTCCTTAATAAATTGAAGGGCTCATTCTTCTTGAAATCAAGGGAGAGTCTAAGACACTGCACAAGTATTATGGAGTTTCTAACTCCCAAAAAATTTTGGAGTCTTTGACTCCACAAGTATTTTAGCTCTTCTAGAAGGATATGATAAGCATATCATGGAGTCTTTTGACTCCTTTGGGTGCATGTTGTTCATTCATCTAGAAAAGAGTTTTTTAACTCTTTAAACTTTATTTAGAGTCTTTGACTCCTTTACACGCAGAAACAAAAAGTGAGGCCTTGAACATTTTTTTTCAAAGGAACCAGAGCCCCAAACTAAATACTGAAGTCGTATGCTAATTGCAAGTCCTAGTTGTGCACAACTTAAAAAAATAAAAATAAAAGGTGTAGGAGTCTTTCAACATAACTGGAGTTTTTAAGAGGATAACTAGAGGTTTTAATTCCTCTTATTTCCTTTGGTTTTGGCTTACACTACACTGCTACAAGAAAGACCTTACAAGACTCCCAAAGTTCCAACCCTTCTTTCCAATGGCTTTGCAGCATGAAATTATGTTATTCTAATTTGCCGCATAAAACTTTAAGAAGCCGACTAAAGGAGTTCTTTAGTCCTCGCAACACTGCAAAAATTTCAAGACTCAAACAAGTTTGGGTTCTTTAAGAAACCCATAAACTGAAACGAGGAGTCTTCATGGAGGAACCACCATTTTGTTAACCGATTTTGTGTCAAACTCATTATCGGCATGCCCACACATGATAAAAAAAAATATAAAAGTGAATCTATTCACTTTAAGGTTGATAAACCAACCCACTAATTTTAAGTATTCCACTTTTCAAGCGGGTACCGTCAAGATGTGTGTGAAATAAAAAAAACTCACATGTGTCAAAAGTTCTTTTTAAAACCAAAATGCGGTGGCAATGGGTCATTCACCCATTTCAAACCAAATCAAATTCAATTCCAAATTTTGGGTAACTCACTCATTTCAAATCAATTCAAGTGAAAATTCAAATTAAATGAGTCATTCAATCATTTAAAATCTCATTCAAATAAATTTCAGAAATTCTTTTCGAACTACGTCTGATTTGATTCTATTTTTAGATACGTAGACAGTCCAACGTCTACCTTGGGCTCAATCGTGATTTCAAATCACCTTCAATTAAATTCTTAAAATTCATGAACTGTGTTTAACTTGATTCCATTTTTAGATATGTAGTCAATCCAACATCTACACTGGGAACAGTCGCAAGTCAAAATCAACTCCAATTAAATTTCTAAAATTCATGAACTACGACTTGATTCCCTTTTAGATATGTAGGAAATTTAGTTAAACTAGGCACATTCACAAGTCCAAATTAACTTCAAATAAATTCAAAATTCTTTTCGAACTACATCCAACTTAATTCAATTTCGAATACACTGGACACAGTCCCACCCCTAAATAAATTCCAAAACCTCTGAACTACGAATTGGTTTGATCCCATTAACAGGTATGTAGAGTAACCTAGACAACTAACCTAGGTCCAACCGCAACTATAAATAAAATATTTCTTTTTCCATTCCCTCGTGAGGTAAATGGTGACAGATGATAACATCTTATTGGAATCAAAGGGTGTTCATGTAAAGCAAGGGATTGTAATTAACGGATATATGGTATTTGAAATGGGTTCAAGCTACATTAATAAAACTCATACAATTCATCGTTATATGAGTGAAGTCGTGTTTAGAAAAATACTTAAATTTTTTTCCAACAAAGTTATAGCTTTAAAGATGCATAGTAACCATAATTTTTTTTATGATGCAACATATCCCAGGATTCTTAGAGCACAAACCTGAATAAGAATGATATTTGCACCCTTCACATGAGAAGCTCTCACCAACCTGCATATAAAATAACCTCTTAGAAACAGTAAAACTCTGTGCGACGCCCCAAGAAGAAACAGGGAAAAAAATTTTACTATATTCCACCAGATAAACCCAAAAAAGGTGAAACATGAATGAGAGACATACATACTACATAAGAAGCAGAAAGATTTTTTTACCAGAAAAAGGAAATAGCTGCAGAGCTGTTCAAACAGAATAGCTCCACACAATGCTTAAAGGTGTTCCAACAACTAGAGTCCAGCAGAAGTTGCAAATATGCAGGAGTTTTTACATGGGACTCCAATGGTTCTGCAAAATTTAGTTTTAGCTTTACTAGTCAAAAAACAACACCCCCCCCCTCTCTCTCTCTCTTCCCAACCCTGAAAAAAATGCATACCCTGGTAAAGGAATTGGAAATTGACATTTGCTCACAAATCCTATTATCTTATAAGAAAATTTCTTCTTTTCTTTGTTAGGATATTTATTATTTACATTCACAGGAAAACAGCTATAAAACAAAAAGGAGAGCTGCACATTACAAGAACCGGAGAATAATTCTGTACATTGATCCTACAATTTAATAGACAGGCTGATCATCTTTCCCAGATTTTTTTGCAGCTAAAATTAGCCCTTATTTAACTGCAGTTGACGGGTCTTCCTTGTTCGGTACCACTTTGCAAAAAAATACAGATAGAGGATTACGATAATTCATAGAAGCAGCAACTTTGTCTTTTAACTGCCGTTGACTGGTCTTCCTTGTTCGGTACCACTTTGTAAAAAAATACAGATAGAGGATTACGATAATTCATAGAAGCAGCAACTTTGTCCCATGTTTTAGATGAATTAAAAGGTGCAAATGAAAATCTGGTGCATGGTTTCTTTGCAGATTCACTGCAGCTTATAGTTGGAATGTCATCACATTTTCTGGGTTTTTTCATGCCAGCGTTGAGAAATTCCCAGCCACATTAATGCATCCAAATACAATGGTAGAACGAGACAGGTAATTTAAAGTCCTCAGCCTCATAGAAGCATTACATCAAGAAATCTTTCAATCTTAATAAACAAAACTACAACCAACAAGTCTACTTGATCATACTCTCTTGGATGTCCGAATTGCAAATGAACCGTATGACCCATAAGCATTATCAAGATAACCAAACAGCCGGTATGGTACAAGAAATACTATCGAATTCATTTGTATAAGTCACATTGCAAATGTGTCATTGATTTGTAGATAAATCAGAGCGAACATACTGAAGTTTTTTTTTCTGCGCCTGACACCATATAAAGTCAGGAAGTTATGTATTATAACATAATTCAAGTCACATAAACAGAGAAAAGGGCAAAAAGAGGCCAACGTTTTGGGGTGATTCACCGTGCACGAATGGATTTGAACTACAAATATGGCATGATTCATGTTATAGGGTGATTCTGTCCAAATTTATGCATATATGTTCAAGTTTACAATCAAACTGGAGAGAGAGAGAGAGAGAGACCTTTCGGCAGTGTCCACGTTGGTGGAGACATCATCGGTGCAAGCGAATTGTAGAGCTGAGACCACCACCATTTTCCCTACCTCCAAAGCCCACCACCAACTCGCCCTCTCTCTCTCTCTCTCTCTCTCTCTCTCTCTCTCGCTCACACACACACACACACACACTGAGCTTGACTAAGAGTCAAAGAGGAGATTGCGAAAGGGCAGGAAAGGAAATACAAAAGGCCTAAACAGAACCAGTTACGTATTGGTTTTGTTTGTGTAATCTTTTGTTGCATGGTCCTGGGCTTGGGCCTGGGCCAGGGCCTGTGGATTTTTAAAAAATTGAAGATTGAAGGTTGCTATAAAATTGTTAGAAAAGATGTTTGGGTGTGCTGGGAATGTCCTCCTGCTGGAATGCATAAGATGAACACTAATGGAGCCTCAAAGGCAATCCTAGGGCAGGAGGGGGGTGTCGTAGTAAGGAATGAATGAGGTAGAGTTGTTTTGGCTGTTTCATTTAGAGCACTGTTGGATGGACTGAAAATGGTGGAGCAGTTGGATTTGATAAATTGTAAGATATTGATTGAGTCAAACTCTTTGGTTCTTGTCAATGCTGTGTTGGAGAACTATGATTGTGTCTGGCCATATTTGTCTTATTTGCAGCAAAATATGAGGATTGTTTTGAAAGGAAATTTTGTATTCAAGCATGTGTATAGAGAAATAAATACTGTGGCAGATCGGTTAGCCAATCAAACTGTAAAAAAAAAGATTTTCAAAGGACTTCACAGATCTAAATATGCCTTCTACGGGTAAGCATGAGCTAATGCAAAATTTGAGGAGTATGCCTCTGCTATAGACTAAATGAAAGGTGGTTTTCGATGACAAAGGGTGAGGAGATATACAACATGTTCTTGGTGGATTGACATTTACAGTGTTGTTGGCTTGATTTTTAAAAGCTTGCAGCTTGTTTTACTTCCATTATTTTTTGGTTGTCTCTGTATTATGTTAAGGCAAGGTTGTTTGCCTTTTTCAAATTGTAATCAATTTCTAGAAATGAAATAAAAGTGTTGATTTTTTGAAAAAAAAAAAAACTATGACTTGGGACCTTAACTGGTTCGGTTTCCTAATTGGACTGCATAAGAAAGAAAACTGACTAAAAATGAAAAAATCGGCCAATTTTTGTAAAAAAATCATGAACCAACAAGTTTTTAAAAACTGGACGGTTTGACCAAGGAAAAACTTAAATGATAATAGTTTTTATTTGGATCATTTTTTTGTCTTAAATCACAGAAGGCACCAGGCAAGCTACCAACGATCAGCATTTAGTGACCAGCGAACAGCAACCTACGACCAGCAAGGAACTCAGGTAACTATGACCAGCGACCAGGCGATCTCTTTTTCCTGATCTCTATTGTCATCTCCTCCCTTTACTTGCTTCTATCAGACTGTAACATTAAGGTAAAAACTTCCTATAAAATTTCTACCCTTGTTTCTACAAAAAATTTTATAACCATCTGTCTCTCCCCCATTTTCTCTCTTTCTCTCAACAAATTGAAAAGAAAAACTTTTATTTTTTATCTATTCAAATAGTATATATTCTTAAGTTATCTTCTTAGAATAATTTTAACTATTATTTTTAATAGATTAGTTTTTCATACACATCAAATGTGCCACAAATTCTAGTTACATAGAAAACCTAATAACATCAATAGTAAAGGGAGGAGATGACAGTAGAGATCAGGAAAGAGAGATCGTTTGGTCGTAGTCGCTTGAGTTCCTCGTTAATTGCAATTGTTTGGTCGGTGGTCGCAATTTGCTGAATGCTGATCGCTAGTAGCCTACCTTGTGCCTTCTGCGATTTAGGGCAAAAAAATGGCCTAAATAAAAACTATTGTAATTTAAGTAATTTAAGTTTTTCCTTGGTCAAATTGTTCGGTTTTTTAAAATCCGCCGATTTACGGGTTTTTTATAAAAAATATGCCCTTTTTTTGTTTTAGCCAATTCTATTTCTTATGCAGTCCAATTAGGTCCCGGGTCATAGTTGAATTGGTCCGACAGTCCAGTCCGATCCGATTGTGATAACTATGCAGTTAGGTATTGGTTTTGTTTGGGTCATCTTTTGTTGCACGGTCCTAGGCTTGGGTCTGGGCCTAGGCCTCTAGATTTTTAAATTTTGTCAGTTTTTATTAAATTTAATTAATTATTCATCTTAAAATTTATATTATTTCATTATTAAAATTATCTTGGCAAATATGATATCTCTATTTCGCGTGAAATTTCATTCTCTATGCATCGATAATAGTATTCCTTCCTTTGCAACACAATTGTGCATAGTAGTTTTCACATTCTTTAGTTTTGGAGACGAGTTTAACCTAATAAAACTTTCTAACTTTGATCAACATTAACTTCGTATATTAATGAAACATCATAAATGTCAATACGAATATTGACTAGTATTGTCATTTTGACATTAGTGTGTCCTATAAAAACTAACCGATGGAATCCAATCAATCGAGGAACATAATTTATTAAAATCAATAAAAGTCGAAATTGAGAGGATTACTAGGGGTGGAGTGAATGTCTAAAATTAAGGAGATTCACGTCTATATTACTTTTTTTTTTAAGTAATACTATTTAAACCTAAAACACTGTCCTTATTTTTTGACATAATGATGTGGTTGTAGTAGAACCATTAGATCAACACCAAGCTCTAATGCTTAATGGCCCCTACAACCAATCCAAATGTCATAGTGAATTAGGTCAGCAAATTAGGTCCAATAGCGTTGCTCCTTTTTTTTTTTGGCATTTTCTTCTCATATTTCCATTCTTGACGAAATTCAGAGACCATGTTGGTTCATGATGGCAATATTTGACACTTACCTTCTACCAGGGGCGGAGCCAGACGTCATCTTCAGTGGGGGCAACCTATACTATATTAATATTAAAATTTAAAATATTAACAAAAGTGTAGTTTTATTAATAGAACACCAATTAAAGACGTAATTCATATACATGAGTAATAGACAAAAAAAACCAATAAAAAAAACTCATTATAGATTTATCTATAAGACCTAACAAAAAATTTTGAACAGCAAAATTGAGCTCAATCATATATTAAATTTTAAGAAAAAATTTCATAACTAATTCAAAAATTAAATTTTTCAATCACAAACTTAATATTCATCATTATATTTTAACAAACAATCGAAACTAACTTAAACTATAATTATTCTAGTAAGCTAAACCTAGGTATATGAAGTACTTAACTTATAACAATAAAACTATTCAAACTACCAAATCAAGATAATTTAGTCTAATTATAATGGAGGACTGCAAGTCCCAATTTCGATTTCACAAATAAAAATAAAACAAATGATACGACTGCAAGTCTTAATTCCAATTCAACATATAAAAATAAAACAATAGAGAAGACTTCAAACCCAAATATCAATTAAATATATATAAAAAATAAATCATAAAACAGGACTACAAGTCTCAATTTTATTTTAATATAAAAAAATAAATACAGGACTACAAATCCTAGTTTCAAATTTTTTTAACACATCCTAGTTTCAAATTTTTTTAACACATCCTAGTTTCAATTCAATACATAAAAAATAAAACATAAGAGATGATTGCAAGCCTCAATTTCATATTTTCAATTCAACATGTAACAAATAAAATACAACAGAGAGCTACAGACGCTAATTTTAATTCAACATTTAAAAAATAAACTACAAAAGAAAACTACAAACCTTAATTTTCAATTCTAACATATAAATATAAAACAAAGAAGATGACTACTGATGATACCAAGAAAAATATTCTGAGTATGAGCTCAGATCAAGAGGTCAATCCAGACGGGAGGTCGGATATGGAATCCTGAGCTCGGGGGGGCTGATCCTGAGCTCAGCCCGGGCAAGATGATAGAAGAAACATGGAGTGAACAACCAGTTAATAGCAAGCGCTCCCAGAGCAGTAAGGAACGATAATCCAGGCATGAGATCCCACTCAACCGAGATTCTCTCCTAACTAAAAAGAAAATCCTACGGGAGAACGGCGGAGATCTCGCCGAATATCCCCTAGAGATAGGGATCACGCTAATAAGGCCGGAGGAAATCTTCATTTAAAAGGGAGGCAACCCTAGAGGCTGGGGGGCCATGAAAAAAACCCTAATCTCTTTCGTATTGTACGGCACAAGCATCCAAGTAATCAATAAAGAAAAAGGAGCAAGAGCCTCCATTAAAGAGTGGACTAGCCGAGCTCTAGGGCCGGTGAACCACTATATTTCTTTCCGTTCATATTCCCCCAGACTCCCCTCTAATATTCTATAGCAAATCACGAAAAGCCTGGTAGCTCTGACCCATTTTCGATTATCACGGTTCACACAACT
>CM042187.1:12593189-12609569 GCA_023539305.1 Ilex asprella | reverse complement strand
TGGATGAGACGTGCCATGGGACGTTGTATGCCACATGTAAGCCACGCGTAAAATAGCCAAAAGCCTCTCCAAAGATGGACTCATCACTCATGCACGATGAAGTCTTCTCTCCTCTCTCCTCTAATAAGTCACGACAACAGAGTTGCAGAAGAAGATACAAAGTAAAAGTTTGAACAGAGACAACGATGGCAAGCCATGAAGAAGAAAAAGAAGAGACAGCAGCAGCTAGTGAAGTCTCCTTCAAGAAGACATACCCGGAGGTTTATGGTGATGAAGAATTAAACCCAGCACAAGTCAACAGTACAGATTTTCAGGTTGATCATTCAGCTTTTACTTCCCCCAAAGAACTCAAGGTAATTTTTCAATTTTTTGTATTGAGAACTTTTTTTTTGACCCAACTCTAGAAATACTAGTTTATCTATGTATGTTTGAATATACATAAGAGTAATACTAATTAACTTATTGACCGACTGTTGATCGAATGAATCCTATTTTTAGTTGAGATTTTTTATCGATTCAATGACTATAATGCATTGAGTCAGTAATTAGAGTCAAATAGCATTTTTTTATATACTTGGCGACATGTTTTACTCCAAAGTGTCCCTAATATTGTTGAGTTTTCTTTGATTGAAGAAACAAGCCGAGGAAGGGAAGAAAGAAAACAAAGATGGAGCAAAAAACTTGAAATCGACCCTTGTGATTTCAGGAGTGGTGGTTGCGGTGATTGGAGTCATGTTTGCCATTGTCAAGAAGATCAAAGAGTCATGATTTTACGCTGAGTTTGTTCTGTATCTTACAGTGATTTCTGTCGTGAAGTGACTGGCAATTTTGTAATAATGTTGTTTCGAATCAAATGTACTTTAGTGGTCAAATTTATTATTGTCGTTGAAGTAACATTAAATCCCATCCAACCACTGTTAGTTCAAACAGCAGTTGCTGATTTCAGTCAAACCTTTATAATGTCGACCATTACATATTCAACAATATTATGTTGAATAAGAAATTTTATCAAGTTTTTCATTTCAAATTTAAAATAGCATAGTTTGATATTGCATGAGTAGAGCTGTTAATCAAGTCAAGCTTGAACACTATTTTAAGCTCGTTTAAGAGTAAATAGTTAAACGAGCCAGCTCGTTTATGTGTAAATTAAGCTCGATAAAGGCTCGACAAGGGCTCGATTAACACCCCTATGCATGAGGTGTCGGCGGAGAATGCTCCTCGGGGCTTCCCTTAATTTGCTCGGGAGCTGCACAATTCATAGTTGGAACTTAAGAGTATCCATTTATGGGTCCCATACTGCCTGCCTAATCTTTTGCTTCGAGTCAAGTTTAGTGAGTTTATTTTTTTAAATGAGTTTAAATAATTATTTAAATTTGGTTCTTTTAAAACTCAAGTCAAACCCGAGTCTGAGATAAATCTGAATCGAATTCGAGTAACTCGACTATTTTATATATAAATAAATTGAGTTTTGCAAGTTTGAATTAAATCTTGTAAACTCATTTTTTTAAACAAGTATAAAAAATTGTTCAAGTTCAATTCATTTAAAATACGGTTAGTTTACCGCATGTATGTCGATCCGTCCGGCTACTTTTAAGACCTTTATAGAGTGAATTTCCGACTAAGTTGTCTAGGATAAAGTTACGGTTGAAAAATTAACTTATCGTATCAATACCATGAATCTCAACTGTACAGTACAGAAACCGTAGTCTTAACTCATTTGTCTTGTGGTATGTTAGCAGCCCGACTGCGTGTCATGACCTCTACTAGCAGCATACTTTCTAAACACTCCCCTTAGTATCAACATGTATATTGTAAGTATTTCTCAATCTCTCCTCCAGTTCTGTACCTGAGGAAGCGGGGGCATCTCCACAATATTGAACAATAAACCATCAACCACCAAAAGCAGCAGCCCTACGTATACCAAGTTACGTTGAAGCGCTCAATTGAGCTTGCTCAGCCAAACCCCGTCGCATTCTACCACTAGCCATTATCTGAGCTTGCCAATGCATCAAATACATGATGCAAGTGTTCAACCAAGCATGAAGATGACATGCAGAAGGGTAGATATATGGCAAGTCATTAACAAAACCAAAACCAGCACAATTTTTTTCCCCCATCAAATGGAGAGATTCAAATAC
Organism: Ilex asprella; assembly: GCA_023539305.1. Lineage (NCBI taxonomy): Eukaryota > Viridiplantae > Streptophyta > Magnoliopsida > Aquifoliales > Aquifoliaceae > Ilex > Ilex asprella. The sequence continues at coordinate 12,607,431 of CM042187.1, read as the reverse complement.
TGAATGGTAGATAAGATTGGACAAAAACCCAATTCAGGTTACAAGAAAAAGTATAACCCCGGCGTAGATTCATACATAGGTTTGTTTTATTTTCATCTAACTACTATTAGAACGCCAGAAACTTGAACACAACCATTAATACCTCCTCTTTGTAACCAAGCAACTCAAAAAACATCAGTCTTGAACCTCTTCCGATTTCTTTTCCCTTGATTTAAGGTACCATCCCAGGGCACCAAAACCAGTCACGACACCAGCTACAACTGCATAGTTTCGGTACTTGTCACTTGATACTCCCGATGTTGAGGAGGTGGAGCTGCTTGGTGGTTTAGCATCAGATACAGATCCTGAACCCCCTGAGCTTGTTGCTGGTTTTTCTTCTGGTTGAGGTCCCTAAAAACATTCATCCGTCAAGCATAGGCTTCAGAAATCCAAAAATAAAAACATCTCTTTGAGACAGATTAAAAACGATGATTAGCATCGAAATGGAAACTGAAGCAGTGGTTGTGGGTGGAAATGAAATCATTTATATGCTTATGGATAGCATGGCATATTGCTAAAGTTGAAAGGATCAACTTTCACCAAATTTAGTTCAAGGACTTATTGAAACAAGGTGTATAAATCAAGGGTTATTTATGTAATTTACTCACCATTTTTTAACCCAACGTACCTACACAGAGACACCACATCACCCCACCCACCAAAGAAAAACATAGATAAATTTGATCATACCTTGCGTGCAAGCTTCTCCAGTTTCTCTTTCTCGATTTTCTGCAGTAGCACAAAATGTTTCATCAGTTACAGAATAGTACAATGGACATAAAAATGCAGGAAGAGAGAGTTCAGAAGAACAAAAGCCATCAAAGTTTCGCACAAGGGAGAGGGAGAGGGGAGAGGGGAGAGGGATAAACAGAGAGAAAGAGAGCTTGGTTCAACAAAATATAAATAGGAGATTATGTTGGGTATCTCTGATCATTTATTAAGTCAGTCAGTAGTTTGTTCGGAATTTAGTGAAAGAGATGCAAAGTACATGCCCAATATATGACAGTTAAATATCTTGTGAAACACAAAATCCCACCAATCTCAAAATTAGGACTTCTCAACGGTTCCTTGTGCCCACTCTCCACCTTTCCCCATAAAAATCACAAAGTTAACTTCCTGGATATTTTGCCTTGAGGAGGGAAGAAAGGTTAGGGGTACAGGATGGGTTGCTTATGCCATTCAATGAATGATTAAACTTGGTTGCTGCAACTTGTGGGCACACTAAAAGAAAGGAGTCTAAATAATCTTAAGGGAAACCCATAGGATTCAGTGCATACATCAGAAATCAGACTCTGCCAGACAGCATCTCCCAAGATGAACAACTAACTATGCAACATCAAACATACGTGTGAAACTGAAGTTTTGAATAGTCTACCAGCATATGGGCAAATCTCTTCCACTGTGGTACGACAATTTCAGATTCAATAATGTCATTTGGTCACTCAGGTAAAACATTAGGTACTCTAGAACAGATACTAAAAAACCATATGATTGTGAGTGCACACATGCATGAAGCGGATTATACAGAAAATACTAAACATGCAGTCTAGACACGAGCCTTTAACAACACCAAGATAAAGTTCTAAGCCAACTCAAGGATAACCATTTTTATCTTGCGCATGCTCTAAGAATCAGCTCTAAAACCATTTGCCCATCAAGGATGAGTTGAGGCCCTTTCATAACAAGAAAAGTAGTTTTCTTAATCAGGAAGGAAAAAGAATTACATCAAGATGCCTTACAAGGACTCAACCACAGAATTTTATAGATAGAAATTTAACCAACAAGCAAGTTTAATTCCCCAAATAAATTAGACAAAGACCTGAAGTATGGCTCTTAAAATAGTTTTTAATGTAAACCTAGGTCTCTCCAATTGACATACAGCACTTCAAACTATTGATCCACCAATTCCATTTTTCATACTAATGTTAGCATAGCCTTTGAGAAATATTCAAGATCTATACAAAGCTTGAAGGAGGCAAAATCTCTATCACTCCACCATTCAACACAAGACCTTGGACATTTAATTTCCAAAACAATGAGAAAAGGTGTTCGAGTTGGATACTCATATTTAAGATAAAAGACGAGGCAAAAAAGGGGGGGGGGGAGAAAGAGTGTTACTGTTAAAAAAATGCAAGAGACAGAAAGAACAGACAAGAGCTCGTGGTCAACAAAGTAATTTCTTACTTCAAATACCATTGAAATCATATATCATTTCCAGACTTCCCATAAAATACAACTACAATGGGAAGCTCAAAAGCGAGAGAAAGCTAATACAATATAAATCCAAAAACCAAAGACCGAGTTCATAATTTGGTGACATGCATTTGAAACGAAAAAACAACAAGATGCATGTCAGACATGTAGCAGAAACACAATCCAGACTACTTGAAAAGAAAATCTTACATCAATGGCAACTAGAATTACCTTGATGTAGACATTTTCAGCAGCTTTTTCCTCCTCACCAAGTACTTTGCCACCGCTTGAGAACCTCCGAGAGACATATCTCACAGAATTCCTTGCTGCCATGAAGGGGTTTCTTCTACTAATTTTTCTGTCATTGCATCAAAAGTGAAATACTTGAGCCAATATAAGGTATCTCAAAAAAAAAGGTATTCAATGTGATGCAATGCTGCAATCATATCAAAACTACTCAATTAACTTCCTTGATTCTTATGTGATAAAGCGTTGACCAGCCAAACCCACCTTGAAAAAGAAGTATAAACATTTTTACAAAGGTTTAGCCTTCACATAAAGCATAAGGGTGATCACCGCCTGGTTACCAATCCATAGTAAAACAACACCAGAACTAAATAGATTTTTCTAGACTCCACAACATTTACCATGCAGTGAATCCCTTTACATATGTGTCCCTCTTTTCATAGGCCACAGGCCGTCATTGAGCAATGAAGAGGACCCCAGTGGCTTCAAACAATCCATAGATTGTGATATCTTGAGCATTATATCATATCCAACAAGGAAAGGGACATTTCTTTTTCTTACTCTGCTACTGTCAGCTGCTCAACTACAAAGACACATTGGTAGGCATGTTGTGTGCATCAATAGCCATACTACTGCACATATACACATGTTCATATAGACACAATTTATTGGATTTTGCCAATAATACTAAATCCTAAAGGAAGGTGAACAACATTACATGTCCAAAAATGGCACAACTCATCCCTTTCCAAAGAACAAATGCTCAATTCCAGCAAAGAACTGGATTTAAAGGACTCCAACATTGCGTTTATAGAAATTTGCCATGTTCTCCAAGCTACAATTTGTATCTTGGCTATATTTTGAATTTTGCCAAAAAGGGGTGGGGGAAAGAGAACAACTACAAGTTTTTAAGCCATCATATCCATTGAGAAAGAAAACTCCTACTAAAAATCTTCACCGCTGATAAGTACCTTTAAACATTCAAATCAATAATTTGACATTTGCATTATAAAGTGGGCTACCTACTTACAATATCCTAGGTATCCATTGTTTCATACAGATTCCCTAAGCAATCTGTTGATCAAACTAATAGAGACTTATAAACTGGTAAAATTTAAGTTGACTGAATGATTAAGAGGAACAGATGAGTGACCATTACATATTGGACAGCTTATCTCAATAATTATTCAGTGATGAATTTCCTGCCAAAAAAGGAGAAGAACTAACCAACACATGATGTTTTCCAGTTATAATCTTTCAGGGGAGGCACTTGCCATTGTTATAAGTATAAGACGCTTAATCTGCTCATTACTTTCTTTTCCAACGAGTTCCCAACAATCAAACACAGTAGCTTCTGTAATTCGGATGTCTACTCCAAAATCATGGTCAGATCCTAGCTACCCGAACTATATTATTCCCAATATCTCTAAGCTAAAGGAAAATCTTTAAAAAAAAAACACACACACAAATCAAAAATTGCAATGATATTTTCATCAGATTTCAACGCATTTTCGAATGCACAATTACAAACACAGATAAACATTTTCACATGACCCTACATACAATCACAAACCCAAAACTCTCTCCCCAAAAATATACCACACAGGCACATTCACGGCTTGAAGCAAATTTTGCAATCATCCGCACAGACACACACACACACACATATATATATAAATATACAGTACAGCTTAAATGGGAAGCATTCAAACCTTTTTTTCTAAATCTAAAAAAAAATTGATCTATTCATCGATTAAGCACAAAAGCAACCATTTAAAACAGAAACAAGACACTAATCTGCAACATGTATTGGTAATCAATCGAACAAGTCAATCGAGCAAAATTGCTTACCAAACACTTGAAGCACGGGGAGGGAGGGAGAGAGAGAGGGGGGTTTTGCTGATTTGCCTGTTCTACTGGATTTAGAGGTTAAAAGTTCCGCTTGGAGAGTTTTTTTTTTTTTCTCCCCTTTTTCTTTTTGTAATTATCAAAACCTGAGCGGCAAGAAAGAAAAATAGATCATATTGATTCAGTGGGCCAAAGCATGAAAAGGTTTTGAAATCAATTTCTGTTCAGGCCCAAAAGTAATGCCCAATTGTTCTTTAAATTGCAGTATTGCACCATATAACAAAAAAGGTAAATTACATCCACTTGCCCTAAAGTTTGATCAAATAACAACTAGAACTTCTCTTGTTTAAGAAATAACAATGACCTTGCCTGACCGTCGTTCTATCTTTCAAACAGCACAAAAATGACTGTAATGCCCTCAACCCAAAGATTCACTACTTATTGACCTTTATTTAATTTTACAGCATCCAATCGCAAATTGTCATATCAATCTATACTACTTTTTTTTTTTGATCAAGCAAACAGGTAAGCTAACTTTCATTAAGTCGGGAAATTGAGGTTATAATTAGTCAACAAAAAAGTCTTAAGCTTGGGGGGTGGGGAGCCAAAACAATTTGACGGTAGTGAATTGTTTAGCCTCCTAAATGCCACCCAATGAGCAGCCTTATTAAAGGGCCTCGACTTGTATAAGAAGCTAAAGTTATACAACCTAGCATAGAATCTTATATCATTGACAATTACCCTGACTTCCTATGGTGGGACATCCTCGTTGGAGCTTAGCTTGATGATGTTGAGACAATCGTTGATAATGGTTGCATTAGAGATTAACATTGTTTCCGCAAGAAGGTATGCTTGCCTCACAACTTCAACCTCTGCCACCATTGGAGAACTTGCTTTGAACGCCTTTGCACTGCCAAACTCGAGCTCTCCCCTGTTGGAGCATAAAATTGAACCACACGTTGCCTTCATCAGATCCTGGCTGAATGCACCATCACAGAAAATGCGTACTTCATTCCCGTCCATCAGAGGCCCCTCAATTCTGCCTTCCATGTCTAGCAATTTCCTTGTGTGCCTGTTTTTAGTATCTTTACATTAATCCCCCCACATAGCTTGTGCCCGAAGAACAGCAGCATAGGCGTTAATTTCCTCCTTATTGAAGATGAACTGGTTCCTAGTTTTCCAAATACTCTAGCCTACTTGTGGCCACTTTCCCCAGTAGATCCATTCTGCCCTTAGCCTCCTTAACCAGCGTAAGAAGCAAAGACGTTCTTTGGGTTATTGAAACAAATGACACAACACCTCCAACAAAAGCTAAGTCTATACCAAACCATACCCTCTTAGTCCATTCACATTCAAACAATGTGTGTTCGATTGTCTCTGGGGCTAATTCACAAATTTTGCATAAAGGCGATGAGGCACATTTTTTCTTAACAAGATTTTTCATACGTTGCAAGGATATTATGGCATGTTTTTCACAAAAAATGTTTGATTTTGGGGACAGCCCTCATATTCCACACAGACATCCATCTTCGGGTGAGGGGAGGCAGAAGTGCTGGCTTCAGGCAACACAGAGGCAGTCTTACATCCAAGCATATACCCTGACTTAACAGAATAAATTCCTTTGTTATTTGGCCACCAAACCCTCATATCTTCCTCATCATTCAAAGGTAAGGGGATAACACTAATTGCCTGCAGTTCCTCTCTCGATATAACAGAGCTTAAGTAAGAAGTGTTCCATACCTTTGGTGTAACTTTTACAGCATCAGCAACCGACACGACAGAGTAGTCCAATGGCCTTGGAGATTCGATACCCAGGTTAGGAAGAAGGGGGATCCATTTGTCATTCCAAAAGCTAACTTCACTGTCGTTTCCTATTTGCCACATCAGACCTTTTTTAAGGAGCTCTCTTCCATGCAGGAGACTGGTCCAAATCCATGACGGCCTGGTACTAGGACTAGCTTTCATGAAGTCGCCAGCAGGGAAATAAATAACCTTCATAAACTTAGCCAAGAAAGAATCATGTTAGTTTATGATTCTCCAGCATTGTTTGGCCAGAAGGGCCTGGTTGAGAAGTTTAAAGTCTTTAAAACTCATTCCTCCAAGAAGCTTTGAGTCAGTCATCCTATCCCACTTTTTCCAGCAAATACCCTTATTTTCCTCGCCACCCTTCCATCAAAAGACTCTAACAAGAGCGTTTAGTTTGTCGCAGAAATTTTTTGGGAACTCAACTATAGACATGGCGTAGTTTGGGATTGCCTGGATTACAGCTTTGACTAACATCTTCTTTCCTGCTTGCAAAAGACAGCAACTCTTCCAACCTTGCAGCTTCTTCGTGATTCTTTCGAGCAAAAATCCGAAAACCACACTTTTTGATCTACCCCATACAGTAGGAATCCCCAGGTACTTAGCACATTGGGGGAGGACTTGCATTCCCAAGAGATCACAAAATAGATAGTTTTTGTTCCTCCGATGTATTGGATAAAAAAATAATGTCTAATTTCTGGTGGTTAGCACTTTGCCCCGATGCCACACAGTAATTCACTAAGGTCCTTAGGAGCTGTTGTAAATTATCTTCCTTAGCCTTTAGAAAGAACAGCGAATCATCCGCAAAGAAAAGGGTGGGAGATAGTAGGGCTTCTGCATTTAATTCTAATCCCTGTTAACTTCCTCCCCTCCACCCCTTTTAGAACCAATATCAAAATACATGTAAAACATTTTTTTTTCACTTTTACCCTTCAACATTACAACTATGTCATGCTTATCTTCTAAATTTAATGTCACTAACCTCAATTAATTTTTCAAAGACAATTTTATTAATTATCAATTACTCTTGTGTTCTAACTGACAAGCTTTTTCAGGTAGTGACTACACCAGCAATTATACTAGAAGTTGAATCATTGAGGGCCTTCCCAATTCTCGCTTGGAAAGCCTCTTAGTAATCTGTTCAATTAAGAAACTTCTGCCTCTCTCTCTCACTCTCTCTCTCTCTATTGTAAAGCCAAGAGGCTGCTCTAGTGGATTGGGTCTCACAATCTGCTGATTTTTTCACCTGTGCGAACTCCCTTCGATCCAATTCGGTGATGCTCTACTGCCTAATAGTTCGAGAATTCAACTACGTAGTTATCACAATTCATCAACCAAGTTCAGGTTCTATACAATTCCTTTAAGCACATTCGATTAAACATGACGGTGATCAATTGAATTCATTTTTTTCCTTATTATTCTCAATTTATATAGCCAAAAAAAAAAAAATCTAGGCGTTGGTAATTCTTTAATTTTCAGCCTTTTACTTATTGGGGTCATTTTTTGTTGCATTTACAAGACTGTCTATGAGTGTGAATTCCAAGAATTGTGGTGGGCATGCACAACATTTTGATTTTACCCTTTTATTATGGGACTTTTTTTATGGTTTATTGTTTGTGATGATTGGATTTTGAATATATCTCAGGATGTTGTTTTATGGTAAATTCATTTTTTGGTTGTGTCATTGCATAATAACTCTTAAATTATCCGAACTGATCTCATGTCCTTTAGATGCAATGTGAGTTTGCATTCTAATCTTTTTTTTAGATATCAAAATTTCAATAGTCAAAGTGCCCATAAATGATGCTTGGGTTTGTAACTACAAATTTTTCATTGTATAAATAATATTTTTGGTGTTAATTTCAATTTTATGAATGACAATAGTCAAAAGTGGCAGTTTTTCTAAGATTTAGTGATTGATTGCTTATTACAGTGCTTAGAAATTAGAATAATTGAATTCCAAGAAATGATGACCAAAATTGGAGCATTCATCTAGAAGAGGAAAAAAGAGGGAAAGGAAAAAGAAGTCCAAAAAAAGGTAATTGCCACTGGTGGAGGTAAAAATATTATTTTTCTTACGGCAAAGGCCACACCAAGAGCAAACAAATTGAAAGTTATAGTCCTTGAGTACAAGGTGAGAGTCATTTGCAAGGATCGTCAACCACTTTTCTATTGATTAATTTTCTTTATCCTTGTTTCTATTAGTAGCAAGACTATTCATTTGTATGATTCACATTGTAGCAATAACCGTTACCATGTACTATAGGATGATACCATTCATGCCGCTACACCGCGACATTGTGAACTCAAAACATGAATCATTGTTTAGTAGCATTCTTGTAGTTGTTTTTTTTTTTCACATTTTATGTATAATTTTATAGTTGTTGAATAACAAAGTAAGTTTGAGATTAGAGTAATTCTTTAATTTTATGTTTTTCTCTTGTAGATATGAATTTTGACTTCAACACTATGGCCTTATATGGCCTCAACAACCATCACCAATTGATCCTTGTGTCAAGACAAAGCATATGGAGGGTTTTCTTAAACTTTTTGCATGTTTAATTTCTTGATAATATCTATATTCGTAATACTGTCAAAGATGCTTCTTTTGGGAGTTTTTATACCTTCCATGGAATATAACATGACCTTTTTCTTTTTGTTGATGAGCATAAATAAAGCCGATTTCAACAAACTTTAGTTAAACCAACTCTTTGCCTCCTCCTCTCCCTCTAGGAAGCTTTCTCTTCTTATTTTGTCAATGAATGAGGAGTAAAATCATTCATAATAATTGTTTTATATTTTAATTGAGACTAGTTTTTTGGGGAGAGAGGGTGCATACAAGCACTAACCAATAGATGTTCTTGGAGGAAATTTTGGTGTTCTGGGTTACATATTACTTGGATGCAACAATTACTTAATCAATTTTCTTGTAGTTATTGTGCTTGCATAATTAATTAGAGTACTTTCACATAGACTTCTACTTGGCTAGAAAAAATTAGATAGGAAAGAACACACTTTCCAAAGCATGGGAAAGTTGGCTATTCGAGTTATCAGTATATTTGTGATCTTAGATGAGTTTAAAATAGATACAATTCGGTGATTTTTATATTTACTCTTATCACTAGAAAACTAGGTGGTTTTTTAAAAAAAACAAAATTGAGTGCAATAAAAAGTTGAGAAAAACAAAATCTTTACTACAACAATACATCATGCATATTTCGATATATGATTCACCTGCAACGTACGTGTACACGAACTATATATCTATACTATACTACTAATAAAAGGTAGCTAACTTGAAAAACTTTTGATTTTTTTTTACCTTCAACAATTCTATAAAGACACCTAAATCTAAACAATAAATTATTCATGTTCAAAAGTCTTCATGAATTGATTGGCTTAAAATGCAGCAGTAGTATTAAGTTCATGCAACCCAAAGAAACCTTTATCCTCTTACACAAATTCAAAATTTATTTATATGGGTAAAAGTCAGCTAACCAAGGAACTTATGCAATTATAAATATTTCTCCGCCTCATCCTCTTTCAATCTTTTTTTTTAATGCTCTGCCGTTTCCATTCTTATAGCTGTAGAACTGTATTTACTTTCTTTATACCAAATATTGGGTGATCTCTTATACATTTTACAATGCCAAACAAGATTCTCAAAGCCATTGCAAAGCACTAAGCAGCAACTAGGTATCTAAACTTTTTTCAATTAAATTTTATTTTCTACCTTCTAATTATTTTCATAAGATTGTGGATTTTACAATGCAGCTGGTGTACATGTCCTTTGTAAGAATAGTGCCCCACATGGAGATCTACACACACAGGTGTGCCATAATCTTTGGACATGTTCAACCCATTCCTTTTTTAACAATTGCAAGAATGAATAAGTGTGATTTGGGACATGTTCAACTCCTACCACCTTTTAGTAATTTCTTTTTCGCTTTTCTAGAAGAAGTATAGGAAGATACTTATTTTCTTTCCAACATATGCTCATGTAGCATTTGTAGGCCTCTAGAACATAAATGTATTCAAATTTCTATATTTTAAAAATATAAGTTATAATTTTTAATTTTTGATTGGTGCTTAGTGCCATGGATATGAAATTATTTAAGCCTTATGAAAAATAAAATTTCTCCATTAACGGTGAAACATGATTCACGTACAACGTACGTGTACATGAAGTAGTATAATAGAATTGAAGGAAAAAAAATTGCTTAATTAATATAATCGAATCTAGCCCAAATGAAAATAAAATTTTATTTATTCCATAAATTTTGTTGCAAAACTCAAACATAATCTAATCAATTTATTTATATAATAATATTTATTTTTAAAATCAAATCTAATTAATTTTATCCGTAATTCATACCAAATTTGATTAACTTTGTTAATTAAATTAAATTTATCGCAAACTCGAACAAAATCTAAATCAATTCAATTAATTAGATTAATTATTTCAAAAGTCATATCAATTCTTATAATTTATTTAATTTTGTGTTAAAACTCAAATTTAGTTTGAAAACAAACTTAATTACTCGTAATAACCTAATATTTAATCACACACAAAAAAAAAAAATTTACACAAACCGCGCCCACTCAACCCCCACTTCCTTTGTTAGCTACCAATACCGTTGGTATAATCGTTTATAAATTCTAATATTGAATCAAGTTTGCCATCAGTCTAATGTTTATATTAAATTTGGTCTTCTAATTAACTCCAAATTGTATTTGTCTCTATATTTTTTCACAATCTTCGGTTCCGTTTGGTAACGTTTTCATTTTTTAAAAAATGAAAAACAAAGACGTATTTTTTTTGTTTTTGAAAATCGTCCCTCATTTACAAAACGATGGCAAAAAAAAAAAAATTGGTTATCAAACTAGTTTTTTTTTTCTTGTTTACTCTAAAAATTAAAATAAAAATGAAAAATGGAAACGTTGTTAATGATACCCAAATCAAATTCCAAGTGTGAGTTCACTCCCAGAGGTTAGACCAGGAGGTCAAGTGAGACCCGCAGAACTCAAACGACCAGAGCTAGAGTCCCTCCAGGCATAGCATTAGCAGAAAAATATAAGGGAACAACTGAATGATAACAGGCATCCCCGAAAAAATAAAAAGCTAAAAACAAGGGATCAAACTCTCAACTTACTAATATCCTCTCCCAATTTGAAGGAGGATTCCACTTATGAAAAGTAGGGATCTCGACAGAGATCCCACAAAACAAAGAACAATCCTATAAATACTGCATAACGCCTCCCTTGTAGAGGTAGAGCCCTAATTTCCTTCATATTGTATTGTAAAAGCATCCAGACAATCAATAAAAAAAAAAAAGCAAGAGCCTTCATTGAGGAGTGAATTAGCCGAGCTCTTTAGGCTGGTGAACCACTATATTTCTTCCGTGTTGCACGCACTATACTCGACATCATCGTCGCATTCATCTTCTAGTCCACGAGTCCAGTAGTTCAGAGTCAATCTCACCATTAGAATTTCATTGTGTTACTCATTTACATGAAATAACACCATCGGTTACCAAACGAGACCGAATTACAATCCATCCATCACCTCCACATTTGTAGCATTTGCTCGAAAGTCACAACTAATCAAATAACTAAACTGAATTAAGTGTCCAAATTAGTTATAATATTATTTTTTCGAACAATAATGGTACACATACTATTTTTTTTTTATTCAACGATTAAGAATATCTGAATCAACTTATACGCATCTCAACTAATTTTTTTTTGTTTTCATCAAAAGAATGCTATGTATGTAAGAATTAATATATTTACGAATGATAAATCTTTATCGTCGGTTAGAGGGGATGCCAACATAAAACTATTGAATTAGTGGGTTCCTTGAAATTTATTGAATGTTTTAAAATAGAGATCAAGAAATCTGACGTGGCACATAACAATTGGTCCATCCTCGCTGTAAGTGTAACACCCTTGCTAACTTACGCCTTGCTAACCATCCTTTATTATCCTTCACCCACCTTCCCTGAAAAATTCCAAATAAACCCCCAAATTCTTACACCTCCGTACCTTCTCTGCTATTCACGTCAAAGTTCACTCCAATGGCGGTTCGTGCGACGATTCCTCGCTTTCCCTCCGACCCCGACGCACAGGAGTCGTCGGGACTGCCGTGGGGCGTGACGGTGACACCGTTTGCGGCCAAGGACGAGAACGGAAACCCGCCGTTGTACGGATCGGACGGCCATTTGCTACCCAGGTGCGAGAATTGCTGGGCCTATTACAATACCTACTGCGAACAAGAGCAGTGGGCCTGGTGTTGTGCTCTGTGTGGGACCCTCAATGGCCTCTCGTCTCAGATCATCTCTAGATACTCTCTCCCTGACTCTTGTCCCGAAAACATGTCCTCCTTCATCGATCTCGAGTTGCCCAGTAAATTCTACACTCATACACTAACACACACACATGTATTTATATATGGAAATGTATTGAATGCTTTTCATATATAGTACTCATTGCAGCGGTTTGAAAATTGTGCCCCTTTGAAGCTGAATTCTTGTATTAGGGACCTTCGAAAGGTCCAAAAATTGCTCTCTTTTGAACTTATATGTGTGTGTGAATATGAGTGTGTGTATGCTGGTTGGTGACGAGTTATAGGTGGAAAATGAAGGAAATATAAAAGTGGGGAACAATTGTTTGTCTCATTTAAGCAAGGACCTCTTGTATAGCTAGAGTGAACCTCTGGAACTTCGAATGCTAGTTGGTTAATAAATAATCGGATTAAGGACATAGTAACTTCATTTGGCTGAACGGAAATTTCAGCTAGTTTGGGGTCAGTTCTCGTATCAATTAATCAAAACGTATTTTTGTTGTTGGATTGGTCTTGAAGAGAAAAAATCTGAAAGGTGCAAATTGTTGTATTGTTCTCCCTTTGTTGGGAAAGCCAAAGAATAAGCAAAATGTACAAGTTCAATAGCTTTTGATTATGTACTGTTTGGTTGCTTCAGAATGCAATAGCGAGGCCAAAATTTGAAGCTTATGATTCTGTGGTGCTTTGGTTTGTTTTCCAAGTAATCGAAAAATGAGGCTAATTTGGAATAATTGTTGATTATGATTGAGTACTCGGTAATTATTGTTTTCTTGAGTTGCAACAACTGAAAGTTTGTCACTCAAAGCTATTGTTATTGAATTTGTCTCTCCGTACATTTTCTAGCAGCAAAATGGTAATCATTTGATTTGACTTGTTTTTTTTTAGTGGAAGGATCCGAGGAAATGAATGCTCGACCAGTGTATGTTGCGGCTGTTGATCTGTCATGTAAGATTTTACTCTAAACTAATTATGCTGATTTATGTGTTCATCTCATTTAGTTTAATGAGTGAATCAGTACTGACCATTAACAATGGTAAATATGTATCCTATAAAAAAATAAAATAATGGTAAACATATACATAGCGACTTCCTCTGGGTGTGTAACATATTCAGATGACCCAGTGATGATGAAGTGATACCAAAAAGTTGTCAATGATGTAGTAATATCTGACTGTCTCTGCATACTTGAACTTTCAATTCCAGTATAATTACGAGTCACAATGTGGGACATGCCTATGCTTTTAATATTTCTTCTCATCCCAAAAGAAAATATTATGCTCTGGCTGTGTTCTAGATGGAGAGTGCTCTTTTTTAATACCTAGTTTATTTCTATGCTTCAAAAGAGCCTTTTGACCCTATGTTTATGTTCAAGTTTTATTTACTCTATCAAGGTATCTGTGCCTTTATCTTGTTTCATAGTTTTCTTTCACTCATTTTTTGGATTGGATTTCTGATATATCTAATTTTGTACCTGCTTGTAATCTGTTTGCAGCCTCAGAAGAGTTTTTGGAACTTACTAAAAGTGCTCTTTTAGCAGCCCTGGAAGGTTGGTTATTTCTAGAACCATTACTATTAACTTTTATTGAACTGCCTGAAGTTTTTCCTTTGATGGTTGAATGGTTTCTGATTTCCATTGCAGCTCTTGCGCCTGGATCACTTTTTGGCCTTGCTACATTCAGTCACAAAATAGGTTTGTATGATGTTCAGGGGCCTATACCAGTAGTGAAGAATGTTTTCATTCCCCCAGATTCCGAAGGCTCCTTGCCAATT
>CM042187.1:12568189-12590689 GCA_023539305.1 Ilex asprella | reverse complement strand
GCCGAAACTACAAGGGGATAAAAGATAATGTATCCTTAAAACAACGCTCTTTGGAAGTTTACAATGCTCCTTAAGGTTTGTAGGACTGCATTTTCTCTCATCCTTTCTTCTGGAAAAAATATATTGAAGATAATATGAAACTATGCATGTTGACACCCCTCAAGTATAGCTTAGTTATTACTTCACAACCCTGGTTCATTTAACTCGACTGGTCGAACCCCTCAATTATGACCCGATGTCACTTGACCTGTCTTCCAAAAAATATTACCAAAATTAGTCTACTTCAATTATATGACCAAAATAATCTTTGAGGGGTGTATATCAAACCATTCTTCTCTCTCTCTCTCTCTCTCACAAAAAAACACAAGCACTGTCATCTTTCAGGTTGCCAATTCCAGAAGTCCAACCCTACACTCTAACACCACCACGACCGAACCCATTCCAGCACCACCACGATCCGGAAGCCAACCCCACAGTCCAACATCACCTCCTCCCACGACCCAACCCCTTCCATCCCCATCCCCACCCCCAGAAATCCAACCCCATTGCCACAACCAGCTTTGGCGATGTAATGTAGATAAAAGAAAATAAATAGTAGCACTTATTAATTATTAGAATCTTGTAAAATATTCTTGTTGCATATGCAATATTAGGGTATATTTCAGTGCCTAAGAATGTTGAGGGCCTTATATGTCATGAGTTAGGGGGCCGTCTTTGTAATTTTGGCTTCTCTTAATTGTTTTAGTCTTTTAGAGATGCTAGAAAGAGCCTCATAGCTGCCTCATGAAAAATGGCTTCCAAGATGTGAAAGAATAGAGCTTGGCTCTGTCCTCTATCTTTTGCTTCCTCCTCTTCATCCATATTCATCCCCATTTTGCTCCTAATATTTCTTGCTCCCAATTCTCACCTTTTCTTTTATCTCTTTATCATCTATTCTTTCCAGTTGGTTTTCCCCTTTCTTCTCATTGTGGACTGAATGCCCCCCCAGTGGATTCTAGGGTTTTCCCTCATTACTTCCTCTTTCAATTTTTCCCACACCTATCCCTTACCCCCCTCATGTCTATTCTGTATCCTTTGCCTTATAGGTGTTCGATGAAAATCTCAAGTGATTTAACAGATATTTCTGCCCTCCACACGTTTGGTTACTTTTTTGATAGCCCACGGTTATACAAGATTATATTCACCTCATGTGGGGTTCAATGGAAGTTCTTTGTGACCTTATCATCTACTTTAGTTGTTATTGGAATATACTTGTGTGCACTCTAAATATTCATCATTTGATGGATAAAATCAGCACCAGTAATGATGCATCGTTTATTTGAGTTTTGGCACTTTGTTTGGCTACCATGTGTTCAACCAGTTGTCAAGAGGTATGTTACATCAGTGAGTGAGCTTAGGCCACAACAGAATTTACACTGTAAATCCAGCACCTATTCGAATTGAACCCTATAGCCAACACCATCAAACTCACGAAAATCACCAATATCTATCACTCTTACATTCACACGTGCCAACTCATGTGTGTGACACACAAAGAGAGACGAACGTACACACTTTGATACACACACCCACATATCCACACATAGAAAGCACAACAACTAATCCGTCTCTTCCTGCACAAAAACTTCAAGAAAATACACACATTAAACACTTCAAAAATACATTTTCCCCAACTTTGTATCCAACTCATACAGAACTCCAAAAGTTTATCCCCAATATTTATCTTCAAGTTGCTGAGTCTTTATGCCAGAAGGGGCGGCTAAGATAGTGGGGGTAGTTAGGGTGAAGGAGATTGCCAGTGGTGGGGTTGTATTATGTGCTGTAGGGAAGTATTGTGCTCTGACATTAGGGGAGTTTGTGTTTGGAGGATTGGCCCTGCAGCTCCTCAGGCAGTTGGGGGTGCGGTCGTTTCAAGGATGGGGAAGGGTTTGATTATGAGAGATAGAGAGACACTTTTTGAGAGGGAAATGAGAGGAACATCTCAGATGTAGTGTATGAACATATATAAAGGAACAACATCTCATATAAATTCTATTTAAATATTGTTCTGGGTATTTTCATAATCTTGTTAGTGAAATGAACTCCCTCATAACTGCAGTTTTTTAGGGTTATGGTGCTTTTAAAGCGATACGGGGCCCTAGTTGAGGGGGTTTATAGTAATTAATGCTTATATTTATTTAAAATCTGTTTGTCCAAATTTCATGGAGACAAAATATAAATTTGTTGAAACTTATCTCTGTATTTGTGAATGTGTGTATTTTGTCTTTCTGGTTTTGGCTAGAAACTAGTTACCCTGTTACCTCTCTTTTGTGGGCTATCTTTCCAAATATTGCTCTTATACACATCTACTTTGAAAGCTTTCAGGTTTAAATTGATGTAGTGTATTTTATGCAGAACCAAACATTCCCTCAAGAGGAGACTAAGAATTCGGACATTGCAATTTGGAACCGCTCATAATATTAATGAACTTTATGATAGTGTTGATCCTGAAGTGGTTCTTTCAATACTTGTTCACAAGGTAGTTACTTTCCCCTTGCTGATTTTTCTCATTCGAAAGAAAAGTAGGAAGGAAGTTGACCTTATGATTTACCTTACTAGTCTTTTGATTGTTTTCTTTTGTGCATTCCGAGAATTAGTTTTATGAATGGTATTAATGATCGTTATCCATTTCTACAATAATGTTATCTTTTGCAATGACTGATAGAGAACGAAAAGGGATTTGATGAGTTTAAATTTAAGAATTGAATTTTATTATTTGTTTTAGTATTATTTTATTAGTTAGGGAATATTTGTTTGACTAAGAGTATTAATTAGAGTTTAACTAGGAAATTATTATAGAGTTATAGTGAGATAAGGATTTGAGAGTTTGATTATGAAACTCTTTTAGTATTTTAGTAGGAAAGTAGTTTTTATTTTAGTAGGGGACTTGGCCTATAAATAATGATGTAATCCCAACTATTTTTAATTAGAGTGATTATGAACAAGAATTGAGTATTCTCTGCGGAGATTTATGTGTTTTTTCACCGATTCCTTGCGAGGATGAGGTAATCTCTTTCCACCCCTCTTATTTCTTCTTCTCTTTCTATTCTGTGATTTCTAATCCTTTCCGATTTACATCAATTGGTATCAGATCCCAATTTTGATTTGTAAAAAAAAAATAAAAATTATTGTTCATCATGGAGTACTGTTCATAGGTACTGTTCATACCCTAGAATTAAAAAAAAAAATTCTCTAAATTCTATTCCAATCAAGATGGTAACCAATGCCGAGTTAAGTGCTAGAGTTGAAGCACATGATTCGCGATTAAATTTGCTCCAAGGATCAGTGGACTCGCTTCAAGGATTAGTGGATTCGCTCTAAGGATTAGTGGATTCGCTCCAAGCATCAATGGAATATATACATGAAGGTATACATAAGTTGGCTGCCATGTTTAGAGTTAAGCTCCCAAATAAAGATTTTGCAAAGAAGATAAAATTTGATTCATCTTCTTCTTCCATTCATCATCAACAAATAGTTAAACAAGTTTTGTCCCAACAAATTTCTTCACAACTGCAAGTACTAGTTCAATTTAATGATGAGCTGAAATTTGATGTTGTTGATGAGCCTAAAAATTTTCCTCATCATACATCAATTATTTTTGATAATCTGAGCTTAAAAGATCTTACAGAATGAGTTAAAGGAGTTTCAAAGGGTGTCACTTCATATGGAGTTGTTATTTTGTCTCCACTAGATTATATACTTCCTTCACCTATAATGGTGTATGTGGATAAGGTTGTGATGCATTCAATGCACGAAGGGATTATTTTCTATTTTGGGGATCTACAAGACTATTTTCTTAGAACACAAGCTTCTTCAGATTTTTTGGAGTACTTGTGGCCTTCCAACTCTTCGGAGAAGAGTTTTTTTCAGCAGAGGAGAATTGATAGAGAACGAAAAGGGATTGGATGAGTTTAAATTTGAGAATTGAATTTTATTATTTGTTTTAGTATTATTTTATTAGTTAGGGAATATTTGTTTGACTAAGAGTATTAATTAGAATTTAACTAGGAAATTATTATAGAGTTATAGTAAGATAAGGATTTGAGAGTTTGATTATGAAACTCTTTTAGTATTTTAGTAGGAAAGTAGTTTTTATTTTAGTAGGGAACTTGACCTATAAATAATGATGTAATCCCAACTATTTTTAATTAGAGTGATTATGAACAAGAATTGAGCATTCTCTGCGGAGATTTATGTGTTTCTTCACCGATTCCTTGTGAGGATGAGGTAATCCCTTTCCACCCCTCTTATTTCTTCTTCTCTTTCTATTCTGTGATTTCTAATCCTTCCCGATTTACATCAATGACACTTTAACAAGGTTCTGTATGAAAAGCAAACAATAAGAAAGTCCTCTCTCTCTTTCTCTCTCTTTTATTTTTACTCTTTTTGTTTTCTGTGACTAGGGGATCTTAGTTTTTTTTTTTTTGGGGGGGGGGGGGAATCATTTATAAGAGTAGGATTAGATTGGAAAAACCATGCAGATCAGTTTCAGTTGATGAAACTGATATTTTAAGAGGCGGAGGAAGTGAAGAATCAAAATTATCATGAGGATGATGTAGGTATAGTTGAATTCTCAACAAAGTCAAATAAGCAGGCAACAGGAATGGATTGATTCACAGATAATGTGGTCATTTATGAAATGAACTTGGATAATCTACTGGAATATTATCGAAGTATTATTTGCCTTTAGTTGTAATAGCTTAGAAAAATGTTTAATAACACAAAGCTTGGTTATATTGTGCCTTTTGTTACTTCAGGTTCTTACTGCGTTTGTTTGTCTGTCTTTTACTCCTCAGGTCATATCAGCGTCATTGGAGGAAGGAGTTCGGGAGGGCAGGATGTTATTACATGATTGGCTTGTAATCCTTACGGCTCAGTATAATGATGCTTGTAAGCTTGTTCAGTATGGGCATGGAAGTTCAACGACTTCTCATATTGATGTCGCATTCTCACAATGCCCACAACTGCAGCCTTTACCTCGCTTAGTCTTTGCTTTGCTCCGAAATCCTCTTCTCCGCTTTCATGAAGAAGGTGTTCACCCTGACTACCGAATATACCTTCAGTGCCTATTCAGGTATACAATACTCACAATTATGTAGGCGAATTGTATTTTCCTGGATCTCCCTCTCACTCCTTTTTCCTTTGATTTTCTCTGAACTTTCTTTGTTCTGGGAAAGATATACCGTGGAAAATAAACCAAGGGAAGATAAATCTATGGTGGTTTAGAGGTGTTTATGAACAGGGAGAGATATGAGTGGTTGAAATAAGGAGAAAGTAGGGGTGTTATGGAAATTTCACAATGGGACCAAAAATTGCTCTCCTGCTCTCCCCTGATTGATAGCAATAGATGTTCTTTAAGATCCCACGGGTTGCTTTCATGCAAGGATAGTTTACTATGTCACCATGCACTTGAACTTGACGAACCTCTTGGACTATGGATTGCGCAACTCGTGAGTTGATCAAAATAGTATGTTTCCATCATGGAAGTTGTTCCATGGTTGGCCGGACCAAATCTTGGACATTTGCCTTTTTTCTGTGCTCATCCTATATATGTTTCTCTATTATTTACCCTGTTGTGTCAATAAACTTCCTACATGTATTGTAGGCAATTGCCTTGGCATTTTTTTGTATCTCCTCAAAGCTTGTTCTGTTATATGTCTCTGATTAATTGCACAATTTGCTTTTTGTGATGCAGTGCTCTAGAGCCAAGTTCTCTTCACCGGGCTATATATCCGCTACTAACATCATTTGCCACTCCTGATAAACAAGCATTCCCTCGTCATTCTTTGAGTCGTGCTGCACTGATAACTAGTGGCAGTCCAATATTTTTCCTTGATGCATTCACGGCTCTTATTGTATTTTATTCTTCTACAGCTGACCCTACCCTTCCTTTCCCTCCACCCCATGACTGTAAGTCTGTCTGCATCATTTTTTTCTGCTTCCTTTCAAGTTTTGGAAGAATTATTTGCTTTGCTTAGGGAAATGTTTCTTATATAGGCTTATTGAGGACAACCATAAACAAACTCAAGCAAGAGCGAAGCATCACTCCAAAACTCATATTTATCAGGGGAGGGCAGGATGATGCCACAGCATTTGAGAACTATCTGATTGAAGAACAGGATGTTGATGGAAGTGGCTTCACAAGCGTCATGGGTTTCGTTTCATTCCTTGAGGAAATCAATCACAGTGTTTTGGAATACATGAAATAGAGACGGATACCACACCCCATCATTTATTGAAGTTAGAAAATAGGTTCAACTTACACATTCACGAGGGGTTGCTTTAATTGACCGAGCATAGAAATGAACGACTTAGCCGTGTGCCTTTGAAATGGACTATTCAATGAATTAGTAAGGGTTAAAAGTTGTTTATACCTCAATTTTACAGGTGGAAGCTCTCCTGGTGCCAATGATAGAGCTGAGATTGTCAAGTGCAAGACAGACACATTTGGCTTTGTTGTAAAACAACTTGTAGGGTTTCGTCATTCATACAAGTGAGAGTAGATTGTGCTTAGGAAAGACATACTAGTGATTATACTTGTTTTCACTTTTACCATTTGATCAAAGTAATAGATTTTTTTTTATTGCCAATTTTGTTGTTAAAGAATTCCTTTTGCCTTGTAAAACTCCACATTTTTCAGCATTGGAATCAACATTGTTGTGGCTTTCCATGTTAGCGTATTCATAAACCTACAACAGATCAGTTACCTTTAGTCTTCATCACTCCACTCATTGCTCTCGAGTCTTGTCTTGAGGTTTTATGCTGTGTAGAATGGACCTGTTGGTATGGTTTCGTACCCCACGACAGACGAGTGTCTAATACTAATTTCTGAGATCTTTCATGTTCTTGCCAACGAATTGAAGCGGCGGCTAACCAAGTTGGAGCTTATGATTATGGTATCGAATAAGCTGAGCTAAGGCTAGCTGAGTAGTAATTTGCTCAAGCTTATTAGTCTTGAATATAAGTCAGATTCAATAAAATCCAAGCATAGTTCATTTATCTTATGAGCCTATTTCGAACAAGTTTTTGCTGAGCCAATCTTATATATAGTCTTAGGATGAATTTTGGAAGCATCGATCATATAAAGTTAAGAAGGCTAAATACAATCATGCCCAACAGCAATGCAAAGGCTCTACATTCAGTCATTATCACTCTGATAGGGTAAATAGGCGCACATTCAGTCATTATCAGGAGCATCATCCTGAACTTCATTGCTTTCATCCTCATTTTGGTTGCTTTCACTCCCATTTTCCATGCTTGTGTCTTTCTGTTTACTGTTTTTTTTTGTTTCTTTTGCCTTTGATGATCCTGACTTCCTTCCAACATTCTTTCGCCTGAACTCTGGAAGAAAAGCATGAGAAAGGGTAAGCTGGCAACATTATGAGTAACATGTTAAAACAAGTTTTTCTGCAAAGAAGTTTAGTGTCAGGACTCAGGATGACATTTCCCAACCATTTAAAATGTTGACTATTGTGTAGATCTAAAAAAAAAATGCTTGTCTGTGCAGAAAATAGGAAGTTGTTACGTTTAGTTATAACCACAGGCATAAAGACTCCATATACCGATGACATTGGCGACATAAAGTGATTACATAGGAGACTCATACGTAGACTGGTTAGGAAAATCTTCATTATTAAGATCATCATCCAAATTATCAGAGTTATTTGGCTTCAGCTTACCGAGTCTCTCGCCAATGCTTTATCTGGTACACAAACAGTCAGCAGAGGAAGAAGAGGGCAGATGAGCAAAGGAAATTCAACTGTTCATCAGAAACATTCAAACCCACAGAAATTGGGCCACAAATTTGGTAATGTTCAAAATGGGAAGTTTATTAAAACCAAAAATTTTAGTAACAATTTCACATCCAGCTTCAGCTATATGATCAAGAAAAAAGCAAAAAAAATTCAAACGATCAATGTCAGCCATGGATTAGGAAGGTCAACTGCATTTTCAGGACAAAAATTATAAAGATTGTAAAAGGAGTGATTTCATCTCCACATGTCACATCTAATTGAAAACATATATATTCCGGTCCTGAATTAAACCAAATTACGACTTTGGCCTTCTAACTTTCATCAAATGATCAAAGTACTGAAAATTAACTCGTATTTATGTTATGGAGATACTGTCTGCTCAATAATTTTCTTTAAAAAGAGAGGGAATTGTAAACCAATAGTGCTTACATAACACCACTCACAAGTCATACCATGGTCTCACAGAAACAAAAATTGTTTCTGATTCTCCTCTGAACATCCACTACATGTTATGAAAAACGAAGTAAGGACTGGAAATTTCCTACAATTACTAATTATTAGCTGAAGTGAATTATTACTTCACAAATTTGTACACTTTGTTTAATTGTGTTGCAACTTGAGGGCAGAATAGAAGCTGCTCCCTGAAATCGAAATAAAGACATTTTTTGACAAGGAACAGTGACATATGGCAAAAAATAGATACAAGAATGTTATTTTGTGTGAAGTGCATGCTTGCAGTCCCTTATTTTCCTTGGTTTAAAGATGAATTGTAGTCTTTAGTTCTACCATATTTTGGTGGTGCTTTACCATGATACCCATCAACCAGTTAACATTTCTTGATTCTAGTCTCTGTGGGCAGAACACTAAGAATTTGCATGACATGATTTCTTGATGAACAACAATACCTATGATGTTATAATTTAACCAAATGACGTCAAAATATTTCTTGGTGGATTTTAAGTACAGGGTACTTGTCTAAGAAAACCACAAACCACCCACGCCATAATGTTGACAAAGACATATAGAACTGGTTGCAACTGTTCAGTGCCTTAAGAAGGTCAAAAAAATTGTTGCTTTATTTTCCTTAGCTTTGCTGGCTTAACCACCCCTCATATGGCAGCTTCAGTGTCCACAAAATCATACTTTTTCGGAACTAAAATTAATCTCAATATAGAGCTTACGAGTGAAGAAATGAGAATAAAGCTAACTACATTTGTCGAAAGGAAAACCCAATTTAAGGAAATTCACTGACCTTCAAGAGAAGATCTTAGAGGCCCAACAAAATCAGGAAACTCAATCTCTTCGAGAGCTTTAAATACATCCTCAGCATTGATTGTTTGTCTCTTGGACTCCTTGCATATGTCATTTGCCCTGCACATAGCCATTATTTTCAGCAAAACAAAGACACCCACATAAACAAAACAAGAACAACGGATTCATTGTAGTCTTTTCTACATCTTTGTACCCCTAACAATCAAATTGATCGACAATTTCCTAATATGGGATGATGAATTACCATTGAACTTCAACCAAAATTTAATATTTGCGTATGGGAAATGTCCATTGTAAAATTCCTGATTGTGGCTAGGCTTAGAATCATACTCTTACAGCGAAAAACCTCAAGTAAACAAATGTAATCAAAGTAATGCCCAAAATTACCACTAAAGCGTTCCAAATAAGCAATCAAACACCTAAGTCATTGACACATTTGCCAGTATAATAGCAAAAACCAGCGGTCAAATTTTGAAACCCTAGAAAATTTAGCCTTATAGTGGAATAAACATACATTCACAAAGCGATGAAATTTTGAAATCAAACTACACATCCACACATTCAACACACACAAACATGCACACAGAGAGAGAGAGAGAGAGAGAGAGAGGCTGACGTAGCGGAGAGGTAGTGTATGAAGATACGAGAGCTCTCGGAGAAGGCCTGAAGAGCCTCACGTAAAACAGAGACGTCGCCTTCTTTGGACAGCTGAGATAGCTTATCCTTCACCAGCCTGCGCACGATAGTCTTCGGCAGCTCCTCAGTCTCAGCTACGACTTTCTGTTTCTCTTTCTCCGTCATCTCTCTCTCTCTCAAAACCTGAACACACTAGTGCTTTGCCTAGGTATCTTTCCCGCCATTGACATGTGGATTACTTGATTGCGAATTTGCGAGCCAGGCCCAATTGGGCCTATTCTATTTAGAGTCCAGCCCATGGGCTTAGTTTTTGGACCTTAAAGACACACTTTTGTTATGTTGTCGGAAAATAAAGTCAGAAATTAATTTTCGGGCCAGACTGGAAGTGATTTTTAATACAATAACACGACACGAATTTAACACGAAACTAGTAGATTAAAACTGACTAATTCAACTCAACTCAACTCAGCCTTGTCCTAATATTTTTAGGGTCGGTTATATGAATTCTGTTTCGTATGATTTCATATCTTTGTTTACTATTTCATTTAAAATTAGTTTTGGATTTGTTTATTTTGATACAAATCCCAAATGAAACGATTCACTAACACAACAATAAGCAGGTCGGATTAATGTTAAATACGAATAACTTTTGATGTGATAGAATTATTTAACAGATATTTTATCTAGAAAATGTCTAACTTTTTTTTGTGTCCATTTCTAGATCAAGTTTCATGCAACTTCTTATAGAATTGGAGATTTTTTTCACTTAAATGTGCTTTGCAAATAGGTTAAGTGGATTTTTAGGCAGGGGGATTTTATTGAGGGAAAATAGGAGTTCTACTCTTGAATTTCAATTTCACAAGTCATACAAATGAATCCGAACATGACACGATTAATAATTAGCTCAAGATAATGTCAAGACTTTCCATAAAAGCAATTAAACATGTCAAATTAGGTTGATTGGAGTGAGATCATCTCTAGTACATTTTATTTTTAAGACACATCATCCATCATGCATTCAAGTGAGACACATTATAGACAAATGAGTCTCTCACTCATTAATGGTCGATGATGTTTTTTGAAGAGAAAGTGTATCGGAGAAAATTTGAATCCAAGATGACCAATACCAAATGATATCGCATTACCATAATGGTGTTGTTGATTTCATTTTCACACATTTAAAATTTAAATTTGTTCTGTTATGATAATTAATTCCACACCATTTAGTCTATGTTTTTGTGTTTTTTTTTTAATCAGTGTACCATTCCTCGTAATGCCTAGCCATAATTGAGGCTTGTTGAAAATGGGTAGAGCTAAAAATTAGGTACATTACTGGTTTCTCTTGTTACATCGATAATCGCAATATCAAACGTATCACGTCGATTATTCAACCATATTTTTGCTATTTTTTTCTCTAATCCGTATTTTGGCCATTTTATATGGAGCTGAACTGTGTTCTTTTGGAACATACGGGCGTACTTCTTGCTTATATGGTATTAATCGAAAGCTCGAGTACAGTCCGAGCGTCTCTTTCCTATTAACATTCATTCAATCTAGACATCGCTCTTTTCTTTCTCCTTTCTGCCACATGTGTGCGAGACTTGCTGGCTTCCTTACAGCAAAAGCACATGCTTGAGATTTAGACCCAAGCATCTCACATGGTGAAGTGAAGAAACCTAATCAATGTCACATGCATTATAGACTAAGCAAAGGACACAAAACTGTGAACCATCAACCGGGGACCAGCCTGCAGCAATTATAGGATTGGTTTTGAATGGTAGCAACCTATATTATGGATGTAGCAATCACTCACAAATCACATGTATTTTGACCAACCGGGCCTTTCCCTTTCCATTTGAGCTATCCTCGACGAGTTAAATGGTCGTGATTTAACTCCACTCTCCAATGGCGTAGTTCTTAGCTTCTCCGCTTCCAACCATTCATGAGTTTTATTTCTTCTTGAAATTAAGTTGGAAGATTAAGCTCATCCACCACTGCCTAGTTCTGGCTGTTCAATATTCTTTGTTATGTACTTGAAACATTTCACCCTGTTGATCAAATGTACTTGAAGTCTAAAAGACAGATTCAATTCGCTTTACTGCCTGAAGAAGCCAACCGATTCCCATTCTTAAATTTCAATTTTCATCGTATCAATTTCTTGCTCATTCCAACAGTTACAAAGAAAGCAATATAACCAATGAGACGGTACAAGATCAGACATCGCCTAACTTTTGGCTTAAGCAGTAGTGTAATAAAGATTAAAGGCTATGAACACAAGAGTAAACTGTAATAAATTCAAAAAATATAAAAACCTTATTGGTCTTTGAATTGTACAAGGTTGTACCCCTCAACAAAATCATGTATGCGCCCCAAAAAATTCACCAAGTTACAAACTATTGTCTATTTGTTAAAGAATCGTACTAACCTTATTACGGTTCCTGCTGCAGTTGGTTCACTTTATTGCTGTAAAGCAGTATGAATTTCAACAAGAATTGCCTTTTCAATATTTAGTCTCTTTGATCTGTAATGAATTATTTTGATATGTGTACATTGGTTCTGATCAATTCCAAAGACAAATTCGCTGATCCAGCATCGGTGTTAAATTTTTAGCTGTGACGTCCAGGATGAAAATGAAAGTTCCACCATGGTTGACTCCCTGCAAACAAAGGCGGCACAGGTTTAATTCCACGAATAATCAAAGATCACTACCGATACCCACCCTATTTAAAGATCCCATCTTAATTAAATACATACCATGCGTATGGACCAAATAATAGACTAACAACCAAGAGGGAAAGGAAGATTATCTTAAACTTTCTATGGACAGTGCTAAGCCATTGCCCACCAACCACCATATAATTAGTAGTATTCATAGAATATATCTTTGATGAAATGAAAGTTGGACTGAACTCTAAGTTGGCGTGTAATCAAGCGAACTTAGTTTAGATTTCTCTATCATATGTTTCCTCAATCCACACCACTTTATATGAGCTTTGCAGTTTCAACGAATGGTGTCGAGGTCCAATGTTGTCCGGACCACCACAGGTCACTTTAACAATAGGGTCCGTTGATGATGTACTGTTGGCTGTCCTGACAACTGGGGATCAAATATATAGCCAGTCACTATATGCATTTGTTATGGAAATTCGTCTATCTGGCCAGCTTATCCTCTTTAGGCCATGCTGATGCAAAAATTCCCCATAGTCAAAAAGGGCTCCACAACGTAGAAAGCCACAAGCCAACTCTCTGGCTCAAACAAAATATTGATGTTACATGTTTGGAGTTCGAAACGATGATGTTCAGCACACAAAATACGGTATTTGCAAGCTCATTCTAATATTGAATGTCTTTCCTATGAGAGACTTCCAAGAAATAATGTAACCTTCTATGGGAAATAATATTATGGAGTTGAAACGTATTCCATAAATGGTTGAAAATTTCCCACCAAACAGTTTCTAGACTCTTTGTTCTCTAATATTTCTGAAATCTCAGAAAATGAGCTCAGAGAACTAGAGATCACATGACAACTAATTTGAGAAGACCTCAATGAATGATTAGTTCTCACCAGATAACTGTATGTCTAATCACCAGGAATTTGAGTTCATAATCAAATTAAATTAATAGGAAATGCAGGGGAATTATGTGCATGGGGGAATACTATACTACTAACCAAACCAAACCAAGTCTTATATCCCAATCATTTGGGGTCGGTTATACTACTCTTATTAAAAAAAATCCAAGATGAATTTAGTAATGGGAGTTGAACTTTTTACCTCTACAATCTACCCCTCAAACTGTAAGGATGATATCTTCAAGGGACTTCAGGGGCTCCTCTTTTCTCCATCTTCCCCTCAGCCTCAAATTAATTAATTCTCCACCTTCTAAACATAGATTAAGGATACAAGGGAAAAAAGGAGGAGAATGCAAATAGGAAAGGCCTGCAAAATATGAGACAATAATAGCATTACATTCATAGCTTCATGAAATTATATCGTGGTATTAATTCAGCCAGTGCAAACGAAAAACGCTGGTAACTCATATTTGGATCTATAAAATGCATCTTGCATTTACTCGAATGAAGCAACTGTGTGAAGAAGGATGATACTATGAAGAGCTTACTAAAAAATCAAGATACTTACATTCTTCTGTGAAGATGAGTAATCCATCTGGGGAAGATAACCCTGTAAACCAATGTTATAAACTGGAGTACCATTTGGATAGTATAGCCCATAGTTCCTCTCTGATGTCGGACCAGGCTTAAGATCTTCATTAAAAAGTGCAAAAACGTATATATCGATTGGTACTGATGGTTTTGCTGGAGTACCTTGCTGCTGTTCTATCCGCTGCAGCAAATTACCATTGTATATTTCTGCATTCTCTGGTGTAGCTCCTACCTCGTTGGGATCCCCCTTAGATGGCCAACCCGTCTCAGAAATTTTAACTTGCACGTCTGTATAACCCATCGCTTTGATTGATGAATAAACAGCATCAATTTGTGCATATAACATATTATTATAGTTCAAATTCGTAGTTGGATCAGTCACCCCTGGGTTAGGCTGGAAAAGCACATACTCTAGTGAAACCTGATCTGGGTTAGCTTTGTATGCAAAATATGGATATGCATTTATGAGGAATGGCGAGTTGGTCTGCGAATGAAAATTGAGAATGGGTTGGATGTACTCAGCAAGATCTTGTTGGAAAGCCCCCGCGGAAGGTGGGAAGGAATTACCTAAAATTCCAAGTGAATGTGCGGTTGTCACGTATACTTGTTTGCTTAGGCTAAGATTTACAAGAACGCCATATATGGTTTGCATTGCCGGGAGGAGATAGGACATTAACTGAGTATCATTTCCAGATAAGACCTCATTTCCAACGGTTATACAACTAATCTTTGTCTGGGGAAGGTAAGGCTGGACATTCTGTTGAATCCAAGTTTGAGCCTGAACATGATCGGTCATTGTCTGAAGATACTCATTCCCAAGTCCAATAACAAAATCAACATTCGAATTGGAGAATGCGCTTAATACGTTTGGATCAGCGTCGTAGAGTTTCACTCTACTGACGTTGATAGATGTAAGCAGGATGGCAACCCGGGAAGGAGATGGGAGATTGTTGGCAACCTGGCCATAGTTAATTCCAATTCCGAGGCTGACAACACTAACAAATAAATCTGGAAACAGAGAAAATAACCAAGACAGTCAAACAACCCAATTGCATTGGATTGGGTGCTTATAGAAGACTATTGTTCCATAATGGAGAAAACTATACGACTAGCTAGTATTCATGATTCTGTATTTGATAAGGGAACACAAAATCAGAAGAAAACAACATTTCTTACCAATTTCAAGATACCCACCAAACATTTGGAAAATAAAAGAAAAAATCAAGAATTTCAAACAAATCCTAAGTTTGAATGTCAAGTACAAAAAGCAGAAAATAAATAACAGAAAATCCTGATACACACTTCAATCTACGACAATTCAACAACTCAACGCAATAACATGCAAGTTTACAACATAATCATCCATAAATCTCAACAAAATTCAAAAAAATCGACTTAAACTCTCACACAATACATCAATATTCCACAAGCATTAACTCTGACAATGAGAATATGCTGGAAAATCCACAAGAAGTTGAACTACTCAATATTGAATATCTCAGCCACCCAATTGAGCATCGCACAGCTACCTGACATAGATGACATAAGTTCTCCATTTTCTCATGAACAAAACCAAAGATTCAGTTTTTAATTTTGCATTTCATCCTTGGTTAACCAACCAAAACTGAATCAAATGAGCCATTCAAATATCCAATGGACACCCAAAAAAAAACACCACACACACACACACACATATAGAGAGAGGGAATGAACAAGAAGCAGAGAGTAGAAGATGAACCTGTTAGAGAGAGAAGAACAAGAAATGAGCGGAGAAGGGTGGCCATTACTGGCTATTGTGCGCCGCTTCACCTTGTAGATTCCGAAGGTCAGGCACGACTGCCACCCCACTATAATGTCCTATATATGTGCACATACATGTTAAAAAAAAAAAATTGTAATAAAATCATTTTTCGATAGTATCATATGATTTTTAATTCCTCACCAATTATGTTTCTCCACGTGTGCACTTCATTGTTTTTAAATTCAGTCCCTCTCTAGTTTGGTGGTCCTAGTCCTAGGTGATTATTACCGACTTATTTACTGGATTTCACAAAACACCCTTTGAATTGGGAAAATTTTAGTCACATCCCCTTTAGTTAATGATATCTGCAAGAATATCACTTTAATATCTAAAATATCACTGACACCCCTTCTAGTTTATATTTAAACATCACTAATACCCCTGTCATTAAACCACTATTTATAATAAAAAAATAATAACCTAAAATATCAAAATTGGCCTTACATAAATCTCAAACAATCTTTTTACATGAAATTCGATTAAAACTCGAGTCGATTAAATTTTAATTTTTATATATTAAAAGTCGAGCTAATTATTTTTTTTTACATATTAAAATTTGACCAGATTAAAATTTAATTTGATTTGAGCTCAACCTAAGTTGTTAGTGTCAATTAAAATTCGATTTGAGTTGATTAAAATTTATATTTTTTTACTTATTAAAATTTGTGCTAATTGAAATTCGATTCAAGTTGATTAAATTTTATTTTTTACATATTAAAATTTGAGTCAATTAAAATTTATATTTTTTTTACTTATCAAAATTTGGACCGATTAAAATGCAATGAGAGTTGATTAAAATTTGATTCAAATTGATTAAAAACAAATTTTATTTGGCTTGAATCAAATTTTAGTCGACGCTAGTTTTAATACGTAAAAAAAATATAAAATATAAGAGGTCTAATTGAAGATATGTCTATCTAGAGAGGGTGTGGATAAAGTTTTTCTTAAAATATATTCAGGACAATTTAGTAAAATTATATTTTAATTATGGTCTTTAATCTGATAGAGGATGTTAGTAAATATTAAAAAAACTAAAAAGAGTGTGACTGAAATTTTCCCTTGAATTTTTTATAAGATTTTCCAAAATAGCATTTTTCTTTTAAACTTTTTCGACGTTACAATAAAATTTTAAAAATACTATTTGAACCTAATTTGGTGACTTAATCTGGGGACGTAATTCAATGTAATCATTGAATTAAAAGTGGAATCCATATAATAATAGAACTCACAATTTATCTTATTGTTAGATTAGATTTTAGATTAGATTAAGTTTCTGATTAAGATTGACACTTTTTACTACCGCTTTCTAATTGTCAAGAAATTATATATGAATTTTGTTTTAATGAGTTCAAATTATAATGAGATTTACCCTGCTAAACCTACTTAACAAATAGATCGTTTTATGTGTTAATTTAGCTTTTGACAAAATCGGGTCATAACCAAGTTGAATATCAACTAATTTAATACTTAACAAATAGATCTTTTCATATTGTAGTTACTAATTCAGTGAATATCAATTTGAATACCTTGTTTTACAAACAAAAAAAAGTTATTTATAAGTACAACCAATACATAAAAAAAAAGTATAGTTAAAATATATAATTTTCGACATTTTGAAATTTCAGGAGAGTTAAATTATACGCACGCTTACATTTACCTTTACAAACGAAAGATATTGTTTCTGCACAAATTCATAATGGAGTAACCCTAACATTACCTCAAAGCTACACAACCACAATACCAACCGGCCCAATACCAGCCTGGGATAAACAAACCCTCCCCGACTACCACCGCATCGGAATCAGAATTATCCAACACAAACACAAACCGTGTTTGGACGAAAATAATCGTTTTTAAAAATGCAAATGATGACGCGAAGATCAGTAAGATTGCACGTGTTACTCATCGGCCGTCACGCGATCCACCTCGCGAACCACGCTCGATGTCTGAAAAGGTCGGTTAACACCTCAGCTTTTCCGCGTCGTCACTCTCGCTGGCCTTTTTCCTCGTAGAATAACATTTTTGACCTCCCTCTTTTGCCTTTGTTTCCTTTTTGGGAGAATTATTACACTTTGTACCATCAAATATTTAATAATTTATATTTTATACCCTTAAAATTAGATTTTTTACATTATATCTATTCAATATATTTCAAATAGTATAACCCTTCTTTTAGCTTCCATTACTCATTTTATCAATATCAATAAAATAATTTTTGATAAAATGAGTAACAAAAATGGTCACATTATAATATTTTTAATACATTGAATATATAATATAAAATTTTTATTTTTTATAATACAAAGTGTGATTTACCTTTTCATAATCTGTCATCGACTTAGAAAATTCATGACAAAAATGAAGGTTTCATTGTGCAAGATGATGTTATGTTCCATCGTAGTTGGTGGAAGGCGTGGGAATTTGTTCTACCAAACAACTGAACAAGTCCTCTAGAGAGAAGACCAAATTCATAAGAAAAATTCTTTAAAAAATGGCAAAGAATTGGTGAAGACTCATTACTATTTGTGAAAGGTTAAGGTTTTATTAGAGAAGGCAGCATACAACTTTCAATTTTTTGAACTACGCCAGTTATGGCTTACATCAAGAATTGCTGTAGTTAACTGCTCAGCATACCTATCATAAAGACTTTTTTTTACATACAAAAGTGATGTACAAATTTTAGGAAAGAGAATCCGATTATCTATGAGGTTTGAATCAGAGTTTCCATCCCAATGACAAAGTGCTACTTCTGACCATCTTAGGAATGCAATTTTTTTTTTTTTTTGGGTTTGGGGGACGAGGGGAGGTCAATATGAGTTTAATGCAATCTATAATATAAAATAGGACAGACTTTAATGATTTTATCCGACAGTTTCAAATAAATTCATCTAACGGTCACCAATATCTTTTTTAAATTATTCACATTACACCATGTCTCAAACACGAGTTACCCCGAGTTTATAACACCTTTCGACATGTGACCTTCAACCCGAATTCAATCAATGTCCACACTTTTCATCTTGAGATACACAATTTGGGTTGAGATTTGTTCGATTCTCTAGCTATATAATTCCTATTAAATTTGAAGTTCAATTTGAGTTGAATGTAATTTAATGAAAATGGGTGGATAGCAGATTGGGTCCCTAAAATTTGAGATGTTAGGATTAAAATTGGGTTGAAACATCTTTAAATCAAATTCAAATTCAACCTGAATGCTAAGAATGAATGTCCAAGGAAAAAAAATATCCTTGGGTAGTGCTCGAGGTTCGGATTGACCCACGTGTAATTGAATTCAAATTCAAATTCAAATTTAATTTCACATTTTTCTATGGTTTTTATCTTATTAGTGTTATCAAATCTTTAATAATAAAATTATTATCTCATGAGTAGAGATGTCAAAATATGACACGATCCATAAATACAATATGAAACTGACACGAAATTTCAAGGTTTGAGTTTTTTTTTAATCCACTCGTTTCATAAATAGGTGGACTTGACATGATTCGATTAATAAACAAATAGAGAATGAGCTAATAAAAAAAATACACCATACAAACCCGATAAAACATAATTCGTTTGACACGAATTACTACACAAATCGACTATGATAGAGAATTTATTGATATGAACCACTAAGATAAGATATGAACACACCTCACCCGACAGAGTTTACTGGCCTTCTCATGAGTAGTGCTTTTGTGAGGAAAGTTTGGAGCTAAGTTTTCCAACCTTTTCTTTATATTTTAGAAGCTTAGGCTGGTTCCTTTTTTCTAATTTTTAAAAGTAAAGCATGCCTAAGGACAAAGCCTTGGGTTACTTGGAAATGTCAAAACCTTATGCTTAAAACAATGAGATAATAATCCCTAAAGCTTACCCAATAGAAAAGTGGAATAATAGACTTAAAAAAATCATAGATAAAAAAGTTCCAACCACCAAAAAAGTCAAATCTCAAGAGGAGTGTATTCTTGTTTATTATTTTTTTAATAGAAATAAGATTTGATTTGAGAAAGTGGTTGGATTGGGAATTGGACTAACTTACAATTATAGTCACTATCTACTGTCATGACACAAGTGTCGTATTAACACCATGTAAGGGCAAGAACTCCACACAAAAATGTCAGAAAAGTTTATATTTGCATCTATTTATCCTCTCCTGGGGATTTAAATCCCTTCTTATACAACTTTTTTTAGTTAATCTCAAAGGTAAATCATTTGTCATGAATTCTATTAGGATCCTAAAAATTAACGGTCTCTAATCAAATACACGATGACCGATCGATTAAATGATTAGATCAATAAATTTCATTAATTTTTATAACGAGATTCATTAATCCGACTATCTAAATAAGATTTTTTTGGTATGCATAACATTTTACAAACTTTTAACAGTTGGTGTTGACATGAAACACAAAACAGAAACATCTGTGGTCCCTGATGTGACCCCATATAGATGCTGCTCAAGTGGTTAGCCTTGTGCAGAGCAAAAGCCTCCCTGACTAAACACAAAATTCTGCCCCAGAAAGTTTTTTCTCTAACCAATGGTAGGTATTCCAAATAGGACATTGGTTACCTTGCGTCTTTCAATTGCTAGCCATCTTTTGATTAGCCTAGTCTCTTTTGTCCCTTGGGAGCAACAAAGGATAGTATAGAAATATTTACTTCTTGTTTGTTGACTA
The DNA here is from genome assembly GCA_023539305.1 of Ilex asprella. Lineage (NCBI taxonomy): Eukaryota > Viridiplantae > Streptophyta > Magnoliopsida > Aquifoliales > Aquifoliaceae > Ilex > Ilex asprella. The sequence continues at coordinate 12,570,349 of CM042187.1, read as the reverse complement.
TGCCATAATCTTAGGCCCTGATTCACCCTCAAACTAACCTTACGAAGGAACCTTTAGGTTTTGGGGACATTGGATTCTCACCAATGTTTGCATTACTCAAGTTGACATTCTCGCTTCCGCTTTGTCCACTACTGCTAGTACGGGTGCTTCCCTCAAAGGCGAAACGCTCTCTTACCGATGTATTTTTATATCCATAGCTTCGGTAGATCGCTGAACCCCATTCACCTTCAACATAAAAACGCTCAATCAGTGAGCTATTACATATTCTTTTAAGGGTGGCTACTTTTAGGCAAATCATCAGTAGGTTCTATTAAAAAAATTGACGGGATTTATTCATTCAATGATCTCTGTTCATTTGGGATCCAAAATATTTTTCTTCTTTCTTTTGGATAATATTCCCTGAAAAGTTACATTCATGAATTCTAAGCGCACTTTTCTATTGTTTACAAGGTTGATGTTAATCACATGATAAATTTAGAGAGACAATTCCAAAAACCATAACACGATCAACATGTTAGATAAATGAATCGATAAGAACATGAGTTAGACACAAAACATGTCTAATTACGTATCTATGAAAATGTCGTAAATGAATTAAACTACTTTTAATACGATACAACTTTAAATTTGATGTGAATCTAATATGATATGATACGAGACGACGAATTATTGACCCTACAGAACATAAACATTTAACATTTCCTTTCAATCTAAACTTTCCGGCAGAGCACAATAGAGAGGTACTTTATTCTTATTCCAAGACCCTCTCGACGTGCATGTTGGCTTCTGGCAAAAGTTTGTCCACGATTCTTCTTCACTAAATCTCTTTCGGCCTAAAGTCTGCTTTTTTGGGGATGCCTCTCGCTTTCTTGATCGGCCATCTTCCATAACCATTAGCCATAGGTATGTCAAGAAGATCGAATTACTGTATAAATCTGACTCTGCTGATCGAATATTCTGATAAAAAATTTATTAGTTAGTCAAATTCGATCTTAACCCGTTTGTATATTTGGTGTACATATTTGATTTAAGAGTCAATTTATTATTGATTCAATCGTTTCACCACATTATATTTCATTAGTCGCTCAAAAGTAAAAAAAAAAAACCCATAGATTCATCACCAACATATTTTTATCAATTATTGTCATCTCGAATTGGGTATTGATAAATGTGTGAAATGATAGCAGTCTATGTACTTTACGTAGATTGTTTATCAAAACACAAGTTTACGTAAAGTTAAAAAATCATGTATGGGAACTGACGCCTACCCAATGTCGGAAGGTCAAGGAAGTTGGTGCGTGATAACAAAGGACTTGGCAACCGAAGCCCCAGTAAACGGCAGCCACAACTATAACAGTAGATGACATTTTGTTACATTCTTTGCATAAAAATGGATTAGATCAGAAACACTCTTATTCGGGTCAAATTAGAATACAAAAAAACTCTATACACATTTGATCTGTTGATAGACTTATTTCTCGCATTTCTTTCCTTTCGGTCTTGGTAGAAAGCCATGTAGGAAAGAACATTCAGTCAGGGAACATTACAGCCTATTGGGTGATGCATCATGTTTTTACAACCCCACTTTCACATCAAACACCAGTGAAACAAGTTGAAGAAACAAAATCTTTAACTTGAAGATTTTCCCCATTGCAAAATCTTTTCAAATCATATACTTCAACATCCCAATAAGGATCAAAATCCTAACAAGAAATTAAAGGATATTTTGATATTTGTAATCAAGGTAAATTGGAGTCAAATCTATTAGTTGGAATTAGACAAGGATAGGAAATTCGGTCACGAGGCTCATCCCCGCATGCAAAATAGACTATTTTCAAGACTCGCACATAGAATACTTAGGTCACAATAGAACATCTTGATGCTAACTAAAGATGGCCCTCTAGACGAGGGAGAGGATTTATTAGACTTAGAGATTATATTCAACTACAGTACTCATGCGACTAGAATCCTTCATCAATAAATTTCAATTCATATCTATCAATCCTTATGCAGCCTAAAAGTCGTATCAAAACCTTGTATAGCATGCATTCTATTGCAGACATTCTCTCACGACAATAATGATCAATAATTCAATAAGTTTATCAGGTCACTATCAGAACCAATTCATCAATCTAGTCACTTGAACTTTATCCCAGACGC
>CM042187.1:12523624-12567789 GCA_023539305.1 Ilex asprella | reverse complement strand
CCGTCCAATCTACTGCATTTCAAACCTGAAAACAAGACAAAAAAAAACTTACTACTCACCAAATTGGAGGTATGGCCTCAAATAGATGCTCAATATAGCTCGGTTTCCTTGTGAGTATGAATCACACAATCTGAAGTTGGGTAGGAGATGCAAGTGAGCAGGTAACCCTGATTTACTTGGTTCTCATCAAGGAAGGATCCATCAGACTGATCAACAGAACCTGACACAATCTTCCCAGCACAGGTGGAGCATGCACCAGCTCTGCAAGAATATGGAAGGTCAAGTCCTGCATTCTCTGCAGAGTCCAGGATGTAAGCATCATCAGGGGCTTCAAACTCGGTCTCTTCGCCATTCTCGCCAATCAGCTTTATCTTGTATACTGCCATTGCGGATGCTCTGAAACCAGATGTGGATTTCAAGCCAAATGTTTTCGAGATGCTCTTAATAGATCCTAGAGAGGATGGGCTCTTGATAAAGGCACTTGTACTTCGGCTTGGGGGTACAATTGTGAACATACAGTGGGAGGAAAGTGTTGCGGTTGACATGTTTGCCTGAATAAAAACAGAAAGTTTCAGCTGGTTCACTTACGGATCACCCAATGTGAAAATATAATTACTTATATTATGTAACATTGTATCACTAACTGCATTTCGTATATATCATGCAATAGATTCGCTGAAATCTACCTAGAACTAACATTTTTGAAGAACCTTAAAAAGGAAACTTCCTCGTGTTAATGACATGGCAAGTTCCTGTATAACACAAGTAGACAAACTGGCTAAGCACTTCTATCCACAACTCCCCAATGCAGAAAGTGATACCCATGCCTGTCTCAACTTTTCTAGAAGTAAAAGGGTCGGTCTTCATTGATAATAAAAATCCTCAAGCAAGAAATTGAATCGAATTTTTTTGTTGGAAACAGAGACACGTTTTTTGCACAACAGTAGTTGATCAATGCTCCACTGAAGGGCTCTCCACCTAACAAGTCTAGCCAAAAATTAGACCGTCCTTAACCTCAACATGGTGGAAACATAGATACCACCATTATCATTTGTGCCTTGTCACAATTCACAAGTAAATGGAACATAACCATCCATTTATGTGAAGACAAGGTAATAGATATGTGGAGCACTATGAGAAGAGACAAGCGAGTGGCTCTCTGCTCTTCACTCGAGGCTCCAAATAAACCCACTGATGGAACTGTTCCACACTACCAAATGTAAAATGTAACTGCACTACATGTATGCAAAATTGTAATTCAGTAATTTATGCTACTACCAATTCGCAATCCTATTGTTTAGTCAGTAAGGAAAAAAAATTAGATATAATTCTAAAACCAAACAGTCATTAAACTTGTAATGAGTTTCCTTGAAGAAGGTAAAAACATTCCTCATAAGAAGCAAGGTTTCACACCAAATCAGGGAAGAACAGTATTCTTCCAAAGCATAACAAAAGCAAGCTAAAGACTAACAACACTTCATTTCTTTTTAAGCAGCTATACAGAAAAACAATGAGAAGTGATAGTCCACAGTACAACAAATAAACAGAAAATCACATTAAGTGGAGCTATGGTATTACAACTTGGGAAGCCTGTGATTTGATGCCTATGGTTTGGATGTGCTTGTGGCCCAAAGGCTCTAAACAAAACTCTGTATACACTTTTCTATGGCTATAATGACAATCCAGTGACAATATACATCATTACCTACAACTGGAAGTACTTGACATGGAATGACAAGATTTGTCATCTGTCTCATTTTGTATCTATTTGAGCTCCATTTTTCGTAGTATTCCAATGACCAGCCAAGTCGAACATGGCTCTGTTGAGTTGTATCCAACTCAACACTTTCCATTTTGATAAACCATATACATTCTGTGTCAGCCATGAATCTAACTCGACTCATGGTTGACTACAAGACATCTCACTTGGCTACACCGAGTCGATGGTGTCATCATCAGATATCATGCGGCGACATTTCGATCTGTCGCCATGTCCCAACTTTTTTTATCCGCCGTTTTGTGATCATTGTCTGATCCATTCTACAACGCCATGACAGGCACATCTCAGCGCCTTTCGAGTGAATGACCAATACTAGACTTCATGATATTTACCCTAGTTTTAAGGCTTGCTGCACTCTTTGGGTTCGCCTTTTCAAGAATTCACATGTAAAATCTCCGTGCCCTCCTCTTAGTAACATGAAGTCTAGTCCTCTATTAAGTACGAATAATCTCCAATGTAGTCCTCCATAGTAACTATAGAGGCCAGACTCAAGGCAGTGCCTTTATGAATTAGCAATAGAAGGTAGGCATCCTACAGAGCACTAAACTTCTATTGGCAACAAAGATGAGATTGCAGCCATTGGAAAGTGACTGGTAAGGCCAAATTCAGCAATCTGAGGACAAAAGTTAAGGAGTTGACCTCTATTGCATGCACGACACTTGTATGATTCATTATCAGTATGGGTGGTGAATGAAGGTTACAGATGCCACAAAAACCGAAACTCGGGACAGATATTTCAGTATTTGAAATACTTGCAGAACTCAGGGGCTCAATCAATTGTATCAACTTTGTGGTTGGTAAGAAACCACCAAAGTGTTATGTGTTGTATAAAATCCTGCTTCCACACTTAAATTTGGATTTAAGGCCAACTAAAAATAAAGGATTTAAACTATAAGTAGAAGATAAAAGCAAGCAATTTTTTTGGACAAGTTCCAAGTGTTGGGAGAAAGTAGGCTACTTAATAGCTTGTTATACATGCATGACATATAGGAAAAAAACTTGCAACAAAACCGTTGTAGATTTTAGGGCTACAAAATATTTAACTGAATGAAAGCTAGAAAAATATAAGCAAAACAGGTTTGAAGTGAATGAATTTCAAAAACCATGAAACAGGCTGCACACTTGTATTTGTACAAGTGCTTTGAAAAAGATATCATCCACCATAGCTCCGGTTAAAATGGGTATCAAGTAACTCCTATATTCTTCAGTCAGAAGATAGTGCTATCATTTTCACAGCTTTCCCCGTCTCTACCGTCCTGGATATTAGCTTTGGTCTTGATAATTCTAACCCTGCCCTCTGGTAAAGCTTTTACACCTATCAACCCCATCATACTACTTTTTCCAGCACCATCAGGGTAAGTAATCAAGCACATAAATCAATAAAAATTGACAGAGCGCAATCCAAGTTTTGGTTTTTCTTATTCCTTTAGAGCATCTCCATCAAATGATCTAAAACACAAAAATCTTCAAATTTTAGCTATTTAGCCCAAAAATTTCATTCCTAAAGATTATCTTCAAAAACATCTAAAATAACATTTTGCTACAGTGACTCTATATTTAGAGTATCACTGTAGCGATATGTAAAATTTTTTTATAATATTTTCTCTCTCTTCCTCTCATTTCTTCCATTCTATCTTTCTCCCTTTTACTATTCCCAAAAAACAATAATGCAAAAGAAATGAGAAATAATATTTAAAAGAAATAGTTAAAAATATATAAAATCTATTAGAGGACGTATTGAAAAAGTGATTAGTTAAAATAAAAAATGTTGCTTTTTGACTAGATAAAATAACTTTTGTTAGAGCATCTCCAACAGATGATCTAATACAAACAAAATCTTTAAATTTTAGCTATTTAGTCCAAAAATTATATTCCAACAGATTATCTTCAAAGCATCTAAAATAACATTTTGCTACATTGATACTCTATATTTAGAGTATCACTCTTGCGATATGTAAAAAAATTATAATATTTTCTCTCTCTACCTCTTCTTTCTTTCATTCTCTCTCTTTCTCCCTTTCATTATTCCAAAAAAAATAATGTTTAAAAGGAGTAGTTAAAAATATAGAAAAACTGTTAAAATGTGTATTGAAAAAGTGAGTAGCTAAAATAAATTTTGTTGTTCGCTCAGTCAAAATGACAGTCGTTAACTGATCACCATCATAACCATCCTTAATGTAACAAAAGATTTCATCTTGAATCCGTACAACATTTGATGTCATATTCAAACAAGACCCGGATTAACCATGAAACTTCAAGGATCATTACGAATTTGGTCCCATAAATCAAAAAATGCAGAAAGAAGTACTCTGGGTACTGATCTATATTTTTCTACTATTTGCACAAAGTGGGTCGAAAGCACAACTTCATGAACGTAAAAAACACAAAATCACACACACACATGCAGGCTTTCATCAATACGTTGATATTCACAACAAACCAGAGAACCAAACAAGACCCAACAAAAAGCAAAACAATGAAATCAAGCAAAACCCATTACAAATATAGAAGACAGATATAGAATCATATATGCAAAGAACAGGATCATGATAATCTTACAGAGATGGTTTGGACTTGGAGACTGATTTGGTTGATGGAAGTGGGCAAGTGGGTGTAGCGTATCAAATGACGAGAGCGGAGAGTTCTAGGGAGCTAAGCCTCGAGGAGACGAAAGTTGGGCTTTTATAGAGAGGAGATAGATGCCTCTTGGAATCTATAGAGAGCCGAGCAGCGTACCCTAATTGCCAAGCGACAAAAAGGCCAACCTACCACTCCCGGGCTTTTTTTGCTTTCTTTATTCAAAACCATGGCCTAATTCTACGAATCCGCTTCCTCATTTCCTTCTTTTTTTGTCATTCCTCGTTGGGCTAATCTCGACTTATTATACTTCGTCATAAAAAAAAAAAAAAATCATACTTTAAGATCATTCAAATTTTAATTTATATTTTCAAAATTTAAAAATATTAATTTATACACTAAAAAATATAAATATATATCAATAAACACCTGAAATTAGCTGTCATTTATTTTACCGTTAAAAAAGTTTAGAATAATTATAAATTATACCCTTCAAAATTTAAATATTTCATATTTATGATCCAAAAAAAAAAATTCATCTATTAATGCTAATTAAATAACTCTTAATTGTATCATATTATAACATTTTTGTGTCGTGTTTGAGTTATAAAAAAATATTTTTAACAAAAAATATTTTCATATCGAGTCAATTGCGTTGTGTCTTATATTTCACATTTATAACAATTTATATAATATTATATAATATTTTTAAAAATTAAAAAATACCAATTTTTTGTCTATAATATTTGTTAAATAATTATTTTTTGTCTACAGTTTTGTTATTTGTATTTAACTTTAATTTGACCAGATAATCAAAAGATATGTTCCTAAATATAGACAAAAAATAGTTATTTAACGAATATTGTAGGCAAAAAAATAAGTATTTTATAATTTTTTTTAAATTTAAAAAAAATATTTTTATTGGCTTGAACACAACACAAAAATGTTATGATACGATACAATTAAGAGTTATTTAACGAGTATTAATGAGTAACATTTTTTTTGAATCATAAATATGAAATATTTAAACTTGGAGGGTATAATTTATAATTAATCCAAACTTTTTTAATGAAAATATAAACGGAGTTAGTCCTAGGTGCACATTGATACAAATTTATATTTTTTAGGGTATAAATTGATATTTTTAAACTTTGAGAGTATAAATTAAGATTTGAGTGATCTTTTAAGGTGCAAGTTAAGATTAACCATTCCTCATTTCCTTCTTTTAACTTGGATTTTTCACGCTTTACAACATGAAAGATTTTAAGTTTATTTTATATTATTAAAAGTTAAAATTTTTTATATTATATTCAAAGTGTTATAATATAGTCATTCAACTAATTTTTATTATTTTTTCTATCAAAAGTTAATTTATTGGTACTGACAAAAAAATTAAAGAAAAGTTAACATAAGGATCATGCTACAACACTTTTGAGTTTTGATACATTAAGAATACAATATTAAAAATTTAATCTTTAAAAATACAAAATGAGAACTTAAGGTACGATTAGACCTTTAACTTAAGAAATTGCATTAACACCCCTTATGTTATCAAGGGGTGTCATTACTTTTTTCGAAATTATACTACATCTCCTAGTAAGACGGTAACTAATGCGTCAAATATTGATATTACAATTGATTTGTGGTCAATCCATAAGCATTGACCCTCACACTTTAGTGTCCTCGAATCCATAATAATCGTTTACAAAGTAAAGATGTCATATATGGTAACTAGTTATTACCTGTTACCTAAAGACATAGAGTAGTAAAAATCCTATACAATACGATTAACCGACATGAATTAAGCGGGATTGGGTGATAAACGGATTGACACGTCGAACAAATTTAATAAACGGGTCGTGTTCGGGTGAGACCTCTCAAACCATTTATCGCACGTTTATCCGTTTAAATAAAATTAATATAACAATAAATTAATAATTATTTTAAAAATTAGTAAGAAAAACTAAGTAAAGAAATCAATACAAAAAAAAGAGTAAAATAATAGTTCAAAGACAAAGGAGGGGAGATAGGGATCACTTCAAAGATAAGGTATACCAATGCATTTTGTTTTTGTCACACATTGGTAAATGAGGGGAGATGGGGAGGGTTGAGTTGCCTATAAAAGACAATGACCTCTTGTCTTTTTTTTTAAGCCTTTAAGTATGATTTTTATGAGATTTGACTAAAAAATCTTCTTTTTTGAGGTAAGTACAATTGATACTAAAAAAAATGGAGCATTAAAAGTTGTTGATATACTTTTTTTAAAATTAAACTGTTAAACGAGTCGTGCCGTGTTACCCTTTTATTTAAACATGTCGTGTTCATGTTCAGATTTTTCACCCGTTTATTAAAAGTGTCGTGTACAAGTTTACATATTTTTTATACTTTACCCGTTTAACCCGGCACGTAACCGTTTAACACGACACATTTGACACCCCTACGTGAGTGATAACGGTGATGGTGGTAGTGAATTTTGAGTGACGATAATGGTACTGGCAATAAAGGGTGACGACGGTGGTGGTGTTGGGTGTGCGTGATGGTGGACAACGGTGATAGTGGTGGGGCGACAACAGTGGTGGTGATGGGCAACGAAGAGGGTTTTTAGGCAATAATATGATGGGTGGTGGTGAATAACGGTGGTGGTAGGGGTGGGTGACAAGTGGTGGTAGATATGATAAGGGTGGGGTGACAGTGGCTAGCAGCGATGGTGGGTGACGATGGGTGGTAGGTGCTGACGGTGGGCGATGGTAGTTGTGGGATGATAGTGGTAGTGGTAATAATTATAAGAATGAAATGACGCTAATGGTGAGTGATGACAGTAAACAACAGTGATAACAATTGGTGATAGGTAACAATGGTAGTGATGGAGGTGGCAGTGGCGTGGAGATGGAGGTGGGGCAGTGGTGATGATGACAGTGATGGTGGTGGAGATAGTGACATTAGTGGTTGGGTGGCATTGGTAGAGACGGTGGTGGTGCTAATGGTGTGGCAACAGTGGCTTGATGGTGGTAGTGGTGATAATGAGTCAGTAGTAGTGGTGGTGGTTAGGTGGTAGGGTGGTGGCGACAGCGTGATGGTTATTGTAGTAGAAGTGGTGATGGGGTGGTGGTGGTGGTGGTGGTGATAGGGTGATGGTAGTGGGCGGTGGGAAGGGATAGTGGGACAGTTTCAAACACTAATTTTTTTTAAAAGTATTTATGAAAAATTATAAGGGAGAAACACTTTTGAAAAATATCTCAAACACACTTTTAATGATTTATTTTTCTTATTAAATTTAGGATGTTAATATTAACTGTCAGATTAACTTTAAAATAAAATTTTAAAAGATCTTAACCGTGTAAAATAAAAGTTATTTTGTTTATTATTTAAATTTGAATTGTATTTTACAAAAATTTCATGTACAAATTTCTGACGTAAGACTCAGCGAGCGCAAATGCATCTATCATTAGCAAAGCTACCTTGAAGCTTGGGAGCAATTGCGCCCATCGCCCTCCCAATAGTCCACATATACATATTTTTGTAAAATCCATGACTTTCTTCAAATTAATGTGCTGCCCCCTTGATTTTTTTAAAAGTTCATATGACTTTCTTCAAATTCATGCATTTCCCCTTAATTTGTTTAAAGTACATACAGTGGCTCATATCTTTACTTTTTGGTAAGTTAAGCCCCGTTTGGTAACATTTAAATTTTTTGTTTTTCGTTTTTATTTTGATATTTAGAGAAAACAAGAAAAAAAAACTCGTTTAGTAACCATTTATGTTTTTCGTTTCTATCATCGTTTGATAAATGAGAGGCGATTTTCAAAAACAAAAAAAAGTCGTTTTTGATTTCCATTTTTTGTTTTTCAAAAACGAAAAACGAAAACGTTACCAAACAGAGCCTTAGTGATCCATTGCGGGCCTAATCAATGAAATAAATACTTTAGTTTTGGATTCTCCCCGATCCTTGTACATGTTATTATGGTACCCTAACTTGTAAAAGTAATCGTATAATCACCCTTAACTTTTTTTGTAAGTTAATAGCGTTGTTTAACTCAGTAAAACATGAAGAGGGGAAAATTTTATAATTTATTGACCCAAAAGAATATTTTTAATTTAAAAATAAAAAAAGCAATTTCTTAACAAAATGTAAGTTGGTCACAAGTAAACTTTATAACAAAATTAACTGTAACCAACTCTTTGATTATACGCATTTAAAGAGAACTACTATTTTTGCAATTTTAACAAAATTATGTTTCGCTTTGACATATTATTAATATCAATTTTATATTTCATATAGCAATTTGTTCCTTAAAAACTTGTAATTTTTAATACCAGTGGGTGTTTATTTTATTTTTATTTTGCCCCAACTAACCAAGGATTCTGGCTCCGACCGTCGTTACGATGACGTGATATCCTATCCCGGTGTATTCAATACCTGCACTGGGAAAGTCAAATAGATACAATGGTGAGTTGGGCTCCGAATATATTGTTAGCCTACCCCTTTCTTAGTTCCTAATCATCTTTAAGAAAACCAAAATGCTCCCTACAAAACGCTTTTAATTAGTGAACTATTTACCCATCCAAAATGTATAAGTTCTATTTGCAGCCGTCGTGCAGACGTTTAATCCGTTTGTAAAGCCCATTGATAAAATTTGGTATCAGAGTCGATCTTACCTTGTCACTTGTAGGCAATCCAGCGCAAATCCATGCAGAGATGCAGTCGCCATGGCGAAGGATCATAATAGATCTTTAACTATCAATCCTAACCTCCAAATTTCTTTAAGAGACAAAAACAACCCATTACATCAACATGATAATCAGAAAGCATTTCATCCCAATTCATATTGCCTGGAATAGCTGCAAAGAAAAGAAGCAAACTCCACAATCAAACCTTCGACACAGGCATCGTCATGCAAAAGTGAGCATTATAGGCGATCTTTCACTTCCGGAGGGAGAGGGGGGAAGCCTTAGATAGGTTAGACCAAGTACCCCATGCATACATGCACTAATAAATGAATCAGAAAGACGCAAGGATTAAGCTACTAGGTAAAGCAGAGCAGAATACATCATGATTCTGGTTCATCTCAAAATTGGAATTAAACAAAACAACCAACATGATCTTTGTGGCATTCAAGACAGTCACAGCAACAAGATGGTAGCTAACCAAAAACAAAAAATCCCATTCTCGGGAACTTTTAACAAGGTAGCTCGTACAAATATTCTTGTTGAACAGCTAAAACTAAAGAGAACTCCTTAGAAGATGCGGACCGGCTTCCCCATGGTACTCTTCAGGTACAAGCATCTCACCTGATTTGCAACAATCCAAAAAATTTAATTAACGCATGAAAGGGGCTGATGAAATGAAATGATATATTTTACCCAAATTGCGGTCAACAATTAATTACATAAGGTGTACAGCAAACACATGATCACTGATTGTATTATGCTACATTCGGTAGTGAAATCACATTCCCCAACAAATGAAATTGACAACAAAGTTAGTGCATAGTATGAACAAACAAACCTCAATTCTTCGCACAATTATCAGAAATCATTTCTGTCAAGCTTGATTGCCAGGAAAACACAGCCAACATCACATCGAGTTTATAATTCCTTGGACAGCTAAAAAATTAGTATGAATATATTCCAACAATAACTAGATTACGATGGTGGTCTTATGCAGCAACTCAACTTGGCATCCAAGTATGTATCAACTAATTGCACAAACTTAAACCATATATAGTAGCTGACAAGAAGTTTCCTGAGAAAAGCCCACAGAAGACCCCATTCACAGCTGTTAGAGAAACAGCAGCATGATTAATTGTAAGAAAATTCATCTAATATGCATCGAGTTCAGATCCAAGTAAGGCTCAAGCGAGAAATTTCATTAATCAATAAAAAAGATGAGGTGAAACCACGGACAAAACAACAATCTTTTGATAGTTCCAAAATAATGTGGACACAAGTTGCCACAGAATGACCTCCTCCATCACAGAAAATGCTTCTATCGGTAAAAAAATATTACTCAAATGCTAGCATCACCCTCTTTAATCCTAGTCAGAAAAAAATTGATCTTGTTCCAAAAAAATTGAGTAGAGCATAATATTCACAACAAAATTTAAAAGGAATGCTTCATCCTTCAGTAGCACATTCATAGTACAAATGCCTAACAAGAAAACCTGAGAACAAACTCACATTTTGCCAATTCTTCTTCAACAATGAAACAAGGAAATTCACGCTCATCTGTACGTTTTGAAATATCTGTTTCTCCTCCATGCTGCAGTTACCAACAGCAACTCCCATGCAGAGCACCTTCTTCAATTGAAACTTAACTGTGGCCTTGGTTTCATTAACTTTAGACTCGAGGGATTCCTGATGACTGACAAGGGTAGGGAACTTCCCTGCATTTTCAGATGAAACAAACTATTGAGACAGAAACCACAGCAAGAAATACAGCAGTTCAAACCAGGAAAATGAACTTCAAAATCTCGCCATACACAATGAAAAAACAAGGGTATAGCCCATAGCAGAATCCAAAGGAATACAGTCCAAATTACACCAAAGAACTCTATCTACACATATGTTGGACCTTATCTTTGTCAGTCTGTGTTGTGTCCAAAACAACTACAAAAGCAGTTTCCACCGCTGAAACTGCTCATACCAATCTAGTTGGAATGACACTAGTTACACCAAGAGTCCAGGTCCAGAGTCGCATCGACTACATTTAGATAGAAGGCTTTGTTAGATGTTCTGAAACACCCAACCAAGATGTCGTTAAAACTTCCAAGGAAAGAAACACCTTCCAGCAGGTAAAAACACCAAGTTAGAAGGGATCAAAAGGAAAATCAAATGAAAATTAAAAAGCTCATCACACAAGAAATAATATCAAAAAATAATATCTGTATTTTAAGCTTGTCGAGAAGATCATATGGCTCTGGAGTAGAAACACTCTCTAGTTGGCATCCAACTTCTTAATAGAGCCATACATAATAAGGGACCAGGCTGGCCTCCTGGTTCACATGATGAACTGATCAATTATTGAACATGAGAAAAACATGCTAGGCATAGCAACAAAGTGGAATTATGAACCCCAACCTGCCATTCATACATGTGAAGTTCTAATCAATATGGATAGATCGCATTTCGAAGCACAATTTGGATGAACTGAACATTTGAATATTTTCTTGAATCAGACTCCTGTTGACCTGTGAGTCGGGAACCAAAGAAGCTTGGTGGCCAGGCATGTTATGATCACAATGAACCAAACAGTAACTATCCTCCAACAAAAGCACCCAAAAGAAAAAGCAAATGGACAAGCAGAGAGATAAATAATAACAATTCTAGCTTATTCTCTACTTAATTTCACAATGAAATTGTTTTGAACCTCAATAAAATAATTTAAAAATCATACCGAGTTCAAGGGAAATTGTCCACAAAACGGAAACTACCAATCAACAAGGCATCCACACCAACGAAAAATAGTAAAAGGAAATCACAACTGATACTAGATTTGTTAATTGCCATTCCTTGTCTAACCTTGGTGTTCCAAAGACAGCATAATATCAAAAGTAAATACTGACAAAATAACTAGGAAATAAGAATGGAGAACCTAAAACGAAGTGATGCGATACAAGTCACTTACCTGCCTTGTTCAAACCGGGTCCTAAGAGACGGGGAATCTGCTTAATGACAGCTTCTGAAGCTAAGAAAGCATGGTATTTCTTTGCAAGCTTCTTAACCAATTTCTTGTTTTTGTTAAGCTTCTTCAGCCCTTCAACATCCATGTATTCCAAACCTATCTTTTCTGCCTGCAATTGAGATTAGAACAAATCACTTCAAAATAGCCCAACTTTAAATAAAAGTTATGGAACCTGTTTCGACAAAAGAAGATGAACATTTAATACACACACCCGAGAAGAGAGTGCATCAGATTGAAGCACAAATTGCTTGAGAAACTTTATAATTGTAAGAAGAAACTAAAGTAAAGTTCTGGCAATACATTTCACGTCAGTCTTTGAATTGAAATCAAACACACTGCAACTGAGAAAACAAATAAAAGACCAGCCAATACCCCATTTTTCACATAACATAATCTAAACAAATAAGTGGCAAAAAAATCTCGAAACTTATGATTACATCAAATTTGCCCATTATTAAACAGCGATCAAGAGCAGTAAATATTTCGACTCCCAAAGAACATGATGTAACTGATTTCACAAAAGTAAGATTCCGCTTACTCCTTACATTGTAGGATGGGAAGGGATTAGTAAGGCAACATTTAGTACCAATTTGAATCATCCAATCAATATGGAAATGCCAGAAGGCAACATCAGATTCAACCTATCAATTATATATTATCATGCTTATTCTCTCTCATAAATTCATAATACAAAGCATAATTACCTCTTCCACATGCTGAGCATCACCAAGCATGCACACCTTCATCTTGGGACGAGGGATGTGAGGCAATTTCACAGAACCACTAAAACGCTTGTCCTTCTGGGGATCATAATTTTTCAGCCCAATCTGCAGCTCAATAGTCTCAGTGAAATTACGCTTCTTCTCCTTAGCATCATTAGAGATTTGAGTGATAGCTTCTCTCAATGCCTCACTCTGAAGCTTACTGAAGAACAAGAAGGACAAGACAATGAAAGGACAAAGAATCACTAACGATTTCCCCCCCCAAAAAAACAGAAAACTGTGACAAGATCAAAAAGGCCCAAAATCTTTGTGACCACTGAATGGAGGGATATGCACAGAGCAGACAGAAAAACAAAAGAATCATCGAGTAAAAGAAAATCATAAAAGGAACCTACCTCATTGTTGGAAATTATCCCCTCAGATTTCACCTGTACAAGAACAGAACCGTAGTCAATGCTCAAAATAGTAAACCAAAAAACAGAACTTAGACACCCGTTTCTTCAATATCTCCTATTAGAGAATTGACCTATTGAGACTGCAAAATCACAGAGAGAGAGAGAGAGAGAGCACCTGAGATGAAAACTCTGGGTTAGGGTTTGTGACTGCCGATGAGCGTACAGCAGAGCTAGACGTTCTATATTTGTTTACAGAAACCCTAATCACGTGAGGTACAGTTCTTGACACGTGCAGGAAGAACATGGGCTGGGCCAATGTTAGTCTTCGATCCAGCCTAATAACGGGCCTAAAGTGGTCCATCGATGATTACAATCGCCGCATGGGCTGGTCCAATCATTTGTTGTTCCATGGGAATTTATTTCGGAAAAGTTGGAGATTGGTCCTCCTATATGAACTTATTTATACTTAAGTCCGTCAAAGAAACTTTTTTTTTTCGGTAAGTCTGTCAAAGAAATTTATTTGTTGTGAAATCCATTTTTTGTCAATTTACCAGACTATCCATTCTCTTTAAAAGCGAAATAAAACTAAAAAATCAAAAAAAAAAGTCTTGTTTAAACACAAAAAAAAATACAATTTAAACAAAAAAATAGTATCATTCAAAAAAAAAATGGTAATATTGTATATTAATATTTAAAAAAATAACAGTTGTAACATATTCAATAAAAAATAGTAACATTGAATATTTATATTTCATAAAAAATAATAATATTTAATATTAACATTAAAAAATAAAAAATAGTAACATTCAAACACAAAAAAATAGTACAATTTAAACACAAAAAATAGTACCATTTAAACACAAAAATATAGTAACATTCAAAAATAAAAAATAGTGACATTGTATATTAATATTTGAAAAAGAAAACAATAGTAGCATACTTAACAAAAAATAATAATATTGAATATTGATATTTTTGAAAAAATGGTAACATTTAATATTAACGGTAACATGCTTATAAAAAAAATAGTAACACGTTCAATAAAAAATAGTAACATGAAAAAAACTAGTAACATGCATAAGCACAACAAAACAGAAATAGTACCATGGAAAAAAATTGTACTGATACAACATCGTCTTCTTCACAAAAATATAGAACCAACTAAATCGAGACTTAACAAACAACACAATAGCAACATTCTTAACAAACAACAATAGTAGGACAATGTAACTCGATCCACATATACTAATGTAAACAAATCCACTTTATTCAGGGCTTTGGTTGAATCCAAGTTAGTGCACAATTCTACTTGGCATTTTCGACAAAATCTGAGGGCAATTTGGGCGGAATCAAAGTTCTCCTCATGATGGGTGCATATTAATGGAATCAAGAGCTTTTTGGGTGGTGAGCTTCAGCGGCAACATCTTTGTTCATGGCGAGGAAGAAAAACTCATAATTGTTGGGGAATACCTAGAAAATGTGGATCATGAATTTGAATTTTAAATTTTACAGTTAAATCTTATGAACACGAATTAAGGGTAGAATTAAAAGATAAATAGTCTGAGTGTTTCTTAATTAAGAAGCAAAATTAAGGTCTAATACTATTGAAACATTATAAGAATAACATTGTGTAGTTTTTAAAAAATAGTGAAGTTAACTACTTATTATTAAGATAAAAAACGCACTTATTATCAAATAAGTTTTCTTGATAGACTCAGATCATTATAAGTCTATCTAGGAGAACCCAATCTCAATTTTCACGATGTATTTCATCAATAGATCATCTTAATAGATTATTAAGGACATATGTTATTTAATTTTTTGGTAAATAAGTCTAACAGTCTATTGTTTTTTTCTTTTTTCTTATTTTTTCCTACAATGTTCACTTTGTCGTCGCTCGGACATATCCCCATGCTCTTGTAAAAGACAAAACATGCTTCACGTTTCATGATTGTTCACTGGAATTCGTAATTTCTACATTTGTCAATTCTCCATGGGATTATTATTGAGATTGTATTAGAAGGATTTGAACTCAGAAGTTGCTCTCAATAAATGTTTGGTATTGAGGAAATAATTTCTACATTGTACATAATTTCTTTAGTATTGAGAAAACCTGTTTTAAATTCGTACATCAGAATTTGGACCAAGGTTTTCATTGTCAAAGCTAACAAAACACAAACAGAAAGAGCATGAAAAATCAGTCATTACCTTTAACAATAATCATAAGGTAATTTCTTAGTTGGATTGGAAGTATCAAGATAGCAAAATAATCTATAGATCTAATTGGTTAACTTGCATTAACCTTTGGCTACTCTACTACGAAAGCACACAAATTATTTGGATTTGGGTTCTCAATTGCATAACTTCCAGTAAGTGTGGCACATTTCACTGGAGTGAATTAAACATTAAACCAAGAGAGTTAAATCAAAAGTTATTCAACCAGCTTTATAACATCATTTTCAACTGAAAGAATCCAAAATGCAGGAAAACCAGAAATAACTCCGCTCACATATTCCAATTAACTAGGTATTTTAAGTGTCACCCAGAAAACGACCCGAAAATCAATGCTTATTAAAAGATCAATACATGATGTCATTCGATTCTAGAAAAGAAACCAGCGATCCCAAAAGAACAAGAGAGACTGGTTATTTATTCAGCTGGCCTCTGTCCCAAAACTGGAATGTCCTCGTATCGCTTCTGCATTACAACAATTACAAATTTTGGTTAAAAATGAACAGAGGTCCAAGTAAGAGTTCATGAATGCTTCATAAAACAATATACTAACCAGAAAGTTGATGGTCATGCATGTAATTCTAATTAGCTAAATTTTAGGATATGGAATGACACTGCAAAACATTTAACTATGTACCACGGCCAGCAGAATGGTAGAACACAACAACCATACTTAGTCACTTGTCATAATTCATGTGCCGGAGGTATAAATGTGCATGCCTCGATAATTTCCGCCATTTGTCTGTTGCCATAAATTCTTTGCATACCCAGTTGTAATTACAGAACGCAAAGTTAACAATGTAAAAGATAATATTTTGCAACACCAGCCACCCTTGCAAGTGGCCAAGTAAACCAAATTCTGATTTGAAGGCGGCAGAGAAGTTTAGAGGTAAATTTCAGTAAACAAAATCCGACATTTAGCTACTTTCGGAGGAAGGAGAGAAAAGGTTTGGGGTGTGCCAAGAACTTAATTAACATGGCCGAAAATTGAACATATAATTCAACCAAGTGGACAAACTTTTCCCTGTCAATCCATCAAAATATGTTCAGAAGCAAATGCACACATGTATGCTGCTCATGGACTGTGGTTAATTTTATGCACAAGAAGCTTTGTACCCAAAAACAAATCACAGAAATAGTAGTAAAAATCCTATATCTCAAGCTCCAAATGGAATATGACACGCCCTTCCCCAATTATTTTTAAAAATCTGATGATCAAATGCCAAGTCATCAGGAGGAATTTTTTTGTCCTGTAGTGGCGTCATCGGGTTTTAGCAAGATTCTCTGCTTTATCTTCTCCTTCTTGTTCTTTCACTCCTTTTTTCATTGTTAGTTATAGTGTTGCTTTAAATTTGAAAAAATACATACTCTTACAAACTCCCATCTCCTACTGCCATTCTACTAGACGATCTCAATTGTCCCTGCTACACAAGAATTTTAGCTACCATTTTCTTTTATTCCAAATCAGTTTTAGCCTATAGCCACAAGAATTTAAATCTTCTTTACTCCGTAAACCTCAATTCAGCTTCTGAACAGGAAATGTAAGGATGGATGCCCCTAGTATAGGTTGGGTTGCTGGATACAAAACCTGAACCCACAAACATAACATTATGGGACAACCTTATCACCCAAGCCTCCTACTTTAATTCCAGTAACAGAGTTAGTGGTTCTGGGCCCAATGTTTAATGTAACGAATAAGCAGTAAAGTCTAGAAAGCAATGATCCTTGAAACAAATCCAGCACCTCAGCTTGGTTTGAAGACCGAACACACACAGAGAAATCAAAAGACTTACTACATTACCTTAGCTCTTCGATATTGTTTTGGTCTTTTCAGTTCGTTGTTTTTTCAAGGTGCCCAAGAATTACATTAGGTTGTAAGTAAATGAATCTCGCAAAGTGATAAATTAATTTTGGGAAAATGTCCGCAAAGAAATTGAAAAAGAATCGCACATTGTTTTATTCTTTTTTTATACTAGGGTTGCCGATCTATCATCAGATTGTTATTTCAACTCAATTGTTAAGATGGTCTGAAAATCAAGGACTAAAGCGTAATGTGCAATAAATATTCATTCCACCCATTGAGAATCAGAAGACTTGCAGCAATTACTTCCCAAAAGGGAGCAAAAGAATGCATTTAAGTCCAACACTTGGAAGATGCTTTGAGCCTCTACATCAATTATCTTCCATTATTTTCTCTCTTTTTCCCTCTACTTGATGTCTATTTTACATCCTCTTTACTTTTTTTCTTTTCTTTTACCTCCTCTTTTGCTAATTTACAAGAGCCCTTGAGCAAGTTCTAT
Source organism: Ilex asprella (assembly GCA_023539305.1). Classification (NCBI taxonomy): domain Eukaryota; kingdom Viridiplantae; phylum Streptophyta; class Magnoliopsida; order Aquifoliales; family Aquifoliaceae; genus Ilex; species Ilex asprella. The sequence goes on along the minus strand of CM042187.1, from coordinate 12,550,102 downwards.
CAACCACACCTCATTATTAACGACAATACAAATTAATCTCAGCAACTTATCCTTGAAAAGATGGTGTTGAATCCTACTTTCTATGAAATGAAAGTCTTGTTTCTTATTTGTTTCCCAAAATCCCTCTCCTTGCAACATTCACTTTCTCACATTATAATACAACTCCCCTATGTCCACCCAAAGTAAAGGTGCAACATTCACCACCAAAAAAAAAAAACCCACTACTTAGAAGATGTGATAATACTGAACCTCCTCAACGTTTATCTATCATCTACCACCTCAAATTTATCCACAACAATTGGAAATCACAAAGCAAACACCCATGCAGCATGCACAGCCCATACTCATAAGGATATCCATTGTTTCACTCTCATACAATCACTATCTCCCTGCTTTAAAAAACAAATAAACCCCTACTTCTAAAAAACCCCATAAAATAGACATTGAATGGACCTACATACATTTCCTGCAACCCGGTCCTATCACAGGATATAAGACTCTTAAGTTAACAACAACAATTTATAAATACCTTGGCTTCACTTTATATCCAAAAAGATCCATCCATTTTAACGTGATTTTAAGATATGTATCATTCTACCTATCATTGGGCCTGAAAGAACTCCACACCGGCAATATCAAGAGTTCTTCTCAGTATATGTCCCATTTGTGAATGCTAATGATGATAAACAAAGCCAAACAAGATGAAAATGCGTGCAACTCAAAACCAGTTAAGTTGGTAGTCCTGATTATACTGAATTTGAGGCAAGCTTTAAGACAATTGTTTAGATACAGTGTTACCTTACTTGCAAAAAGCATGATACATCCTCAACTTTACAATAGGTAAACATCCCGAGCACGACATTTCCAATCATAACACAAGAACATTTCCACAGCGTAAACCAATTATGAATCCATTTTCATGAAATCTAACAAATTTTCTGTTTGGCGCTCTAGGTCTGAAATGAGGGCTTGTGGTTCGAAAATCTATTCGCAAACTAGATCAATAAATCGAATTCGAAATAAACACACATTAAAGGAGGATAGTTTTAAAAAAATAAAAATTAAACGGCAGGATATCGAAAATACCCCAACGTTGTTGTACTCCCAGAGCTTATGTACTCCATAGTCCACTGCCTGCAAACAATAATATAAAGGATTCAAAATTTAAGATTTCAGAATTCTCAAACAACGTCAGATCTATACACAGATGAAACACAAGGGTGGGGGTGTGAGTGAGGAGAGAAAAATGAGATCGGAACCCTAACCCGTTCACCGAGGAAAGCGCCGGCCACGACGAAGGTGACGTAGACGGAGTTGCGTCGCATGAGGACTCTGTAGAGACCTTCGAGAAGTCCTCCACCGCTTCTTCGAACCGTCGATTCCATGGCTGCCAGAATTGGTTTCTTCTCTCTCTCGGCGGTTTCTTTGAACACCAAAATGTAATGGACCACTACGAATTGGTTGACGACTTCTCTTCTTCCTGGGTGGACCGAACCATCCGGTTAGATCCGCTTCTATTTTTTGGCCCGACTTGTTATTATTTTAATTTATTTTAAAATTTTTAATAATTTTTTTTGGTCAGGAAAATTTTTCATAATTAATAACCACAAAATACCTCAAATCAAAATATAAAATTAATAATAATTAGTTGGTATAATAGCAGCAACATATTTTTCTGTACTTTATTATTATTTTTGAACATAATGATAACTTTGATAGACATAATAAATTATAGAAAGCAACTCCAAACGTGCAAAGATTCAAAAATAAAAATACTAAATGCATGCCTCCTATCTAAATTTCATTATAAATAAAAAATATATTCAAAAACCTTATCATATGTTCCTAAATCTTGGGGTGTCTATGAGCCGAGTTATTCACGGATTTTATTATTTGACGTGGAAAAAATAAGTCTGAAATTCGATAGGTCTAATAATTGACCCACCGGAACCCGAGTCCAATATCTTTAAAAAGAGAGCTTGAGTTTACCTTCAAACCCATTACCCGCCCAAATCAGACCCAATAGTTGGCCTGAAAAAATCCGTTGAAACCCGACCGAAAAGTCAGCCCACTAAGCTCAGCCCGTCCACCTTTCATTTAGAAAAAAATAATATTTTTAAACTATTAAATTTGAAACTTTAAAATAAGTCTTCCAATGTCAGAATTTGAAATTTTAAAAATTTAGATACAATAAATAATGTATTATTTTTTTTTACATATATTGAATATACAAGTTTTAAAGGGTAGAACAATATAAATGATAGATAAGTATCAACCTAGTTGAGATATATTCATTCTATTAAATATAGTTCATCTCCTAAAAAAAATGCATTATTTTATTTTTATTCATTTTAACTATACTTTTGATTCAAAAATATAATTTACACAAATATTAAATTACAAAATATTTATTATTTTTTAAATAAAACTGTATATAAAAAAACTCTCAAACAAGTCCTCTAAAAAAAGACGTGCCCACAAGCCCGCTCAATGGACTTAGGGTGCGTTTGGCTAATGGGTTAAAGTGAGATAACACCAATAAGAACAACTTAATAAGATAGTTGGTCCCACGCATCCCTTGTTTGGAAAGGCAAAATAGAAATGGGATAGAAATTTCGGGTCTAACCTTGACCCGGTTGCTACAGTACATTTTAACACTCTTAGGTGGGTTAAAATTAACCCACCTACCCCATGGGTTACAAACCCAACCAATGAGATATATTACATAATTATTACAATACCCCTTTTTACATTTTAACCCTAGAGTTTGTAGTAGATATATAATACTCAGATCCCTTAAATTTAAAATATTATAGGTAGACAAAAAATACTCCAATCAACGATAGAATATCAAATATTTTAAAATTTATAATCAAAATTTATATTTTATTTATATTACTTATTAAAATAAAATTTTAATTTTTTCTTAAAAAATCATAATTAGTATATAATTATACTATCTATTAAAATAAAATTAAAAAAAAATAAACAAGGGGTCTAAATCATACATAATTTTTATATATTTTTATGTATATGTGAAAAATGTATAATTTTATTAGGATAATCCACCTGTCAAAACATAGAAGAATATGATTGTTTTGGATTAAAATGAATAGAGTCATGAGTAAAATGGTAAACTATTACAAAATTATTTGTATAATCTATGAGACCCACTGAATTACATATTTATTTCCTAAATAAAAGTTATGATTGGATATATTCAAATGTTAGGATTTTAAAGTGAATGAATGGATTTGACTTGCATAGGTTAGGATATAAAAAAACAAATCTTATCCTATCTAACCCCATTATTCAAACACGCCTTTATGGGTTGAGCTGTAGGTAACCCAGCCCTACCCATAGCCCGATCCAAGCCATGAACACCCCTACTAAACCCTAAACCCACTCGACACATCAACCTACTGCTCTATCAATTCAAGGGATAAAAGAATTGAAAAGAAATGCCACGAATTAATTATTAAACAGAAAATAAAGAGGTTTATATTGATACAATAAATAAATAAATAATAATAATTTAAATGATTTGGGAGGTAAAAACTGAAAGAACAATCGATGGTGAAATAAAGATAAGAATTGGTCAAATTCTCTCTCTTCTGAATTCCAATACCATTTTCCACAGGATTACCATTTTCCCTGACTGTATATGGCAATGACATGGAACCAAAAGGCCAAAAGAAACAATAGAGTAAGAAAATAACAGAATGAACAACCGATACTATGGTTCAATAAAAAGGACCTATAGATTTAGAAGTATGCATGTGTTGGAATATCCAGAAGTCAAAGGGATCTCAATTTCTATCAACTTGAACATTGCTCCTCTTTCAATTCAAAGGTACAATAATCTCATGCAATCTGTCCAATCCCTCTCTCTCTCTCTCTCTCTCTCTCCATGTAACAGCCACCCCGGGGGGAAAGGAGGGATGGGATGGGATGGGATGGGATCTATAAGTATTACAGGTGAGGCTGATTTTGTTCTGTCATCTTTTGTTCCAGAAAGCTGCAGGTGAAGATACTCCACTACCACCTAGAACCAAAAGCTGGTTCATTCGTTCTTGACAGCATAGTAAATGTGGTGAACAAAGACCAAGGAAGCACGAAAACTGATTGTACCCAGCATCAGGAAGACTGCATAGCACAAGCAAGCATTGTAACCAAAAAAGAAGGATAGCTGCATGAAACCACTCATATTTGATTTGGCATAGAAGTAGATGCAATGGACAAACATAAAAATTGCTGTCGAGCCACCACGTAAAACAGATCTGCATCAAACAGATAAGTAATCCATAAGGTAGAGCCACCATGCAAAAGACTTATCAAATAATAATAGTACTAATAAACCAAACAAAAATAATATAGTGACAATGAGGTAATGCAAGGCACAATCCAAAGTAAGTAATCACCTATTGAAGTCATTAATTTTGAACAGAAGTGCAGTTTTTTTCCTTTCTTGGATCAGAGAGATTACCGCATTGGAAAATAAAAAAAAGATGCCTAATTTTTCCTTTCTTTGTGTGCATGCTCAAGCACATAGAAACCAGTGAAATTTCTAAATTGTCAAAAAACCAGCAAGGCAACACCCTTACCGGGCTCAAGACCTGGGTTTGAAACTCATGCTCCTCCTCCAATACAAAAACTGTAGTTTTTGCCTTCATATGGAAAAAAAGGGACAAATAACTAGATACAGCTCCAAATAAAAAAGGCAAAAGTCTTCAGTAATCTAAGGGTGACACCACTAGTGTTAACATGCATTTGCCTAGAATAAAGCATTAATCTTGATCCCATCTGGTCTAAGACGATCAAAACTAGGAGATAAATCTGGTAAACCCGAACTGTTGATTGTTCATAGCACCGTCTGCAAAGTTGTCAACCATTTGTTTTGGATGTTTGAGAGCCAACTAGAACCTGGGTCTAAAGTATGACCTGGTGAGAAAGATGCAGTGCCATAGTAATTTCAAAGTACAGCCATTTTTTATTTGATTTATACACAAGACTGACACGCTGAAGTAGTACTCAAATCATGTGGCTGTGCGACGCATGGGATTCGCAGCCCACATCTTTGATCATGTGCCGCCCTCCTCCCAGCCCCTCATCTTCCTTGCCAACCCATTTAATCGGTCTGTTAGTGATAGAGGAAGAAGAGCAGATGAAGATGGGAGTTCAAAATTGCAAATTTGCAATGGGCATCATCAACAGGATCACATTTAAACAGTGTAAAGTTTACTGAATCAATTAAGAAAATTGACGATAAGGGACCAAATTGACAATATCCATTAACCTTGAGGGCTAATGGTGTAATTTGCCTTAAATAATAATATAATATATGCAGAATGTATACCGGTAGTCCGGTACACACATGCATATCTATTATATTTGCAATAACTCTTCAGGGGGCCATACCTCCACCACCATTCATGGTCTTCCACGGTTAGCTGAAAGTACGTCAAACCAACACTCAAGAATGCAGTGAGTATGATAAGGATGATGAAATTGAAGAGCAAAATGCTGGGAAGAATATAGATTTTATAGCCCCACATGCTTGCATACAAGTGATGTAGCTCAAGGATAATTGCACCGAAAGGCAAGAGGCCCCCAAGAAACATTTGAGCAGGCGTTTTCCAGTACCAAGCCAATGATGAAATCTCTCTTGGGCATCTCTTTGTAGCAGAAGGTGCATGAAATCTGGCCCTAAAACGGTATCCAAATACCCCACCAAAGGCAAGCAATGGACTGGCAAGAAATGCATATGTAAGACAAATCATTACCATCGTGCCAAATGGAATTACTGCTGTTGCCCCAAAACCAATGGCGACTGTATTAAGGATAAATATAATGGAAAACACAGGACCAAGGTAGAGAATCCCAGTCAGAAGAACACATTTTTCCTGTAAAATGTAAACATATTTTCCATCACTTAAAGAACTAACAAGAGTAAAAGCAATCCAAAGGTGTGTATAGAGAAATAGAAAGCCAAACCAAATTACCCATCCTATTTCAGCAAACTGACAGTAGGAAGAAGAAGCACTGTACCCAGCAACTGCAGATGTAAGAGTGTAAATCACAAGAAGAGCAGTAGAAAGAGCACCACGGTTGTAGGGATACAGGACACCAACAAATACCAAAACAAATAATAAGCAAACCCTGTAGGAAAAAGGGAATATACTTCAATTGGAGTAAATAAAAAACTCAATGCTTGATAAATTGGAGCAAAATTAAAAGTTTCCTTCCAGCCACGACAAAATGCTGGCAAATTGTCTCACACCAACTTAGTCACCCAGACATCAAAGTTTTCAATTACTTTCGATTTTTAATACTGTCCCATAGGATAGCAAAATAGAAATATCTAATCTCACATTAAGCACTCTCCCATTTGTCTATAAGATCTATAGCCCCAATAATCTCTATATCATTCAGTTATAAATATCGAGGAAATGTCCAAAGCGCTCTACTATGGGTGTTATAATCCAAATAATCTCTGCAGGAGTAAACTACTGTTTTCAATCGATGAGATTTAACAACCTCCTTCTACCATCTGAACTGTTTTAAACAGGAAAACCTATATCACAGATGAGGCCAAAGATTTTTTCTTAAACAATTAAAAGATCCAAGTATTGAGAGTTTCATCATAAGAGCTCTAAAAAAAGATCAGATCTACTGCCTGATAGTACCCTTATGTTTATTCTTAGACTTTTCATTATATCTCCCCTGGCCATTTAACCAAAAAAAGCTGATTCTCTACCAAAAATCAGATTTCTTATGTAACATTGTTCTTATACAGGTGACAAAGGACTCAACAAAGAGAGAAAGTGAGAAACAGGTGGCAGTAGAGAGATCAATATGATTTTTCTGATGTACAACATTAATTGTGCTGGTCTCACAGCGCTAACAGTCTTGTCTGCAACCAAGAGAAAAAAGGGGGAGGAGCGAAATGACATTTTCACTATTTAGAGTAGTTCTAAAATATAGCTTGTTGGGTGTTTTGCCATAGATTGGGGAACAAATCTAACCACCTCCAAGGGGTGGAGAGGTTAGCTTTTCCCTTTATATAACCACAGAAAATATAGCTATTGGTAACAGTTCTGGAGAAAACTTGATAGCCATATATTCAACAAGAGAGAGAGACCATAAGGGATAACAACCTTCTGATGAATATAAGATGATTTAAATGAAGGCACTTATATTCTTCCAACAAGGTTTTAGCACCCACAAAAGATTACACAAACTAACGGGTTCCATGACCCATGAAACTCATGATTGAACTACGCAAGTTTTAAACAGATAATAGTAATTTTCAGCCATGAGACAAGTATCATCAAAAGAAAATTATTGAAGTGGTTTACATCGTCAACAACTGGGTACCAGAGCCCAGAACAGCGCAAAGCAAGGGAATGTGAGAAGGAGAACCGAATACATCGTTTTGAATGTATTTCCAACCAACCTCCATGCCTTCTTCTTCATCGGCAGCATAACACCTACAATACAAAATAAATAACAGGAAGATAAAATAAGAACCTTCTTTCAAGTCCAGTCCAATTAATTCATCATGAGAGTAGTCATGGATGCATGAGCAGTAAGACTATAACAACACATTACTTTCTCAAATCAGTTTTCAGATTCCGCATAGAAAACACCATGAACAATCCAATCAGGAGTAAAAGGATGACAGCTGAATTAAATAATGAAAACCAATGAATTTTCTGTTGTAACGGTAGAAAGGAAGCCCTTGAATAACTGTTCATTCTATTCTCAAACTCAGTGGAGGTTGCATTCCAGAAAACTGAATAAGTGAACTGAACATTGGTTTCCACATCTTCCTTTAGTTCCACGACATGATCCGGGTCACTAAAAGCATGTATTTCTATGATGTGGTCATCATTGTAAAGAGCATCAAACCGAACATGGCTGAAAATATAATATTTAAGACCCTTTTCATCAAGGGTCCAATTTGCCTCTTCAACCTTCCCAATAAATCCCCAAAATGGAAGATTATCATAGTACATTTGGAAGTAAAAATCATTCATAATAGCATTCCTGAACTTTGTGACTTGTTCTCTTTTCAGCTCCTTCTGGCACAGAATATCCCCAATTTTGTCCTCCCGAAATTTCAACTCATATAAAGCATTTGTCAAACGATCACCATTTAAAACTTCCCCCAGGGTTTCCTTCTTTCTAATCACCTGATCTGCATGACAAAAGTGAAATGTCAACACACTCTAATTAGTTTTGTAATCATAACCAAGAGTAATACACCAAACATCAACAAAACACTATCACTGAGGACTGTGGCCAGTTTCAGATTTTGCAATTGGTTTCTCTAAACTTTTGGATGGTACCGAGTGTATCAAATATTCCAAAAACATCTTTACTACATCGATAACAATCAAGCTTCAATTTGTAACATGTTACAGTTGGTCAATTTATTGTTGAAGCTGCATATCAGGTGTTCTTTCTCTAAAACAATTCTGCTTGCTAGCTAAAATATTGGATAATAGCATGCTACCCAGTAATCAACCACTAAATGTTACTATGAGCCAAAAAGCAGTAGCCTAATATACAACTATATGCACTAAATGATAAAAGTCCCAATCAGTTCTCTTTCCACTTATAATAGGATAGCCAATTGTTACTGTAAAGCCTAAATGCTAACCTGGATGGCAGAATGGCAAGTGATAGTAGTGGTAGGTTTCACTGCACGAGGATACCAATTAAACAACATTAAGATAGTAGAAGTACCAAGATTCCTCAAAAGAATCAAACATTGTTCAAGGTGAAGCTTTTGATACTGTTATCTCAAAATCCAATCCTAGTTATTACATTTTCAAAATGTTTAAAGTTTGTCAATGTTAACCTTTTATTTGTCATAGAAAAAAAAATGAAAAATGAGGAATATCATCACATTTATCTTCGAAGTGTATGCATCATTCAACGCCATTTCAGATTCCAGGAACACGATTAGAATGAAGAATGACACGCACTTTCACTAATGCTATAAAATATATATTTGTTCTTTTGTAAGACAAAAAAACTTGCAAGATTCATCAGCATAGCTTAAATCCAATTCAACTCAGTCATCCTTGACATCTAACCACTCAAAGTCGGCAACATATACCTTTTTCAGAATAAACCCTATTGTTTCCTCAACTCCTGGGGATGACCAAATGCTTTTTCTATTCCCACCTCCTCAACCAATATTAAGTTTGGCACCCTGTTTTGTCTGTAACACCCCACTTGAACAAAATTCTCCTCCTCATTTGATGCATCAAACAAAACCATCTTAAAAACATTTCCCTACTCTTACCTCATATACTGCAATCTCTAGCTCCTCGTAGTATGTCTACACTTCCGTGTCATGATTCACCCATTCCAACAAGTAAAAAAGAGAAAGGATCATTACCCATTGAGGCCACTCTCAGGTAGAGTGATGTTACTATTACCAATGGCCTAGATTAGAGACAGACAAAAACTTGGGCTCGAGTTGACCCCTTTTCCAGTTCTAAATTCCTCAGATTCGCTCCATTCACACCGCCACTAGACTCACAACGAATCTAGGTGGAGCCCATAGTAATATTGAAGTGGGTTCCCCACCAATGCCTATCGAGTGAACGGATCTGAAAGTTTTGGGGGGGAAATTTATTATTGCAGACGATCTCCGTCCCCTTTGACATATTTGGACACAGGGTCAATACACATTGCAACAGGTACTTCTGCAATACTCATTCTAGGAACATAATTTGGTGTTATGCAGCATAAAGCATAACTAGCATTGCACTTAACATTTTAAGTTCAAAGCTACTTTCCAGCTTAATACGCCATCAACAACCATACAAATTCCCATAAGAAATTCTTTCAGCTTTAATCTCACAAGTAGTCTGGTAAATAGTTATAAAATTAACCATGCTCACAGTTATTAGGGATGATAAAATCATCCGTTGGTGTATCAGAAGGGAAGTACCTGGGATTGTTTAAGGAGCCCACTTTGTTAACGAATAAGGGAACGTCGTCGCCCACATTGTACCGATGATCGGACGGTGAAGCACTGACAGAGGGGAGCAAGATGGCCAGGTATGTTACAACAAGCAGAAGCAACTGATTGATTCCAGTCGTTTGATCCATAGGTGCTCTACAGAGAGAGAGAGAAAGAGAGAGAGAGGGTTGAAGGTGTTGTAGAAAGAAAGATCGCGGAGGTTAACGGAGGTTGAAAATGGACAAGGAATTTATTGATTAGGATCAATTACACTGAACACCCCGAGTTTTTAAGTAATTAGACTCTCACCCTATCCGTTTAAATTACTACACCGAGGTCCGAGTGCCAAAAGGAATCTACTTTAATTTCAAATTGTGCAATTAAAGAAAAATAAGGAAAAATAAATTATTATTTAAAATATAAAATACAAAAACTTTTGAATTTCATGCTCGAAACCCAGATATCAATTCTCAAGCTTCCCTTGAAGGTTGTTCATTTGATGGATGTCTCTCTGACAGTGGACTACTTGGCTCTTCTTTCTGGTGACTGACTTCTTTTTTTGATTATGTTGTTCTAACTTCTGTTGATGCAACCATGCAACAACAACTTGTGTATTGGCTTTGATTTTGATACGTTCACATGATTTCATTTAATTCTGATGATTGGACTATTTGTCGCGACCTCATAACTAGTTGGCTTGAAATCTTGATTACCCAAACTGCATTTCAAACCAGAGGGTTTCAGGGGCTGTCTATTTTAATGGATGATGTTGATGAGTTCTTGCATCAGCTGCTATTGTTGGCTCATGTATACTAGGGATACCTTGTGACGGTTGTTTTACAATGTCCGAACCACCCCAAACCTCAATATTCTTGATATATTTAGGTGGCAGAAGCTGGAGAGGTTGGTGGCCCATAATTCAATCATAGGGGTTGAACCCAATTACCAGAGATTCCCTTGCCTTGTATACTTATCTTTGAGTTACATTAGTATTTCAGTGTTGGATATGAATTTGTTGCTTGCAGCCTGCCCAAAGATTGAGGTGTTGGCCCTTTGGAATCCAGAGATTGCAATGTCAGATACAAGGTTCGAAGTATCGGCTGATAATGATAAGAGTCGGCCAAATCCTATCCGTCTCGGCACCTTCGGAGACGATATCGTTGCACGATACGTATAAATCCCGAGTCTCGCACAACTCGACCAAATCTCACACAACTTGGCTGAATAGTATCTGAATTAATCACGAATCGTTGAAATATTATCATTGAATTGACCGATATGGTTTCATAATGCCGTGATATGACCTAAATTTCTCGTCATGTTCAATATTTTCTTTTAGGTCGTATCGTCCGATACCGCACTACAACGCCGCGATTAATGTGTCTTAGAGTTCTTCGAGTTGATAGCCGATTCCGCGACCTTGAACCATGGTCAGATACACAGGTAACTGTTGAACTGATTACTGAACATCCCAACATTATAGAGAATATATGTTGAAGCGGTAAACCTGGATAAGTTCGTGTTGGAGGCGGGTTGCATTGAGATATTGCACTTGAAAGATTGTGCCCTTGAGTTTTTTGAACTCATTGGAAAGGGAACATTGAAGCATTGCAAGACTGATGATGTTAGTGTTATACACATTGATATTGGTGAGATTTATAATCTCAAAATCAGAGATGTCAGCAATTTCACGAACATTCGGTCCAAGTTCTATCAGATGATTTCCAAATTGTCCAAATTGAAAAGACTTAAGGTTTGGGGTGTGCTCTTTGATGATGATGATGACATTGTCGATGTAGAGATCATTTCTTGTTGTTTCCCACAAGTAAGCCATCTTGCATTGAGTTATGATTTTAGAGATTGATTTAAGAGATGGAGTGCTACACTCTGGTTTGGAAGGATTGTCTCCTTTGGAAAATGTGCTTGTATCGGAGCTTGAGTGGACTGTAGTTAATGATCTCTTTATACAGTGGGTGGCAGGTCTGCTTAATAGTTGTGCAAGTTCAAACCTGAAGAAGTTAGTCATTCACGGGGTGGTTTCAGAGGCCAAAACACATGAAGAATGTCAAAAGCTGGCCAATTTTACCTCATCCATTGTTCAGCTCATGGTGACATATATGCTTGTAGATGTTCGATTTGAATATGAATAGAGATCCTGTAGGATGCCTTGGTGGAACTGTGGAAAATGAAGTTTTGGATTGTCAATTGTAGAAGCACTTGCAGGTAACATGTGCTGCATGTGGAGCCTTAGTTTCACATTGTGTTCTCTAGTTACATTCTGAATTTTTTCTGTTTGCGTTTGTCATGTTACAAAGGAATAGAATTTCTATTTCCTATCCTTTTGCTAAGTTGCATGCTTTGGATTGCACAATTACTTTGAGGTGTTTCGTTAGTAATTTGTCTTAGATTACTTGCAACAGGGGATTAGAATGACTAGCTTCCAAGCTGAGTGAGGCTTCCAGTAATGACTAATGTTTTGCGGCTAGAATGTTGCAAAGAATGCAGTACAAAAAAGCTGCGAATAGTTTAGATGAGATACACTCGTGAAAATATGTTGTTTGCTTACTATAGGAGAGTTATTTTATTCTAAAATAAGCCTCTACATGAGGCATGAAATGCGGTTGTAATAACTGTCTTAACAATTCGGTATCATCTATTCTTTAAGATGGAGGGGCTATGAACTGGAAAAGCCCAGGAATTCAAGTGTGAGAACACATTTCTGAGTCTACTAGTGGGCACCTGGTGCAAATGGAAGTGGAAATCAGGTGTAGGGCACCCCGTATGACAGGACAGACACTAGGTAGTGACCCTTTTCTTGTAAAAAAAAAAAATTCTTTGATGATTTTTGTGTTGTTCTGTTCCAGTTTTATATCAACTAATGCATCATGCTCTATTGTTCTTCAGATAAATTTGTTTAGCAAATCAAACTGTGTTTTAAAGTTGCATTTATTAGTTTTCTCCCTCCTAAATTAGCCTCAATACTGCTGCTACCTTAAGCCTTTATAAGGTCATCCCAGAAAGACATGAGAATGAGATAACTACCGGGTATAGAATGCTTTCACATTTGATGCTCCTGGGTTGTTTCTATCTTTATATCGAAGGCAAGAGGCCCAAGATTCCTGTCAGCCCATTGTTCTTCGTGTTGCAGTCTGCCCTTGAGAAAGTAGGTAGTATGGAGGGTTTTCATAAACTAAAAGTGCCACAACTACAATGGCTGCCATTGTTGCATCTTGTAGTGGAATCATCCTCTAAGGTTCATATGGTATTGCTAATCATATGAAAGGGGGCTTGGGTGATGTGGTAATATGAATCTTGAGGAAGGGCAGGGCTTCACTGATAATTTTTCTTCTTGATGGCGGAGGATCGAGGGTTGGTTTTTGAGGTACATATGTTCTAGATTGTTTAGATTGGTTTAAAAGACTCTGAAATGGGGAAAATGGTTGCAGAGATTTTTTGTGGTTTTTGAAGTTTGGAAGGGGTCTTAATTTTTTACTACCAAGCCTTCGAGCAGGCCAGTGGTTTACTCTTTTTATGATGTCTAGACTTCGAGTTCTTATTGGGCTACCTGAACCAGAGTGGGAAGAATTCGCACGATACAAATTCTATGCGAAGTCTGCCCAAATTAATGTGTGCAAGCAAAACGTCGTCAACGTTTTGAATCTTTTTGTAGGGTTTTTTGGCTTTGTGCTCATTCCTCAAGTGATATGTTGCACATTTGAGTCTGGGAATTTACCTCTCCGAAATTGGGTAAAGTTGCCTACCACTTAAGTCTCCTAGACAGTGCTCTGGGTGTGACCTTATGTGTTTTGGCTCTATGTGCAAAGAATGTTGAAGAATATCTATTTTCCTTGCAAATAATTTTTCCAATGTAAGTACCATAGCATAGTGTATAGCAGATAATATTAGCAACACCGGTACACGCATTAAGTTGACTTGCTGCATTGCCTAGCAGTGGAAGATTGCTTTGGTATCTCTTGTTCTAGCCAAGGTGAAATTTCAAAAGCATTTCTCATTCTTGTTATGGACTAGTACCTCTGGTAGGCAATAGTTGAAGCTTTTTTGACCTTTTCAGAAATCTTACAGTGTCGGATGGCGTAATTCTTATCATATTACTCAGTGTTTCCAAATTTTTTTGGTGTCCTTATACGTAGATTTCAACATAGAAGTTCCAATATAGTTGCTGTGAATTTGTTGAGCTTTTAACTGTGTACTGTTAGTGAAAGGTGAACTGTTCTCTTTTGCCTATTTCCTACACTTGTATGCATAAAGCTATAATGACAACTTTATATTTTTTTTTTAATCAAGAGACCACTTTAACTCTTCTGTTTAAAAATATAATCGTTAGAGGATCTTATAACTCACACACACACACTCATAGGCCATTCGATGTGAGCTAATCCTAGCCCACCACCACCTGTGAGATAGTCTTAGCCCACCACCACCTAGGCCCGAAAGTTTGCCCGATCATTTTAGATCTGGCCTGGAGGGGTGAAGTAGAGGTTCCACATGGGACCGCCTTAGAGACGCACATGCATCCTTTTCAATTTTTTTTTATCAGGAGACCACTTTAACTCTTCTGCTTAAAAGCAGAATCGCTAGAGGGCCTTCTAACTCACACACACACCCCCAAAAAGCCATTTGATGTGGGATAAGTTGAGGGAGTTGTCTATGGTATCAAAAAAAAAAAAGTACTATATCTCAATGTATTATTACATTTGTGGATATTTTTATCATTATTATGGGAGTTTTTATTACTATTGTGATACTGAAAAAAGTGATAAAAATAATTAACACAACAGTGATAAAAATACTCACAAATGCAATAAATCACCCACAAAAGTGATAATTGTTTTATACCAAAGAAAAGTGGGAATAATAATTATCACAACAATGATAAAAACACCCAACAAAATGATAATTCAACCATAAAAATTATAAAAATACCAATTGAAGTAGTAAATTTCGGAGGTATGATACCAAACTTTATATGTCGGTACCATTGTCAAGTTGTAAGTTGAGTTTTTGTGAATTGTTGTTGGTGCTCACTCCAAAGTTTTAACTTCTACAGTTTTTAGCATCGTACCAAAAAATTACAAGTAAATAGAAACAATATATTTGGGTCAAGTTATAATTTAATGGTATTAAGTTACGACAAAATAACAGAAGTTAAAATTGAATTTAAAATGTTTAAGATTAATACCAAACAATTTTATTTGATCGTAACGTTATTAGATTGAGTTGTAACCTCACCCTTAACTTAAAATACCAAAAGTAACTTAGCACTATGGTAATCCTACTCTATACTGTGTATTCTGAGTAATATAGCGTGGCTGTGGTATCACTGTTGCTGATGGATGGTGGCAGCAGCAGTGGCAAGAGGGTGGTGGGCTGGTAGCTTAAATAATATTGACAATTTTCCAGTCCAAAATCAAAGGAAGTTGATTAGGTTGCAAGAGCTACCAGTGTACCATCCATTAGTGCAGAGCTATAAAAATTTTGAGTAGTCATGGATTAATGGTGGCAAAGGGGGGACTTCTGCATTTTTCATGGTGACGGTGGCATTAAGTTATAATAAATTTTGGTTTATTGATAAAAATATTTTCTCCACCAACCAACCAGAAAGAGACAGCTATGGTCTTTTATTTAAAAGAAAAAGAAGATTTTTTTTTGTTGAAAAGATTGTGTACATTTTACTTTTTCCACCTCTTGTACGACTACCAAGGTTGGTTTCGTCACTTTATGATTAATATCTTTTACGAAATATATTATCGTAAATTATAATTTACACCCCTCATTTTTATTTGGTATTTGAAATTGTAATTGCGACAATTAAGTTCTAAGGGATTTGATTTAGTCATTCTGTTAAAATTCACTAATTTATTATGACGAAATGGTTTGTTGTGACTAATACATGACTTTGATAAAAGGGTATATTTGTCTGCTAAAAAATCAGTTACGTGTAGGCTAGAACACTTTACTTAATTTCATTTGGTTTTGAGAAAAAAAATATATATAGTAAGAATTTGAGATATATTATAAAATAATGAGAGAAATATTAATGTATTTGCGAGATATATTTTTTATTGGACAAATATACTTTTATAGGAATTCTTTGACGACTTTCTGGTGGAACAAATTAAGAGATATGGACGGAAGAATCGGATTGAAACTCGGTTAAACTTGTAAAGATGTAATTATATCAATTAAAACTTCAAGGACCAAATATAAATTATAAACACACTTTAAACTATAAAATATAAATTACCCATAATATCATAACACAAGATCTTGATAGTAAAATCAAGGATTTACACCTTCTCGTAACCTCGATTCAAACGTTACATGGGATGAAAAACTTGACCCGTTATTCTGGTTGGAAGATAATGAATTGAATAGGATATGCCAATCTCATATGATGTTGTGTCCAAACTAAATATCACAAGTTAGGTTAAGTACAATAAGATTATTAAGTAGTCATTTATATTTTAATACCAACAGGAATAAATCAACCTTAATGCATGAACCAAGCCTGCAAGTTTTTATTTTACTAGTCAATGGGTATACAGAATTTAGGAGGTTCTAAACAACAACTAGTTTATTTGCAAATTGCCACCAGCATGAGCTCTCTCCCTCTGAAGGGTCCATTGAATCATGTCTTGTTTAATCTGAAATTTTATTTTTTTGGGTAAGTAATTAATCTGCAAGTTGCTGTTGTTATGTGGGGGTATACAGTGACAATCAATGACTAAATCTAACTCAACAAGATTGTGAGGTCAAAGGCAACATTTTTAGATATGATTCACTCCAACAAGCTTTTTTTACAGAGAGAGAAGCCATGGAACCTTTAAGAACTGAGGAGGTTGAAAGAAATTGAAGGTTTTATGGAATTCCCCATTCTGAAAATCCTTCACAATCTCCATTTGAAAAACATGTTGTGAGTTCCTCTGAGAATAGAAGAAATAGCATGAAAATACATACCTAATCCATCAGAGCCACTTACCTATTTGGTTTAGCTTTTCTAGCCAATCATTGGTTTTAGGAATGAATAATTGGTAAAGGGTGTATTTACCTAAAAAGTGGTAGATGACCACAACATAAAATATTTGCATCCAACTCTTCATGAAAGGGACCATGGATCCATTACCTAATTCTCTCTCTCTCTCTCTCTCTCTCCATATATATATACACACATTGTTTTATGTTTCTCAATAATGATGGTCATGGATATCCATAACCACTACCTACAATCAAAACAAAATCCTTAACCTCTCTAAGACAGTAAAGGGGCAGTGTCAAGATTGGCCACAAGGGTTTTACTCACAGCTTAGGACACCACAACCACAAAAGCACACAACCGCATCTTATATGTGTGGGATAAGGATACTATGAGTATGAGGAACATATAATAAACTGCACTCTGCCATCGAGCCGTACCCTTGAGCATCAATGAAACAAATTTCTATTATTAGAAAGGAATCTTGATGTAGCATGGTTTTAGGTAATGACAGGGAATGGATGTTGACCCATCAACAAATTAAAGGGGATAATACCAAATAAATCAATCACTAAGGCTTTCATTTAAAATACAAGTAGGTTTTTCATTAGTGATTATTATAATAATTTTTTTAATGACCATTAAATTTTATAAAATAAGATTATAGTAAACTCACTCTTGTAGCACAAATTTTGAATTACAAGCTAATTAAGCGTCAATTAAATTGAGTCAACAATGATGGTCGAATTCATGGTATTTGAGTTTACCATGAGTCCCAAAATTAATCATGCACCATTGGATTATCTCTTTGGATTAATTATTGCAATGTTTTGCTCGAAAAGAAATAAGCCAAATTTTGAATGCACTAATTCATCTCTCTCTAGGCATGAGTTGTGGAACTACTTTTCACAACTCAATCCCAAAATGGAATAAAAAGTTCGAGAAAAAACCTTTAATCTTTATCATTTTCTTCATCTTTTATACCTTTTATTTTTTTAAAAGAAACTTCTGTCACCTCTATGGAGAATCACTGAAGAGCTCAATAAAAAAGACCAATGGAAAAGCACAGGCGGTTAGAGAGAGTGGAGTAGGAGTCAGTGATTCTAGTGGGTTCCTGCAGAAGGTCCCACCTTTTTCTTTATGTACTAAAATACTTTTGTTTTGTTTTCAAACCCCACAAAGCCAGAGGGCTGAGACAGGTTTGCAAGGACAAGATTTTCTGTACTCCGGGATGAGTTTCAAATCTGATAATAATTACTTGACAAGTAGATAAAGCAGTCCAAACAGACTAATGAATAAGGTTTCTTCGTTGGGAAGGAGAGAAGAAAGGAGATAAAGACCCATGAGAGAGCAAAATGTTCAATGCTGAAAGAGAGACAAATAGGAGAGAAAGAAAGAGAGTTTTGAGAAAAAGACGGGAGGACCCTCTTGCGGTGGCTACATAGATGTACTTTTGACAAGAAAGCTTTGATCTTTTGTTTCTTCTCTCTCTTCTCTCTGTTGGGTTTTGCTCCAGAAGAGACTTTGTCTCTTAGAAGTCCACAGCAAACTGAGGTAAAACATGGAGAAAATTTCAGCTAGTAGTTTTCCAGTTCCCCAGTTTCTACCAAGAAAAAAAGCAGTTTGTTTTATTTTGTTTCTTTTCTTGTTAATTTATTTTGATCATTTGGGTACTGCAGTTTCTGCTCTTATCAGCATGGTCTGAAAAGAACTTGCATGGCGTCTCATAGAATTGGAGAGACTGGTTTGTATGATTCAGGACCTTCAAACCACCACCATCTCTCATATGCAGTTCTTCACAGCCTTAATCCGACTAGTACAAGCTTCAAGTAGGTTCACAAATTTCTTCATGGGTCTTCACAAATTTTTACTTCTGTTCTGAAAACACAAACTTTTGGATAAATTGCTATTTGGGTTTTCTTCATTTCTCAAATTTGATGGATTTAACATGAACTCTCTGTTCCTTTCTGACATGGGTTTCTGATTTTTTTGTCTCAGTAATCAAGAAGGATCTGCTTTTGATTTTGGAGAGTTGGAGGAGGCTATTGCGCTGCAAGGAGTTAAAACCCACCATGATGAAGCTAAACCACGTAGGCTGCTCTCTCTCAGCCCTCTCTGCTTTCTGTGACGTTTGCCAAGTCTAACCAACTCCTAAAAGCAGAGAGAGAGAGAGAGAGAGAGAGAGAGAGGTTTGAATATGTCTTACAGAGGCCAGAGGGGTGGGGGTTGAGGATTTTCCATTTTCAATACAGTAATCATTCTTGGGCAAGGGATTTGAATGGCGTGGGGATGTAAACAAGGAAACCTGACCTCTGTGCATGATTTACTGACTCCATAACTGCAGGGAAAAAGAAAAGAGGGGATTTTTTTTTTGGGACCTAAAAAGGGGGATTAGGTTCCTCCCCTTTTATGAGTTTTGAATGTCTTACAAGTTTTGTTTTTGCTGATCCTCAGAGATTTTACTTTTGTGATTCTGTGCAGCTTTATACACTGCCAAGCCTGCAGCAACTCTGGAAATGTTCCCTTCTTGGCCTATGAGATTCCAACGCACCTCTGTAGTAGTTTCCTCAACTCTCTCCTATCTTTGACTCGTGTTTCTATATGGTCTCACAGTCTCAAACAAACAAATAAGTAACTTCAACAGAACTCCACAAAAAGAACCTCTGCTGAACTTTTCTATCAGGGTGTGGTTTTTCTTATAGTATTCTATGAGATAAGTGACAATCTGGAGGTGATCTGGGGGTAATTTTTGAGTTCCCATTGGGAAAAAGTGTTCATTGGGGGCAGATACTGTGAATTTCTGAATAATTTTTGAATAACCAGTTGAATAATCTTGTTGGTCTCTTTTTCTCATTCAGGGGAGTTCAAAATCAGGAGGAGAGAGTATTGATTCAGGATCAGCAGCTAACACACTTACTAGTGAAGTTGAGGCCCATTTGGAGCCAGAATCTCCTATAAGTAGAAAGGCATCTTCAGACCATCAGGCCCTGGATCAGAAGCATTTTCATCAACCACAACACCACCAACTACAGCAGCACCAAGTAGAGATGGCTAGTGACAGCCCAAGAACAGGAGTATCGCAGACTCAACCACTTCCCAAAACCAACTCAGACAAGGTTCCTGAACTATTTTTATTCTCCCAATTCTCCTCTTTATCATATCCCAAAAGCTCAGGAAAAAAAGGTGGCATCTTCTAATGCCATCTTTAGTCTCTCTCTCTCTAGAGATGTCACAGATCCCAACAACTGCCAGAAAATTAATTGAAGGCAGGGTTCTTTTCATGGTCCTTTATTTATGTCTGACTTGAACTGAGAGTATGAGAGAGACTTAACCACATCTATGTGCAAGAAAAGATACAAGCTTTACAGTAGAATTACCATGCTTTCTTTTCTTATGTTATAATTATAATAATGACCCTTTTACTCAATCCCCAGAACAGTAGTTCAACTCCTCCTTTTTTAAGGCCTTAATCTACCTCGGAATTAGAGCACCCAAATCTAGGCAACTTGGAGATAATGATGTTTCATTGGTATATCTTGTAATCATGATCATCATTAGTTTCACCTCGTTTTAAGAACAGTATTCACATAATCACAGTTCAGACAGTACTCACATCAACATTTAATCGTCACAAATTTGTTCATGAAAATCACAATCTTTACAAAGATACAAACATCTCCCCCTCCTCCCCCAAAAAAAATAAATAAATAAATAAAGAAAAAACTTACTGTAGTAGTGTAGTTGCTGGTCTGTACATTTTTTCCAGAAGGGTGTCTCTAGCTTAAATGAACACTAATTTTACTGGTTTTTTTCTGCTGAATGTCGCAGCGAAAGGGTGCTGGTTCTACATCCGAGAGAGTACTCGATGCTAAGGTGTGTGTTAGCTGCTGCTTGTCTTTGATTTTGTTTGGAGGCCAAGCTTTTCTTCTTTGATTTTTCTCTGGATATTCTTTGGATTTAAACTAGTTCAAAAAAAGATTCAGACTTGAAGCTAAAAATGTGTTCACTGGTCACAGACATTGAGACGTTTAGCTCAAAATAGAGAAGCAGCAAAGAAGAGCAGGCTCAGAAAAAAGGTGCGTGTCAGTTTCCGGTGACAGTATGTCACCCCCGGAAGTTCCATTTTCCGGCAAACTTTCCTTCTTGAAATTCTACCATCTCACTTCCCATTTACCTTTCTTTCTCTCTCTGTCTGTTTCTCTGTACTTATGTATTTGTGCTGGACAGGCCTATGTACAGCAGCTAGAGTCAAGTAGGATACGGCTCACTCAGCTAGAGCAAGACCTTCAACGTGCTCGGTCTCAGGTTCTTACAGTTTAACTTTAAACTTTTTTTGAAAATTAATAAATAAAATCATAATCTTTTACTATTTTGTTAGTGGGTAATGATTATTACTTTGGTTAACACTTAACAGGGATTGTTCTTGGGAGGAGGTGGTGGTGTCTCTGGGAACATAAGCTCTGGTGAGTCCAATTTGTCTACAGTGATTTTACCAAAATACCCATCTCTTATACCCACCTTTCATAGAAAGTGGATGCAGAGGGAAATTCTTTGTTTTGTCTTGGGGAAGAATGAAATTTCATATACTTACAAATCAAGAGATGCCTTTCCAGGTTTAGGTACTAGTCACATAGTTTCTTAGTACTACTATAATATATTCCTGGTAATCCATGGCTATCATAGTTTCTAAGATTTAGTAGTATATTCCTGGTAATCAATGGGTTCTAGAATTTAGCAATTGTCAATTCAAAACTCTAGTTATTCATACCATGTGGTTATTTTCGAAACGAATAAATTTATCCTTTGTTACATGTCTTAAGAAAGAAAATTAATTGGCATTCCCTATTGGAAGTATGACTTTGTATTATTAATTTGCTGGTAGTGACCATGGGTTGGTGCACCATCAGTCTAAATTTTCCACGTTTTATTTTCAGTCAAATTATGCCAACAGTCTATTTGTGTAATCGTCAATTACCGACATTGATCATTTTGACAAAATGAATGAGATTGGATCTCCATAAGATCTACACAGACTTATCTTTTTTCAAATATTTGGAGCTCTAAGTTTCTGAACTGGCTTGATGACAAGTAAAGTCTTGAGTAGAAGTTGTGCTATATTATTTGTTTTTTCATTTTCATAAGAGTTAAGGTCAAAAGCATCATATATTAATGCGAAAAAAGTTTGCTAATACTTTCAAAAAGATAAAAAAAATGTTGTCCAAGTCGTTTGGTAATTAGTACAGGTTCATGTTTTTGCCAAGATTCCACGCCGTAAAATTTCCTCTACAGCAACTACCAAAAATTGTTCACTAATTCTCCTAGTATGGATGTTACTTTTTGGGTGTGTCCAAACGACGTACTCCTCAAGCTATAAAATTTTATACTTCAGCACCTACCTAAACTGTTCACTAAAAATTCTTTAACCATGGAGATCACTTTTATACCTAAATTTCAGTAAGTATAAAAGACTTACTGGCTAATATTTCAGGTGCTGCAGTATTTGACATGGAATATTCAAGATGGTTAGATAATGACTACAGGCTCATGTCAGAGCTTCGGACGGGGTTGCAAGCACATTTATCTGATGGTGATCTCAGGGTGATTGTAGATGGTTATATTGCCCATTATGATGAAATTTTCCGCCTGAAGGTATTGGCTGCCAAATCTGATGTTTTCCACCTTATTACTGGAATGTGGACTACTCCAGCTGAACGGTGCTTCCTCTGGATGGGTGGTTTTCGGCCATCCGAGCTAATTAAGGTTGAAATTAAGCTACTATTTGTTTTCTAGAATATATTCATGTAGATCACAGTTATGAATAGAACAACATTTGTATCTATCTGCATTTGATCTTCATTGTACCACTTTTTCATTATTTAACCCGATAATCTCAGTGATTCAGTTATTGATGTCTTTTCTCTAACTTATTTTTGGCTTGATGCTTTTTTCAGATGTTAATACCACAATTAGACCCATTAACTGAGCAGCAAATTGTGGGGATTTACAACCTCCAGCAATCCTCACAACAGGCAGAGGAAGCCCTGACCCAAGGATTAGAACAGCTTCAACAGTCCCTTATCGACACAATTGCTAGTGGTATGCATCATATGGCTGTTGCTCTTGGCAAGCTAACCAATCTTGAAGGTTTTGTTCGTCAGGTAAAACCATTGCATTAGTGCATAACTGTCTTATCCGGACAACTTTTTCCTCTTATATTTTGTTGTTTAACATGCATTGTAGCAAGGAATTGTCTTTTGATTTGTTAGTACCTATAATATTTACCATGAAAGGGTTGCAGTAAAAATATAAAATAATTGCGGAATAGTCCAGTCTGCTCTCCTTTCCTTCCAAAACTGCCTAAGATGTGATGAAAATGATATCTCAGCTGTGCCATACTAAGAGGAAAAGGCAAATGTATTGTCATTGTGAATACTTCCTTACCTACCACAAGAGTAAGAGACTACTACTTTCTGAAGTAACAATATTGTCAATGTTTTATCAAATGACTTTAAGAAGTGTAAAGACTGTTTGAGAGTTGGTCATATAGAAAACTGAGGTGACATTTATCAGTCTATGTAGGTGACTGAATCAACCATAATGAAGAAAAGAAATTTATCCAATCAAAGCTCTTTTATTTAGTCTCCTATTTAGAATTAGTATGTACACGACTAATATATAAATGGAGTCCACATGACCGGGCATTATGATTTTCGTATAATTCCATTAATTAGGTTAGGTGGTAAGCATGTAACACTGAAATAGCAGTTATCAATCGCATACTTGATTGGATTGTAATTTCATTGCGCTGCAAATGATTGTAGTGAAATATCGATTGCTTGGTGTTGAAGAAGTCATTTTACCATGTTGAATGCTAGTGTTTGATGTAGTGTTCCATCTAACACGCTTCTATCTGAAGGTGGTTTGACAATGGCTTCTATTGAAATAAAAGCCCTTGCTAGACCTATCAACAAAAGATTAAATATATTTTGGGACAAGATTATATGAATAAGTTAGTTGAAAAAATGTTTAAAATATCTATTTTTTAACCTATAATTGAAATAGTCCAAAACTCATAGATAAGACAACTTCATGGGTTTCAACCCTTTTGACAAATTGTTTATATTTTATTTATTTGTGAGGTCATACTCCATGATTTGTTATTTTGAACTGCAGGCTGATAATTTAAGGCAACAAACCCTTCATCAACTGCGCCGGATACTGACAGTTCGGCAAGCTGCAAGATGTTTTTTGGTGATTGGAGAGTATTATGGACGACTACGAGCCCTAAGTTCCCTCTGGGTGTCTGGACCGCGAGAGTAAGATCTGACCCAAGTATTCCTATTCCCTATGTGCTCTTTAAGATTTTTGGGTGTGTTTAGTAGAGACTTTGATGAGGAAAAGGCCTCTAGTGACAGTTTCCAAAAGTATTTTCATTTGCTAAGCCAGATTAAGGTTTTCTATTTTCACCCTTGAGAGACTAGGAAATAGGAATTTCTTTTTGAAAATAAAAATTTGGGATAGGATTATCCTCTTTCGGACTCCATTGCTAAATATGTCCGTCTTTACAATAATGTGGGTGTATATAGAAGCGAAAATGTAGATTTTTTTTTCTTTTGTTCCTCTTTGTTGAGCAAGTAACAACTATGATTTGACGACTAATAATAATACCAGCAACAAATAATAATGATGAAGATGATGATAAGAATTAATGATTCATTGAAACAGATAACCATATAAGAATAATCAAAGTCTTATATAGCTTGCTGCCTGCCAGTAATGTAATTTTTTTAATTACTTAAAAACATTTAGTAACCTTTCAAAACAATCTGTGAAAGTTTACCATGGATGTGTAGTTCTAGAGTTTTTGACTGTCATCTCATGGCGTATACTTATAACTTATTTTTTCCTAACTAATGTCTCACTTGAATGTCTATCAGCACTTTGATTGCCGATGAAAACTCCTGTCAAACAACGACGGATTTGCAAATGATGCAATCTTCGCAGAACCAATTCCCGAACTTCTAACCAAGCACAAGCTAGCCAGTAGCTGCCTTGACGTTCAAAACACCATGGCCTATCGCTGTCTTGGCGTTGTTGGACTTCTTCTCGGTTGCTCCATAGGAGATAGGATATTTGTCTTTTAATTTTTTCGCACTTTAGCCTTATAATACCTTCTTATCATTATGTTATCTTGTAAATGTAAATTATTTTTATGTGCACGGGGAAAGCTCTTCACTTAAGTTGAAGAGAGAGAAGAGACTATGGAAATTTGGCATACATATAAATATAAAATTTGATCATGCTGAATTCTTCTAAATGTCATGGTCTACCTGAATGAACTGAATTAGTTTGTCTTCTTCATATCTGCCTGGAAACAGTATGGAGACAAGTAACAAAAATGAGAGGGAAGAGAGAGAAAAGTGGGTGGTGGTTCATCATTAATATGAAGTGGTTGCAAAGATTATTATTCCAAGCACAAAGGACAGTCAGATAGGAAGAGAACACATTGAAGTGTGTTGTCTTCTTCTATGAAGGACTTGTATACAAATAATATTGTGAGGGAAAAAAGGGGTGAGTGGTTGCTCTTCGTTTGAATGAAGAGGTTATGAGGGGTCATTATTCTAATGTTCAAAGGGCAGACATAAGTTTTGTCGGTTTTGAATTGAGAGGTATAGTGAGTAATGTTAAATTGATCAAAAAATGAGATAAAAAAAAAGAATTAAATGATATAATATTGTGATAATGATGTTTTTTTAGTCTTATTTTAATTTATTTAATATTTAAGATTCTATTAAACTTATTTAACTGTCATATCATTTGATTCGTATTTTTCATCTTAATTTTTTGTCGGTCTAACTTTATTCAAATATAAATGGCAGACAAATATTGGTAGACATATAATGAAATGAATGTTTCAGTGATAAACATAACATACACTACAAGAAAAAAGTAACATACACTACAAGAAAAAAGTTTTTTTTTTTATGTGGCGATAAAGTACTATCATAAAATTTTTATTTTTTATGACGATATTATCTCACCATAATAAGTAAAGTCTCGAAATGTTTTTATGACAGCAACAACTCATTTCAAATAATATTTGCGGAAGTAAGTAAACTTTTTATGCCAATAACTATAGTCACAATATTTTTTTCTTTAAAATACGCTTTTGTGATGGAGAACATAATTGCCACAAAAAACTTATCTAAAAAAATTCTAATTTTTGTAGTAACACCTGAGTTTCGAAAATATTAAAAGATGCATGCATGGGTTTTCATGATTTTGTTGGAATCAGTTTTTGGATTCTTTCCATTTGTTTTTGACTTTTTTCCTTTGTGTTGGTTTTTTTTTTTTTTTGGGGGGGGGGTAGGGGGTATGTGTGTTAAATTTCTTGTGGTTTATACTGACTGAATGACGCAATAGTACCAAATGCCAATATCTTATCATTTGGTCTCATGTAGCAGTATGACCAGAATTAGTTTTTATGTGTACACATTTATAC